>OX402536.1:9132409-9635048 GCA_948098885.1 Drepanosiphum platanoidis | reverse complement strand
GTCAGGACTCTCGCCGGCCGGGGTGGCGCCGCGGGGTTCGGCGGAGGCAAAAAAAACGAAAAATGATACGATAACAACAACGCGCGTTTTGTCTCCGCGGCGCGTAAATACGTAATTATTATTATCATTATGTAATATTGTTATTATTCGTTTGGCGGGCACGTGCCCGGCGTACGTTCGCGCGATCGGGCTAGACGGCCGTGTCGCGTCGACGCGCGCGTTCCGCTCGGGCCGCCGCGCCGTCGTCGTGGCAAGAACGTATATAATAAACACCACGTCCGTCGGCGACACGAAATTCGCACGTCCGGGACGTG
The DNA here is from genome assembly GCA_948098885.1 of Drepanosiphum platanoidis. Classification (NCBI taxonomy): domain Eukaryota; kingdom Metazoa; phylum Arthropoda; class Insecta; order Hemiptera; family Aphididae; genus Drepanosiphum; species Drepanosiphum platanoidis. The sequence goes on along the minus strand of OX402536.1, from coordinate 9,634,734 downwards.
ACCCGAAGCAGAAAAACAGTAGTTTTCGCGTTGGATCCACCGTGTATATATATTAATATAATAATATATTAACGCAGTCGCTGACGTTCGCTGACGACGACGACGTTACGAGCGAGCATACGCGCGACGTTTACGCGCCGACAATGTTTAACAGACGTGCCCGAACAATGTTTCGCGGCGAATTGCAAAACAATAATAAAAACCAAGTCGGCGTGATGATTATGAATTTATTATTAGCCTTGGCCGCAGCCGGACATCGAAATTACACGTTATATCGTTTGTATTTCGAGCGCTCGGACGCGCGCGCCACTATCATCGCGTCCCGTAGCGGAAACGAATATTTCGGCTTCCGAACAACCGCCTCCGGCCGTCGCCGCGCCGTTTCCCGGGATATGCGTTTGCCGAGGCAGTGGCCGACCCGTGACGAGACCGTGATCATATTTCAACTATGTAGCGAAGTAGTGACACGACGGCGGCGACGAACGGGGTGAAAATAAAAACTATTTCTCTCCACTGCTCTCGGCCAAATTTCTTTTGCGGATCAAATCGCCGTCGCTGTTTACGTTTCACCACTTTCGATTGAACCTTGAATAACACGAGATAAAGATTAGCGCGCATATAGACAACGTCAACCGCGAGAAACAAAAAGAACCGTACCCATAATATATTATATGTTAGGCGATTAGGTGAGTAAAAATATACAGACAGCTCTCTCTCTCTCTCTCTCTCTTTCTTTTTCCCTTGTATTGGATGTTTATTTAATTAAAACTCTTTTAAAACAAATATAAAATATATTGAAGGATGAAAAAGGTGTAAGATTCGTATCCGAAAATATATTAGATTTATGTTACACGTTCGGTACGTGCCCCGGTGAAAAGGTCACAATAGTTGCGTATTTTATTGTAGATACTTTTCCAGTAAACGTTTACAACGTTGTATGTGTTGATAATATGAAATGTTCGCCGAGGTTTATAAAGTTTCAAAAAGAACGCGTAACCGCTTGAATCATATCAGGTATTTTCAAAATATACCCGAGTCCACTCGACTGGAATTGTTTTTGTTTTCAATATGCGACACAACAATAAAAACATTTCATCTTTTAATGACGGGCATCATGATAGGTATTTTTCACATTATAAAATTAATATTTTCCCAAGACTTTTCAATCGCTTTTTTTTTTAATTTTCTAATGTAAACCGAGCTAATGTAAACACCGACCCGCCGAGCATCTAATCTATTAACAACTATGACTATTATTACTAAATCACATACGTATTATTATAACAATAGGTTTAACACGACTAATATTCGGACGAATACTTTTATAAGATTTATATTTAATTTAATTTATAAGTTTTAGATTAATCAAATCTTTATTTTTTGTTTACATATTATATATATTATACATACACTACAATTATTATATAATAGTTATAAATATTTCTATAAACATATTATATAAAATGGCTTACATTTTTTTTTTTTTTACTGTTTTTTCATGAAATTCCATTAGTAACTATAAACATAACACTGCAATTTGTCATAATTTAATTTCTACAAAATAGAAAAAAGGTATCACACAAACGTCACAAATTGTTTTATTGTAACCGTTTAAAATTATTTGCCAAAACGTTCCAAGTATTTTCGATGTGGATAACATACGATATTATATTCTCGTAGAAAAATTGTAAGTCTTAAAATATATGATCAATTATTTTATTGAAAACAAGTTCACGTTTCCTTGAATAAAACGTATAATATAGTTTTTATTGAGTTAAATATTTACATTTTACTTAGAAAAACTATTGAAACCCCTGAAAATTACTGCATTACCCACAGAACCTTTTGCGTCCAATTTACTGTCCAATAAAATACTACATAAAACATATCGTATCTAAAATAGTGTAAAAAATACCATCATTGTAAACCCAATAAGTACATTATTACTAGTTTGCTCGAAACCTAAAACATTTAATAATAAATAAATTCGACAGCTATTACAACTTTAGACGCGATTGCCATATACTCGTATAATGCAATATATATCCAACGATACTTACTTGTCTAATACAGTCCACGGAGTTCACTGGAATCAATAAAAATGTTCCGTTTACTTAGGTTTCTGTATTAAAGAAGTTAATTCACTATTTGTCGGTCTCGAAAAAATTTCCCATTTTTTATGTCATTCTGTCCAACATAAATTGTCCGTTAATATGACATATTCATGAAGACTTTTCAAAAAAAAAAAAAAGAAAGGACAAAATAAAAAAATGTTCTTCATTTTGTCGTAAAATATTATACAATAATAATAAGTGTTTTCCCGTGTTTTTGTTTCGTGTAATTTCGATTCGTGTAATACTCGCTAATATTTATTCGGGGTCTATTGGGAATTACAAAACTCCAGATTACGTTCAAGATTTGTGGGTTTTTTAATAAGGATTTTTAGTATAAGCTTTAGTATGAGGCCATCGAGGGCTTGCGTTGGGGTTAATTTAAGAGTTAAACTTTGAAAAAAAACACCACAAATTTTTGAAATACAAGAATATGCACTATTTTTTAATCATTAATTACTATTGGTATTCGAAATGTTTTCAATATTTTCATGAATCATAATGACACGGTCGTGTCATTCTCCCTCGCCTATACAATTTCAGCGCCAATTTCGGTTATATACGATATAAAGATATACCGAAAACTGGTTTGGAGCCGGCGACGTGCCCGGAGCGCCTTGGCGGCTGATGGTGTGCACCGGCCGCCGGCACTCGGTCGTGGGCTTTTGACCGAGCATCAACTCATAATTACTATTCCATTTCTTATATTTCTATAGCATTTTCTTTTGATTCTTTTTGTATTATTAAATATATATTTTAATTAAATAAAGTGTAACTGTGACAATAATAATACACTGATAATATGATAAAGTCTATTTTTTTTAATCATGTCCTGTAATGATTTCAAATATTACATTCAACGTTAAAACTAAATTAAATTAAAAATTTTTTATTTCGGGTTTTTATTTCTTTTTTTAATTTGCAAGCAAAAACAAAAAAAAAAACTGTATTTGTTATACTTAATTATTAAATTTAAAAAATCCCTCCACATAGGTACCACATTGTTTATATTCTAAATTATTTATACAGCGTGATTCACTTCATTTTACCATAAAAACATTTATTTATGTCAACTTAGATTTTATTTATGTATTAGAAATGAAAATGGTTATTGTTAAATTTTAAATTACTAAAAAAATAGACAGAGATTATAGTAAATTATACGTTCATTTCACAATTGTCATTATACGTTTATTACGCTGTGTACGTCATTTGAAAACATTTAATTATTAAAAATCTGCGCGTACTTATAATATCAATAATTAATTTTCTCTCTATTTAGTACCAGTTACTATAAGTATAATATATAGGTGCTTGCGAATTTCTTCATAAAGATAAAAATGTAATGAACCATGGAAAATTATAACTAAATCGTTATCACGTGTGCAACAATAAGTTATAAATTTATACAATTTGTAATATAATTAGTAAACTAGTAATAGTATTTATTTTTTTGCATCTATAAATTATCACACATTCAAACGCATAAAAATGAGCCAAGTACATTATTTTTAAACTAGAAATTATAAATATGTAAACACACACACACACACACACACACACACACACGACACACACAAGCGCGTCAGTATTATAGAAATGTACAACTCATTCGCCTTGGAAATTTATATCAAATTCGAAAAGTACTTTACGAAATGCACGTCTACCATTCAAATCGAAAACGAAAATTGAGACAAAAGACAAAGTTCGATTTTCATATTCGGTCAACTTGGGTAAATATGATTTTTATTAATATTGGTAAATTTTAAAATAAAAATTATCAACAATTTTTATGAGAATCATATTTATATGTTGCACAATAAGTAAATTATATTACCTATTATGACAAAATTTAATCTAAAATTTACATCTGCATCATTGACGCACTTTTTATTAATATACAAATATAATAACAAACGGTTTTCATTCAATCGACCAAGACTATTTGTATACTATTATATAAGGTGGAACCATAACAATTTAAAATACACGCGAGTTCAATTTAAATATCATGTTTAAACTCCGTGAGCTAGAGATGGACCGAAAAAATTATGTTTTTGTTTTTACGCATTACAATCGTTACATTATTGTTTATAGATATATATATATAAACATGCTAGGTTATTTATAACTATTAATTTAAATATTCTGATAACATTTATATTTATACTTATAGTTAAATATGATAATAAACAAATAACCTATCGTCGACTAAATTACGGGAATTTTTATTTGCTATTAATTCGTCTCGATCGTTACTTTAAACATTTAACGATCACAAATCGTTGACCATTTTAAAACAATAATTTTAAATTAAAAAAAAATTATATTATCTTAAGTACTACACTTTCATGTTGAATTATTATTGTCTTAAATCATCCTAATTAAAATATACGGTTAATTGAATATTATTTTAACTTTTTTTCAACGACTCACTAGGGTGTTATACCCATTTAAAAGTTAGTTTTTAAAATGTTTTTTATTATCTATTGACAACATATATAATTATAAACGTATGAATAAAATAAAAAAAATAAATAAAAAAATACTTACAGACTATTCATAGTAGGTATATGAAGTAGTATTATATATGTAAGTGTTTTATATTCAATATTTCGACGTTAACGGAATGAAAAACCATTGCTTGGGTTTCTCTGAATGTGTAATGATAAACTGACGATGGCGTTGTAGTATTTTGTGTAGTCGAAAAAAATGTTTCTATGTATTAAATAATCTGGTAGTCCTCGTGTCATTCGGTTCGTCATAATTGGTTTTCTCGTTTTGAAATAATATCGGTGTATTGAGAGAACAATTATTATTAACACTGCGTTTGATATTTGATTTGCTGCAGTAAAATTAAAAGTTATAGGCGATGGCAATATAGCGAAAGCGAAATAATTCTGATACCGATTTAATGACTACAACGAATTAAATAACTGTGAACGTTTTTTTTTTTTAAATCTAATATAGGTGTTATTTATAATCGTATAAAAGAAGAGTTTTGCGTCTTATCCACAACTTTGCATCTATATGGTGCACGGGTAAAAAAAATTATTAAATTGTCACTTTACACGATAGTATAAAATGATTAATGTCCGGGTATGTTATCGGAACATACGTCAAAGTGCATTTTAGAGATAAAGCAATGATTTAAACATGTGCACGTTTTCATTTTTTATCACGTACAAATTATACTTAATTTTAGGCTAAAATTATCTAAGGTCATAGTAATAGAAAATTAATTTCGTCAGTTTGCATTACTTACGTATACGTAAATTTTAATAAATCGAAAGACATAAGAATATTCTCTTCTGGGCAACAAACTATATTATCATGTGATTTCAATCATTTTAGTAGCACTTAAAATATTTCGAACCAAATGTTTTACGTGAGTTCCAAAACAATAATTGTGCATACATATTGATATTGATATAAAAGTTAAGTTTCAAACTTTTGTTTACTTTACTGTCACGAGAGTTATAAAATAATAAGTGTTTATGACTGATCTGCTGTATACTTTACACTACATAATATATAACTTGTGAATGTTTCTATCAGTGCCCTGCAAAGCTGTATATTAAAATAATAAGAAACAATTTTAAATTGTTTTCCTTTCAAAGTTTCATCAATAGATGGCCTCTTTAAAAACTTTACATCCTGTACTTCACTGTGTTAACTCGTTGAAAGTTTGTAAAATATTATTTAAAACTAAATAGTTAAGAAAAAAAAAACAAGTTAAAATGAAGTAGCTAACAGTTACTTATAGTAAATTATAATAACATAAATATAAATTAAAAAAGCAATATGAGTCGAGTAGTTATTTCAAGTACTTGGGCGTTTTACAAGTAACGCTTGTCTTGAGGATTAATAAGAAACAACGAGGCAATTCAAATGCATTATTAAGAATATTATTATAAATTTCTGTACACGCACTACACGCTAAACGTTATTTAGTTAAAACTTAAAATATAATAGAACTAATTTTTTATTACATTTAAATTCATAAAATAAACAGTTAACCACTTTATCGAAAAAATAAAAATAATAATCATAACCGTTATCATACATTATGTAATAGCATTTACATTTGATAAAGTTTATATATTCAATAACACGGATTCAATGAATTTTAATGAAGATAGGTTTAAATCGTTTGAATTCGTATTCGATGATCATTGGCTGTACTCAAATTACGATGGATAAGATTTGTTATATTTAAATTTTCAAGTATCTAGCCTAAACACATATGTTTTTAGCGACTTAATCGAGTTTCTCATAATAATTTTTCTTATCGAATTTAAAAAATTTAATTTCTAAGATTTAATTCAAATAAAATCAAATAAAAATGATGTCAAGCATACAAAAATGAATTTATTTTATTTTAGTATGAAATTATGACGTCAAAGAGAGTTGCATACTTGGTGTTTATATCGTTAATATACACGACTAAATAAACTAGTCGATATAACAATGACGTAATTACATTACGAAAAAGTTTTTTTATTCGTCCAAACGAACGCGTACTATATGATATTGATTTATAATATTTAGTGTAGAGAGTTAATTACCTCTAAAAGAGCATGACATTTTTTCAATCAGTAGATAATATAGTTTGTGTTGTTGTATAATTTACAGTATTACGTATTAAATATTGTTACTTTTTTGAACTCAGAAATTCGGTTGTGTGAACGGAACAATATTAAAACTAACACTTGATAAAAAAAAAAACTAAATACAACAGTACATTCTATGCATGAAAGTTAATAAGTTTAAAAGTGAAAAAAAATCTAAAATTTCGAAACAAAAACTTAATCATTGTAATAAAATATTTAATAAACTACGTACCTTACTAACAATAGAAATGAAAATATTATTGCGATTGCGTATTTACAAGTATATTTTTTTACGTAAATTTAAACAGGTACTATCATGAAATTATTTTCCACGGTTAAACTAAAAAATGAATAATTACATTTTTACAAATTTTAGTATTAATTTGTCAAAATATTTTGGTTTTAATATTGATTGTCAAAAATCTTTAAAATCTTTATGATTTCAGAATCACGATGAAAAAGAGTTCGAAATAAAAAAAACTAACGAACGAAAAAATAATTTCCGTAAAACACTTTGACGACCCATTGGTATGTACTTGTATTATCGAAACTGGCCATATAGCAGGTGAACGTAGAATTTGTCTGGTAAAACTAGATCGTTTTTATCAAGACAATTTTTTTTCTTGTTTTACAAAATATATAAAACATTCTATTGGATATTTAAGATAAATATAAAATGAAACATACCTAACTCTAATTGTATTAGCGAAAATAGTTTTTAATGAATTTAATGCATCTCTCTTTTTTATCTTTTTTTTTATAAACCAAACAAAAATGGATTTTTCTGCCAACTCAATATTTATCAATCTATAATAAAATTAATTATTTCGACAGGCAAACAATGTGTTTTAATATATAATTTGCAAAATAAAAAATAACAACACTTTATATTTTAAACCTTTGAAGTTATGTTTCTTATCAATTTTTTCCCCGTCTTGCTTTTTATTTTATATTCAACTAGAGGTATTTAAGTAGTTCTTTTAAAAATCTTAATTTTAGACGTGTCAAACATATTTAACATTTTAAATAGAAATATATTTGAAATAGTTCCATAGTTAATAGGTACTTGTTTGTTTCCAATGTATATATGCAGATTTTTTTTTTGTAATAAATATTGATAGATCATAAAACTGATATTAATCATAGATGAATTATACATAGGGGGTGGATCTAAATGGTATACACAATTAACCTGCTTATAATATGTGAATAAATTTCCTCTATCGGATGTTTTAAGTTATAAAAATTGTTTAAATAAGTAATGTGTATTGTTATAAGGAACTGTCAAAATAATTCGAAGTCCACTTATGACATTAAAATCTAATAGCTTATGCATTTAATGTTATAACATATATTATGTAACTGAATACTCTTGTTAAGTCAACAATGTCTAAACTCCGATCAAAACTATAACTTATTAACAGTAGAAAATCAAATAATGAAATAAACTCAATCGTCATCGCTAGTTTATGTATAATAGTTAATATAGTAGGTAATAATAATTGCATAACATAACAATGGTTACATAACACTTTATATTATAAGTAGCGCACTTAAAACTATCAATAATAACGAACTGGTTGTTCGATTTTTTTTTCACTGTTAAATCGGTCACTTTTGGCATTGTTAATTTTAACATAGTAACTACTCGTAAGTAGACAAGTACTACATACATTTATGCTTTGTCTAAATTGTATTACAAGTACTAATATCATAATAATAACACTTAATGCTGATCCTCATGTTATTTAAACCATATTTATATTCTAACAAAATCTATTTTAAACCATTATTTCTTATTACTATTGGTTTGATGAATAAAACCAAATGGTTGCAAGTAAACATTGAATTATCATTAAAATTTAGACTAAGAGGATGTGCTTCACTTTTTTGCTCCCAATAATTCTATACTGTAGTATACCTATTTGTTATTACTTATTAGTAATAATAACTTTTAATTTTTATTAACTATTAAATAGCTAACGTCAAACACCGTTCTGAAGATATACAAGTTTTAATCGTGATATTATAAATCGTTTTATTTTACGAGACCAACTTAAATTGATTTTTATTATAGCTGCTATAATTTTACATACATTAATTTCTTTCTTTCAATAAATACACTGCGAAACTTTTGAAATAATCTAAACCAGATAACGTTATTCAAAACATTTTACAATTTTTTTTTTTCATTAAATTAGTAGTTGTGTGATCTTTTTGAGGCATCGCGATTAAAAGCATATTTGTTATTTAAATATTATAATTCAAGGCAAAATTGGTTATCATATAAAAAACAATTATTCGACGGTTAACTTAAATATTTTTCAATAAAATTGCACGTATTAAAATTAAATAAGTATAGTTGAATATTATGATGTCCACTTCATCGACAAATATAATTATAATTTTTTATGAATCTATCAGAAGAAACAACCAAAATATAAAAATTGTTAACACTTATTATACTTTTATTATTCATAAAGTGTTTTTAATTGAAAAGTCAGAATGACGTAAAACTTGAAGTGTATAGTTTTCATTTTTTCACGACTTTCTTCGTAATTTGAATACATGATCAAAGGGGACTATATTATTCAATATTTTTTTTTAATATCTTCATTTTTTTCTTTTTATACGGTTGTATATTTATATAGCTTGAAATATATTAAAAATATCAAACAAAATATTTTTAAACGGAATTTTTCATGTATATTATTTTTTGTGTTTTCTCACTTTCTGTTTTAATTAGAGAGGATATGAAGTGAACAAAAATGTACAACATATTTGAATAGTAAATGAAAACTTAAGACATGGCAATATGAAATAAGCCAATAATTTGTAGTGACATTTTCACTTTGTATACATAACAATTATTATAATAGAATAAATATTATTACCGTAGGTATTTTAATGATTAATAGCATAGTCGTAGTACAATTAATAATTACAGTAAACACAATTCGCGACAACGCCAATTTCATCTGAGTTAATAAAAAAAATCTCCTGGGACACAAAGCGCTAAAACAAATTCGTTATAAGTTGATAGTTATTGTTTTTCAGTATCTAATATATGAGTATGCATGTTAAAAAATATTGCTCATTGAACTATATCACCGGATTTTCGCGTCAAAGTATTATGAAAAGTAAACTAAAATTAAGGATAGATCTATATTTTCCTAATGTGTGTTATCATAAATGGCTCATTTACGTTATAGAGTTACTTATTGTGAATGTTAAAATATTAATACATGTCATAATTTCAATAGATATTTTTCGAAATAGGTTTTTTTCAATGTCGCAATTGTCTTGGGACGTTGAATCTTTTGCAGTAAGCGAGATGATTTATGCAGAACACAGCACATTTGGTCGGGGAATTGCATAGTTAATGCCGTCAAGCGAAAAATTCAAATAATCACAGTGAACACGGCTAGTTTCGCATTGTCATAATACGGTTACGCATGACTAATGTACGGATAATAATTATATCAAACACAATAATTGTGAATATTTAAGATTATTGAAATTTTCCAACCATTATTTCCGTGTATAATATTTATTATTTACGATGGTTTAAACATTTTAAATTATTTTTTAGGTTACTAGAGGTCCGAAAAATATGGTTTAGTGGTTTTTTTTTCACGAAAGACATTGGGTCTAGATTTCAGGATAGACAAAGGTCTTTTTATTTTAAAATAATTATGGAGATGAAATAAATTAAAATATTCCTTTAGTGTTGACCTTTTATAACTAGCAATTCGTTTCGTTGTCAAATCATTAAACGTTAACTTTGAAGTAAAAAATTAATTGTATTTACTGCTATTTTAGTAATAGGCTACCTATTTTATTCAGAGTTATATTGTCGTTAGAACGCTTAAGAATAAGTATTTAAATATAGTAGTCATGCGACTATTTATCAGTGTAAAAGTGGCCTTCGAGATAAGAAGCTACTCGACACGCGTACGTGTCTAGTGAAATTAAAATTTTTACGACGGAATTTAATAGTTGCCTATGTTAAATTACACTATAAAGGATTAACACTTTTAAAATTACGATTGTTTTCTTTTTTATAAAATTTGAATGAGATCAAAACAATTATTATATAGTTATTATTATCAGTTAAACGTTATACATGGGGGCTTACAAATGTTGCCAGTGAACAGCATATCAGATGGCACTAAATTTTATTTAAACTTAAAACACAAAGTTAGAAGTGTTCAATTGACTGAACTTAAATTCCTGAATGATTTCAAATTGAAATTCAATTTATAATACTTATATTATGTAGGTACTTGGTGTTGGAAATATCGTCATAAAAACATAATAACAATTAATGAATTCTACGACGTGATTATATTGTAGATTTCAATATTTACACGAAACATTTGTTTTAAACTATATTGTGTGTGTGTGTGTATTTCTGTTTAACGTGCATTTATTATAATAGAATAAGTTTAATTCATTTGATTAAATTTGATTACACAGATTGAACATCCGATAAATGATTTATCACTATACTACTGTGGGGGTTAGAAAAAAAAATCAAACATTAAAAACGGCAACATTATAAAAAGCGACTAAAAAAAGCAGGTAAAAAATGCAAAAATTTTTATAATGTTTTGATTGTTGATACACTATGTATAGTTTGCAAAATAGTTACACTATGTATACTGCATAGCTGTGTGTTTTTTAATTGTCACAAAGTAATTAACTCGTAGCCGTATAGGTACACCATTTTGCTGTTGACGCGTATGCCTTTTAACAATAAAATAAGAAATGTGCGATGCACGCACATATCATACGGCCGTAAAACGAGCGTCAATTTAGCTATCTTTCCTCCTTCTGTGTGGAATGTTTATGAAACAACTTTAAATAATTTGTACCGAACAAACAACCAAACGAAAGGTTTTTATAATAGAATAGTCGCAAATTGTAAATGAAATGTTGTCCCGAATAGACCAACAAACTGCATATTAAGATTTCATGATCGTAAACGAACGATTTTGATCACTTCTATAATAATATTAATATCTTAAAACATTATGCTTTATTCGTTATTGTTATTTTACCCTACGACGCGTGCTGAATTGAAACTTAACTCTCTGTCCTACGGGGATTGGAAACTTAAAATAAAATAAATATTGATGTCTCATTCCAAAATTCAGAAAAATGTAGCACACTTATTAACAGCTTTAACTACAACGGCTTTATTATAAATATAATATATTTTTCGATAAGATATGCAACGGAAACTACGAAATTAGTAAAAACTGTATTTTGAAACATATATACATTAAAATAATTATAATCAAGTAAATGGACTTTTAATTCCTGTGGAAGTATAAAAAAAGTAATGTATTACACAAAAAAGAACCGAAAAATAAAGGGAATTACCACTTGTTAGTTTGGCCAAAGAAAACAAATTAATTGCGCGTTTTATTCTGTACATTTTTTAAAGAATGTATAGCTACGTGTCCAGTTAATTGTTAAATGCTTTTAATTTCTAAATTATGTTTGAGATACCTATTACAACATTTATACGAAAAATAATATTTTATACTTGAAATACTCCAGTATTTTTAGAAATAACTTTGTATTTAATTAAATAACTGTGAACTCAATGAAAATTATTTTTTTCATATACATATTATATCATCAAGTGTAAAAAAAATTATAAATCATATTTTATTTTATTTTATCAATTATTTTTAAATAAGAATTTTTCAATATTCAAACAGTTAAATCAAATCATTTCTCTTTTAATTGAGTATAAAAATATAATAATATATCTACAATAAAGCATACTTTGTCTTACATAATTGTACATTATAATTAGCTTCCAAAAACATTATTTGTTAGTTGGCTATTTCTAAATTTAATTGATTTTATATGTGTAATTATTCAATGAAATTTTATGTCATTCGCTTAATTCTAATGAAATATATTAATGATTTTAAAATATTTTTATTCATAATAATATATTGGTCCAATAAAATAACGACTAGGGCATAAAATATAGTCCAAAATACATTAAAGAAAATATTCAAATTTTACACTCGTGATTGTTTTATTAATTTTTTTTTTCATTAAAATATTAAAAAATAATAACATTTACAATCTGTTTATTATTTTTAACGAATTCATATAAAACATATTTTTATAAGAATATAGTAAATAATATAATTCGAACAGAGTTATTCAAGTTGAAATAATTCAATTAAATCAAACTTTAAATTGTCAACGATTTTATTTTAACAAAAAACTGAATCAAATCTAAGTCGACACGTTTTGTGCAAAATTAAAATATTCTCATATAAATAAATATAAATATTATATCTACATATACGTATGTGCGAGTGTGTGTGTTTTATATATTTAATACGCAAGTCATCTTTTTTTAGTGCGCGCAACTCTTTCACAAACATTGGACAGATTTTAATGGTTGAAGGGTCATTTGGAAGGGTTAAACGTGTATATGTGCCAAAACTTGTCAAAATTTTGCTAAGTGGTCAGATTAGTTTAGTTTTTGCTAGAAAAGAGAGACACTCCATATCGATGTAATAAAATCCATATTTCCATGGTAACTGGCATCGGTGCGAATCATATTATTAAAATAATCTATTTAATAATTTAATATTGATTGAGAAACTAATGAATTTGACAGCATTCCTCGCTTAGGACGTCCTACTCTACACATTTTGTAACTCTATTACCGATAATTCGTTTATATAATTTTATGCCAAAAATCAATGTCTCCGCATTATAGAAGTTTAAGGATTATTGATCGAATATAATTGATTTGAACAGTTTAACGGCGAGTTAAGGGGATTCGTTGCAAAATGTATGAATTTTTTTTTAATTATTTTATAACATAGATGAATCTGCAACGAGTACACATTGATAAAATCGTGGATAAAATTTAATAACTATATCACCAATAGTCCTTTTAGAAAAAATCTGGATAATACGATAAGCAAACAATTTATTTACAAATATTTAATTACCTATCTTATCTCATAAGCAATGAAAACGTAGTAATAAGTGAGACTAGATTACTTTGGTTGTATAAGCCATTGAATATTACTTAAAACATGTGTTACTATTTTGTTTCCTCACTAATGACTGTTGCGAGTTCTTTTTTTTGCTATTATTTTTATAAAAAAAAAAAAAATTAATCCAATCAGGAATGTCATATTCGTGTTTTTACCTACTTTATGTCATTATTACGTTACTCGTTGTCATTACGTTTTTACTTATCTGTGTTTTTTAGACAGAGCATGGATTGTGTTCATAATCTATTTTTAAAACGAATCCACTTTAATATAAGTACTTATACTTTCCCGAAAACAAACATTGAGATTATTATAATTTCTTTTTATTACAACCAATGTATACGAATGTCAGAGTACGATTATACCTTGATTTAATACAATCATTTTTACGATAATGTATTCGATTTTTAAATTCCATTATGGAAATTAAAATACATTTGGCCCAGATACTTACATTTTAGACTACATAAACTTAAAACACATTTGTTGTAAGTAGTTGGAAATTCAAGAATAACATTTTAAACATGAAAAAACTACATATTACCTATGCATTAGCATGGATTTATTTCCGGGTGGTCACTTCAAACTTGGCAAAAAAGTAACAGTAGATGAAATGAAAAAAAAATATTTAAAAATATGGGCAGTGCTTAAGAGAATATATAGTAAAATTAAAACTTGGAATACTTAATGATCCAAAACGACAATTTGGGTTTAATTATTTGAAGCATCGTCGTGTAATTACATCGACAAAATATTTTTAAGAAATATTTAAAAAATTTAAACAATCAATGTACCATTGGTCTCGAAAAAAAACTTTTCCGAGTTAAAGAGGTGACTGATGAGTCAGCTACAAAAACATTGCAGACTTTCGTATTTTTATTAAATTTTGGCAACATTTGATTATTTATACGTAGTTAACTAACATGTAGTTTATAAAAAAAATATGTGCATCTATTTATTTCCGAAATTTTTTCGAAAAAGAAATATAAACTTATAAAATATTTTTACATCATTCTCAAGAGATTTCGACAAGCCAAAATTATTTTATTGTTGGTACAAGAAAACAAATTAAGAAAACTCAAAAATTTCAAATGTCTATAAATATCACAAAAAAAAGTCAAAACCTTTTGAAATTGATATCAACTCTAGAAAATGGTCGTATAAATATTCGCTGAAAATTTCAAGTCCTTTCAATCAATACTTTTTCAGTTACGTCGAAAAAAAGAGATGTTGTCAAAAACCGATTTGCCGTAAATGTTGCCGTTTTTTTTGTTGTCAATTTTTGGTAAGTTCTTCACGTATAACTGCAGGGAAATTCGAAAAATTACAAAATTACACGTCATTAAATCAAATACAGCATAAGATTTAACCGGTCCATTTTGATCCGTTAAAAATAGAACACACATTTTTTTTAAATCTTTAAAAGTTATAAGAGTTATTGAACATTTTTCAACACTTGATTTTAAATATAAATTAGCAAAAATTAACGTTTCACTGTTTCGATATAATAATGGAAAAAAATTACAGTGGCCCAGTCCGCTTACAAATTGACCCTTTGAAGACGTACGGGAGCAATATTTGCTAAATTTGCTGCAACGGTTCCCACACTTTTGGCTCGGTCAGACTTGCGTTATAAAATCAACTGTATCATATCACTTGAACCAATCATAATCTAAATCACCGAATCTGAATCATCGGTCAAATTAATTGAGTTATTATAAATCTCGAACGATCAAAATCTTTTTATTAATTATGGATAAATGTCAAATAAGGAAGGTCGTAACAATTTGTTTTACTTGATAAAAATTAATGATAGGATCAAATATTAAATGATCTCCGTAAAATATAAATAAAATATGCGAACGATAGATGCGAGAAAGATGAAGTCATAGTGTACATTTATTTTATAAACGATTGCGGTTAACAAAATAATAACAGCCATCATTTCCAAATATTGATTAATTTTGATAATTTATATTTACCGAAGAAAACTAAATTACACAGTGTGCGCAATAAATAAGTAAATAAATAAATACATGGACATATTATTTAGAGTCTCTCTCTCTCTCAAGCTTTAAAATTGGCTTAAGAAACTTTTATAAATAAATGTAATATTTATATGTATAATGAACGAAGTTCCCATAGAGTTTAACTTTAACGTTTCCATAATAAATAAGTTTACCGTCGTCGGTTCATTTTCTTTTTCTTAATAAAAAACGTATTTCTTAATTCTTTAAATGAATAAAAAATATTCGGAAATGGAGGCAAAAGTACAGACTGTAAGTTGGAATAAAAAGTCCGGATTACGTACGCCGAGCACCGTGGAAAATAATAATTATCTCTTTTATTTTTATCAGCGGCCAATGAACACGGCGCAGGCATCATCCAAAGAGATTTTATTTAATGATGTATGATTATCAATGTTATTATTGGATTCGCATAACACAATGCGATTAATATACCTAACCGACTATATCACAATCATTTTTTGACGTCCACGCCAGCACTCGATATAGTATAGTAGTGTAGCAGTCCTAACGGGTACTAGTCTGCCGAGAGAGCTGCAACAGGCAGTCTCGCTTAACAAAAAAATTGCAAATACTTAGTAATGTTAAGCTTTTTTTTTTATACATAAATACATTTTATTCTTAAATACTTTTTTTTTTTTTTAATATTTTACTAAAAAGCTGTAAATATAAATTTAAATTAAAATTCACAGCAGATATTTGTAAATCAAAAATGCATACAAATATAATGGGATTAAACATTGAACCAGCCTACTACAGACAGTTATTCGCAGCAATTACAGGTTAGTTTTTATAATATATTTTAGAAAAATTACGATTTATAAATACGCCTCAAAAATATTTTATATTCCACATAGACTATACCCAAAATTATTTAAGAAAAATGATTGGTCGATTCTCGAGTGTTAAGAAACAATTTTTCCGATCGTTTTTTAAAACAAATAAAAGGAAATTAAAATTAATTTATATACGTAGGTACACTACATAACATTTACCCATGTAAATAAATTGTTAATTTTATTTTTATAAATTTTCATGAAAAAATTCTTAATTCTAATCATAGTTTAAATCATTTAATCAAAAGTTTTCAATTAAATTAAATATTTTATCATTTAACTTCACGAATAACAATGATTTAACTTTATACGATTTCCAATTTTAACAACATGACATTTTGTTAAACATTTTTTGAAATTTGATTCGATTAAGTTCACTTTAAAACTCGTAATACAGCATTTAAATATATATGTATATATACTGTATACGGAAGAATTTATCTTAAGTTCATTTAAGTTCAAATTAAAATATAAATAGCTATGTATACCTATGTAATTAAATGAGTTCTTGTTATCACTCGTCATTCATCGTGATTTTCTGATTTATTATGATATGGCTGTTTTACAATTGCTCTGGCAGAGGTCAAATAAATTAATTAGAACACTAAATAGGTATATAATCTGTCATAAATTATTTTCATATTAATAGTTTCATTGAAAGCAAATTCGTAATTAAACAATTAAAGTATACCTAAATAGTATTTGTAATTTAATAAGAATTAAAGAGATCTATTGGTTTGTCGGTGTTTGAAAGTTTTTCGTTTTTTTTTTTGGAAAAGAAAGGGCTCTCAAAAGTGTAAACACGTGTATTAGAAAATATTAAACACGCGAATTAGATTAGACGATATACAATTTTTTCCAATAAACTGTCATAAAAATCATAAATAAAATACACCGGAAAACGTATGAACCGATTGTTTTCAATAAGTTATCATGTAAAATTTCTATGAAATAAAAAAAATAATAATTCAAAACAAACGATTTTTTCCCCATTACTGTAATAATTATCATTTATCGTGTTTATCATACGTATCAACCTTTGAGTGTTTAATGTTTATACAAAGAGACAATATTAAGAATTTGTGAATGTATAACCGCGCAATGGTCGTTTTTCTATTTTTTTTTTTTTTTTTATTATGTCGGGTCAGCGGTTTGTTTAAATCAACACGGTTTTTTCAATTCTAATTATGATTTTCTGACGCAATAAGCAATCGTACAACAAACACATACAATTTACATAATATAAACGCGCAGTAAATGACAATAGTATAGAATCTGATTAAAAAAAAAAAAAATAAAAAAATGTCAACCGTATTTTATAATATTTAAACTTAATTTTTCATACGGGATTCGGAATCCCGAATATCACGGCTATTTGTTTAAATATCAGCCGTAGAAATAAATAATTTCATTGTTAAAACGAAACGGTTTTATAGGCAATAGCTAATAGTTGTATAGGAAATGTTTTTGCTAAAATCAGTTTGCGAATTCGACGCATCGCGAAATACGCACCCGCCCGCGGCATTATTATGTATATTATTATCGAAAAAATAGAAAATAAATAAATAAAGTAATTATTATATTAATATTTAATGGTTAATATTCATAAATAAAATTATTATTATTATAATAATATATGCACAATATGTGTACGCGCTATCGAATCGAATAGAATCGAAAATCGGATAAATAGGATATTATTAAGAACTAAGGTTCAGTGATAATACGAGTATATAAAAAAAAATAATAAATAAAAATAAAAATAAAGATATGCGTTTCGATAAAATCTTTGGAACGGTGAATATATAATATTATATATTATAACATCGTAAATATATAGCACGAGTATAATTTATACGTAGTCGATGTACGTTTCTGATAAAGTAGAATTCATAAAAATTGTCTCGCATAACCGACGGTATAAATTACTGCGCCGCGCCGCCGAGAGAGACCCGAGGACGGGAAAATAGAAATTGTATCCGTCGCCGCGTCACACGCGCGCGTGTAGTACGTATGCGCCGAGCACCGCATCACACGCGGCGCGTGTAGGTACGCGCGGCGGCGGCGGCGGCGTCGTCGAACGTCGTAAATTTCAAAATAAATCGCATAAATGCAACACATTTACGTGCACTCTGCGGCGTACAGCACACACGTTGTACCCGGTGAACGCTGTGTGTCGACAATGTCTCGCATTGCAGTCTGCAGCCGGCAAGTACGACCCGAGTACGTAGAGAGGTACAGGTATATTCAGTACACGCGCAGACAGGACGTAGGGTGCGCGATACAAAATATAATATCATAGTATTCGATGTCCAGTTTTTTTTTTTTTTTTTCTTACTTTTGTATAACATTTAATGTTTCGTTGCGATACAGCCATTAATAATTTAATGTGTACCATGTAATATTGTACGACGTCGATCCGACTACGTATGTTATTATTATTAAATCGTAACTATTTATTATTATTATGACGATCAATAAATCGGGTCTTCTCGGCGGCGCGTAATAATAATTACACCGACCGTCCGTCGTCGTCGGTGTGATAATACTATTTCCCCCCCCCCCCGATTTATATATACGTACGTACGTATTTGTCAATGGTTTAATGTTTTTTCGTTCCAATCCGGCGGGCGACGGCGTCGTGTATTTGATTATTGCAGTATCCGATCAGAAGAGAGAGAGAGAGAGAGAAAATGAAGTTTTATAAATACACCGTAGGTATCTAAAGTGCAATAACGTTCAGATTCCAAGTGGCACGTGGCAACAACGCGACGAAAAAATATAACGTTTGTTCGGAAAAAATGATTTGGAAAAAAAAAAAAAAAAACCTAATAATCGTGCTTAAATATACTTATATCCCGTAATGCACGTGTTTTCGACGATAGACAACCGACGAATTTCTCTCTCGACTATAATATATGTATATAAAATATTATAATTCAGCGTACTACATAATATTATCTCGAGCATACGTGATTTAACTATAACACGTACACGCTTATAATTTTTTTTTTTTTTTTTCATTCGTCGCGTTTATAACGAACTGGGTCGTCGACGTGCGCGACGGGTAAAATTGCAACAACGATCGACTGCATTGAAGCTTTCTTCATCGAAGATTTTTCGTCCTCGAAAATCACTAGGGGTTTTCCATACGTTTTCGCGGTTGTATACGAAATAATTTCCGCCGATCGGCGGAAAGAACCCAGTACGGCGAGAGGACACCTATGCGCCGGAATCGGAAATCGAAACGTTATGGATTGATCGACTTCATCGAGTGTAAATCGAAATCGATCGCTAGGGTACGACGATAACACGGCGGTGTCGGCAACCGTTACGCGCCTGCCTCCGCAAATCCCCACGAATCCGATCGGAAAAACAATGTCACGTACGACGAGCATACCAGACGCGCTTGTATGAAAACATCGTCGTCGTCGTCTACGTTCTTGTGCCGTGCAAAAAGTTACGTTATTGTGTTACGTATACACGCGTGATGCCGCGCGAAAATAACGAAAACAATGAAACGGCCGAAAACAGGACGCGATTCATAAACACGTCATTAAAATGCAAATGATAATATTTATACTACACGATTCGGTATTGCGATCGTATGAGCTTGTTATTATACTGTCGTAACTCACACAACCGTTTTATTGTTAATCGTTTTGTGGTTTTATTTGTCGCGTACACCGCCGAACAACACTGAATCATAACGAATACATTATTACACTCGTACATACGCCGAAAAAAATAAAAACCCGAAGGTCCGTTGAAAATTTATCTAATCGGCACATGAAGAAGGTTTAATCTATGATCGACACTTTTTTGTAACGTGATATTAATAATATTGTATTCTTTAGGCGTGTAGAGCGGAATCGTACGATATTTATGCCTCGGTGATATTAATTCAAGCGCGCTTCAGACTAGACGAAATAAAAATTTGTTATTATTAAAAAATACAATAATAATAAAAAATAATAGCGTTTTATTTATACCGTTATAGTTTTATTGCGCCCCGGTGATATTTGACCGTTTGAATTTTTAACAAGACACAATTAATCACATTTAATATGACGTGCTTTTTGTCTACTTTATACGATCGCATTAGCAGTGAGTGGTACCTATTGCTGCCTACAAGATTATCATATAAAATTGTTTTTCATCGGTTTTATGATAAGTGAAATTAATTGCACGATATATTACGCGGTGAAAATATAATAATATAATACTTTTATAAAAACCACATAATTGCTCCAACTTAGCCTACCGCGTTAAGAAAAGGGAAAAAAATTACAATGTTTTTCACTGCATATGCAAATCTAAATTCCACTTGGTAAAGTTTTTGCCGTTTATCTAGATTTTTATTAAAATCAAGAAGGTGTGAGATGCGTTGTTACGAGTAAAAATATACAATACAAATTGATTTTTAAATATGTATCAGATACAACATACAACTCAAAACCAACAACTTTCGAGGGCAAATATGTAAACAAATGTACTATTGTTTTTGTTTAAAAATTATTTTTTGTAAGAGGTCGTTTTTCGAATGTCTCAACATTTGTACGTGAAAAATTGACGGAACGCCAGTTTTCGACGAAATCGAATTTTTATTTTCATTATCACTCAAAAAGTATTGATTGCAGGGAATTGAAATTTTCACCGAATACCTATATGGCTATTTTCTAGAGACGGTGTAAATTTCAAATGGTTTTGGATATTATTTCTTTGTGTTATTTAAAGACATTTAAAATTTTTGAGTTTTCAAAGTTTTTTTTTCGTAAAATGTCAATAAAATATTATTCACCGAGCAAAATTGAAAATTTAATACAGAGTCCCCCATACATTGCTCTTACCGTTGAAAAAAAAAAATGTTGCGCGTAATTTCATAAATTTTTTTATAAACGTTTGACATTGTAATGTTGATAAATAGAACGAGAAAATCAGAAATATTTCGCAGTTGAAAACTCATAATATTTTCAATATCAATACTTAAGGCTTGAAAATATGGTGCAAGATTCTAGAAAAGTTGCTCTTTTTAGTGAAAAAGAAAAAAAGTTCATCGAAATGATGCAAAAAAATATTGTAAGCGATAGAAAATTATATTTTGATGAGATCGGAAATTTCAACGAATATCGATTAAACGACATTAGTTTTTTCATCGTAACTCAAAAAGTAATAATCGCAGGGACTTGAAATTTTTACCGAATACTTGTGTAAGCATTTTGTAGAGATGATAAAAATTAGAAAAGATTTTGACTATTTTTGTGCAATTTTTAGGTATTTGAAATTGAGATTCTAGATGGGAAAAACGACGAGGAATACTGTGTTTTTTGTGTGAAGATTTACATTGATTTTGTGCTACTCTATCTCGTCAATAATTTATATTTCGTATACGTGTATACGATTTCGACAAGAAGACTCGCTTTGATTAAAAACTTTTCGGTAGGTTTCTGGTCGGAACTTGTTGGCACTATCAACTAGTCATTTTTCGAATTTCCATACAGTTTAAAAGTTGTGCGTGAAAAACAGACAGAAAATGACAAGGAAACGGCAAACCGGTTTTTGACAAAATCTTTTTTTCGTTGTAACTTCAAAAGTATCGATTGCAAGGACTTGAAATTTTCTGCGAATATTTATACGTCCATTTTCAAGAGTTGAACTCACCCATGCCACCTCTTTCACTCAGAGTCGTTTTTTTGACCAATGGTCTCAAATTTAAAAGACTAATTCACCAAAATTAATCTCTCATCATCTATATCTAATCCGTGTCTTGTATCTCAACCTTTTTCCTTTTTTTTCTTTCTATTAATCGACTCGAATTCAAATTTAATATGATAATAGTTTGAGTCGAAATGGACAAAACCGGGTGTTAAATTAATATAATAAAATAATTATAATATTATATACTTTCTTGATGAGCCTAAATTGCTTAAACACAAAACGATTTTATTATAAAATGGAAAACATTCATGCGATGGAAAATTAATAATACGATGTTTATATAACTTAAAGAAAAAATCATCGGGAAGGGAGTCATTTTTCTTTCGAATAACTCGCATTCTACAGTAATTGAAAACAATACTCGATACACACCGTTATTATATCTCCTAAAACTACAGTATAACAACGTTATTAATTTTATCGTTTAATATTTATTATATATTTTATAACAGATTATCCAATGGTGAAATTGTTTGCCTAATAATGCATCAATATCTTGTTAATTTATTCAGTTCTAATAAAACGGAGATTGATTTGAACGCGCAATTTCAAATACGCAGTAAATCGAAGTTATGAAATACTTGGGTACATTGTAGTCCAATTCGAATTTCGCTCTCGATAAATACCACCACAAAATTCATTATGATCTCATGTTTTACAGCCAGTAGGTATACACAACTCGGCGTATTTGAATATTAAATTAAAATGTTATTTACATTTTTCTTTCACCGAAATTTAATTGCACGTACATATATTATACGACAACAAAGTATGTACACAACAGTAATTTTCTCTCGTTGTGACCGTGTATTCGCTTTACAAATATTTTTATTAAAACGACGCGACGACGGCTTTCGATTGGAACCGAAGCAAAAAAAAAAAAACAAAAAACGTGAACGCAATATTGATTTCTTTCTAAAAATAATTGAAAATAGTTTAAATATAATAACACGGTTACTTTTTTTTTATTATTAAATCAAATACTCGTTATACGAGACAATATTGTGCGCGTCGACGCACAGTTATTCGTTTTTCTCTGACCGATAGCGATGATCAAAACGATGTGCACTCGAACGACACTGAAATCTGTATCGCAGAGGATAAAGGACATTGCGACGGTTCGCGTTATTAATCGTGCATCGGCATAGGTAAACGTATACGCAGCACTGTGGCGCACAACAGCGACGAATATTCCATTCCGCCGGCCCGCTGTCCGACCGGAATGGTCATCAATTGACGTTTAATGACCCCCCCAGACAGGAAATCGCAATCAACGGGCCGTTTCATAATGATGATAAATTACGCGGTCGCCCACTGTTTTGTCTGTTCCAGTGAATCTGGTATCGTTTTCGTTCGGGATCTACACGGGATGGACGGCCATGGTGACGCCCATGCTGAAGGACCCGAACCTGTCGCCGCTGGGACACCATCTGTCGGAGAACTCGATTTCCTGGGCGTGCAGCTGGGGCAGCCTGAGCGCCATACTGGGCACGTTCTTCTGGGGCCTGCTGGCCGACCGGTTCGGCCGCAAGGTGACCGGGTTCCTGACCATGGTGCCGTACCTGGTCAGCTGGATCGTGCTGCTGGGCGTGAAGACGGAGACGGCGCTGATGGTGTCCCGGTTCCTGGGCGGCCTGGGCGCCAGCGGCGCGGCCATCAACAACCCGATGTACGTGGGCGAGATCAGCGACGCGCACATGAAGGACGGCCTGGGCTCGCTGTTCATACTCATGTACAACTTCGGCGTGCTGTACGTGTACGTGTGCGGCATGTACGGCGGCTACGACGTGCTGAACGTGGCGTGCCTGGCGGTCAGCGTGCTGTTCGTGGCGGCGTGGTGTTTCGCGCCCGAGTCGCCGGTGTACCTGATCCAGCAGGGCGACGTGGCGGGCGCGCGCCGCTCGCTGAGGTGGCTGCGCGGCAAGGACAACGACAAGGAGGTGGAGGAGGAGATGGACGCGATGACGCACCGCGGCGACCGGCTGACGGTGGCCCGGTGGAGCGACTACACGGACCGGGGCACGGTCAAGGCGCTGCTCATCGGGTTCGTGTTCCAGGCTGGCACGCAGTTCAGCGGCATCAACATCATACTCATGTACACGGTGGAGATATTCCAGCAGAGCGGCAGCACAGCGTCGCCGGAGATGTGCACCATGTTCGTGGGCGTGGTGCAGCTGATCGGCTCGGCGATCGCGGTGTGCACGGTGAAGAAGGCCGGCCGCAAGTTCTTCCTGATGTTCACGTACACGGCCACCGGGCTGGCGCTGATCGTCATCGGCACGTGTTTCTACGCCAAGAAAATGGACCACGGCGCGTCCACCGGGCTGCTGCCCGTCATCAGCCTGTCCATGCACGTGATGGCCTTCTCCATGGGCCTGGGCATGGTGCCGTACATCATCTACACCGAGATATTCCCGGCCAACGTGCGCAACGTGTGCATGTCCGTGCTCATGTTCTGGAACAACGCGCTGGGCTTCGGCATCGTCAAGGCGTACCCGCACGTGTCCGACTGGCTGCACATATCCGGCTGCTTTTGGCTGCTGGGCGCCGTGTGCCTGGCCATCGTGCCGTACACGTACCTGTTCGTGCCGGAGACCAAGGACAAGACGTTCGACGCTGTCCGTCGCAAGCTGCTCCTGTGGTTCCCGGACCTGAGCGCGGGCGGCAAGGGGGCGGCGCAGCAACAGCCGCCGCCGCCGCCGCAGCAGGCGCGCGTCGACGGCCCGGAGAACGGCTACGGCGCGCAGTCCAACCGCGGCTTCGTCGCGGAACCGTGAGCGGACTAGTGTGGGTGAAAATGACCAAACATGCCATGGGTTTGAAATACGTTCCTGTAAAATGTATAGTTTTTATACGTCATAATAGAAAAACAAAACAAAAAAACGACGAGAAACCTAGCTATAGCGATTTAGCTCTCGCGACGACGTGAACGTTATAGATAATAATTACTACGCGGCCGGAAAAAAAAAAAAAAAGAAAAAGACAGATTAATTAATATAATTGATTAATTTTTAATAATTTTTTTGTATATATATTTATATTTATTTTTACTGTTTCGACGGTACGATACGTATTACGATTTGTGAGTGTGTCTGTGTGTGTGTGTGTGTGTGTGTGTGTCTAGTGTCTACGTGAGATAAGCATTTTGTAAACGTTTGTAAATTGCAACATTGTATAACATTATTATAATTATTATCATTAACAATAACGAGTATTATATTATTTTATATTATATGATTATTCATTTTATATATTTATAATTAGTTGTTAATCGACCTATGGTTAAATCTATACGTCTCGGTTTAAATTATGAATTACATTATTAATAATTATTGTTATGATAACGATATGCGCGTGTAATTCGTTTTAAAAATAACTTTAAGGAGTAGTAGTCAATCGTTATTGTCGTGTAATCGTTTTGTATATTTAGATTTAACACGTACATAACATATTTACATTAGTTTTTTTTTACATTATAAAATACTAAATCTCATTAAAAGTATACATCATTTCACATGACTGCCGCGTTATATTTTATTACTTCGATGATATAAAAACATAATTATTGTTGTTGATTCGGGCCCACTTGTTTTATGTGCGGAAAAATGCTGTTTGCAGATTGACCGCGATTGATATTTGCAAATCGTCGCTCACGGACGACGAGGGATCGGACACGCCAAAAGGATTCGTAGACTGAAACAATAAAACCGAGTGTCGATCGATAAATCCAGTGTTGGTGTATTATAATTATTATAATATAACCGTTGCCCTCGATCCCGTTGCACCGGTGGCGCTCGCACAGTAACTTTAAAACGGAGTGTACACCCGAACCTACTACCACTTGTGTTCGAGACGCGCGTCCCATTCGATTTAACGATTTAATTAGTAGCGATGGCAATAGACGAGAGGAAATTGGCGATTCAATACTAAAGTAGTCGGGTATAGCGTTATGGTGAGCTGTGCGCGAAATAAAGGAAATCCGAGCTTTATTTGGAACCGTCTGGGCGCCGCCATTGTCATTCGACGAGTATTGTTTTCTATAATGTGTTTTAATGTTCTATAACAAATATTGAAACCGAAAACGTTCAGAAAAATGCATAAATAACCGGTACATTTGCGTAAGTCAATAAAACAACAAATGACCACAATCGATAGTCTTTACAGTAACCGATAGCGCTTTGAAAAAAATAATATCATCGAATATTGGCCGAACACTTTTAAACAGTCTTCCTGGCAATTTCAAAACTAATACACAGCTCTTTATTGTTTCACTCGGAAAACGTATTATTTATAACACTGCGATTCCTTGTCGTTTACTTTTTATATGCTCTGACATACTTTTAGGGACGGACTGACTGACCCAGGGTGCCAACGCCACATCACACCTCGAGCCCTCTTTACTTGCGACAAGAGTAATTGTATTTTTCTGTTTTTCTTTTTTTTCCTAAACTATACTCGAGTGTGCTACAAGGTTAGATTCCCGGGCGGTTTTTCAAAATTAATCGTGCTACCAGTCGTCTCATCGGCAAACCGTGATAATGGAGCAACTTACTTCTTTCACAAACATATCAAATTACCCATCGCTGTGTTCAAACCAATACCTTTCAATTATCAAGAATCTTAGAAACTAGAACACAACGTACGATTTGAAATCAAAATTTCATTGTTCGGGCTTTTTGAATATTTGCCTGCTCGGCCTCAAGACTTTTCATTTTTAATATTGTATTACTACTATATTTTAAGAGTAAAAACATGTGTACAACTAGGCAAGGTATATATCTAAAATTTGTAAACCGATTTTACACCTTAGAGGCCAAGACCAAAAGTGATTAGTTTGTCTCTGATACATATATTTTCTGAATCTGCTATTCGCTATGTCGACCATCATAAGAATATAATTTAGTAAAATATGAAAAAAATTTTGTTTTATCTCACGTATCATGGAATGCTTAACCCAAGATAAATTACAAGCTTCAATTATAACTGAAATATGACCGTCATTTCATAATTTATTATTAAATAATGAAACGCACCTGTATGAAAAATTTATCGGTTCTTCAAATGTTGATCGAGCTGTTTACGATAAATATTTGAAATCGTTTGGATTCGTTTTGTAGATTTGTTGTAGATACAGAGAAACACTCGAACGGCGCCAATTTATATTGAATTTTCAATATGAAATATATCATAATAATTTTGAAATAATTCAGACAGGTAAATAGAAAAATCGACCGAAGCTGTAAGTGTAATAATTACAAATCATAATATTAACGTTACGACTTACATTGTGTAGGATTTTAAATAGAAGAACAGTTTCGACAATCGCATAGAATACGTATGTTTCGTCAAACAATAATAATTTTATTTTGATATTTAAAACGTCAAAATTTTAATATATTACAATATATATTTACAGATAAACGTTTGGAATTGCATATATATATTTCTATAAAAATAAATTAAATATATACATTAATATTGGACGTCTGATATGGAGAAATCGTTTGTTTTGCTTTGGGGAACACGATCCGACGACGGACGTCCGCGAAAAGTAAGTCGACCTACCGATAAATATTTTACACGCCGCGCGGTCTCTATAATATCTACGCTGTTCGAGTCGTGCGTCGTAATGCACGCGTATGAACGAATTCAATATCGTATTGGTCCCAGTACGGCTACATTAGACGGCGCAGACTGTAGGTTTTATAGATCTACTCGAAATAATGTCGTCCGACGACCAAAACCCCGTGTATATGTGCGTTATGCAATATGCTGTGTGCTCTTTGAATTTCATTACATGTTCAAAATATAGAG
The DNA here is from genome assembly GCA_948098885.1 of Drepanosiphum platanoidis. Lineage (NCBI taxonomy): Eukaryota > Metazoa > Arthropoda > Insecta > Hemiptera > Aphididae > Drepanosiphum > Drepanosiphum platanoidis. The sequence goes on along the minus strand of OX402536.1, from coordinate 9,606,569 downwards.
ACTTATATAATACGCGGATCTTTCAAATTACGTAGATACCTGCACCACAGTGCGCATATACGCGATGTTTGTACGCGACGACGAGAATTTCAATATATATGTATAAGAACCGAATAACGCGCACGGAACGTTTCTTCGCGTTTTTGTAATATACGTTTTCCGGAAGAATCGTAAACGCGCGGCTCAGACACGCGCATATATATATATATATATATTTGACTTGTGTGTATAATAATATTCATATGCAGATTTTATGCGAACATAAGAAAGCAATACGAAAATTGTGTGTATATATTATTATATGAGTTATGTAATATATCGGGTGATTTTTTTTTTTTTTTTTTTCGAACATTTCTACTCGTCACACCGATAAGCTTTTAATCGGTTTTTTTTTCTCCTCAATATTTGAACTTTGAAATCATTAGTCGTTACTAATTGTTTATTACACACACGCGGAATTGTTGCGAAAAAATGTATTCTGTATTTATAAGTTTTTATTTATTGCAACATATTATAACATTTCCATGATTAATTATTAATATCGGACCGTGATGATAATATTAAAAGAGAACTGCAATGACTGTTTGATTATTTTTTAAAATCGAGAAACACATTATTAACATTATCGAAAGGATGAAAAGGCACATTCGTTTGTGTTTCGTTAGAGTCGAGAAAATATGATACCGTAAGTATAACTCCTGGCGGGGATTTCAATGCATTAAACAATTATTATTTTATTCAAAACAAAATTCTCTTTAAAAACAAAACAAAAATTCAAAAAATTAATATTTAAATTTTTTCCAGGTATAATACGTGTATATGAAACGAATTTTGTACTTGACAAGAGCCTCTGGAAAGTAATTCAATTTGCATTTAAATTTACTGCCCATAAGTCAAGTATCATAAACAATCGACTGTACAAAAAAGTCGACTAACTCGCATACACATTATTTTATAATACAAAAAAAATTCAATTATTCCATCGAAAATTAAATCATATCAGACTTTTATAATATATATATATATATATATATTAATATGTGAGATAGTTCTAACGCGGTTCTTTTTTAGACGTGACAATTTATTTTAGTAAAAATTACGGAATTCAAAACAAATTATTATCGATGAGAATAACGTTCAATTGCGAATTTTTAACATAACACAACGACAAAATAGTAAATAAGTTTACCTGTTTCGAGTGGCGAAATAAATACAACTGTGGTTCAGACGACTGGACTCATAATGACAATCTAATTTAGATATTTAACGTTTTTAGAATGAAAGAAATCAATCGATTAACCTTGAAATGAAAAACTATCGTGCGCGCATGCAACGACGAACAAACCAACGAAATATTTCGCACGATAACTGACGAATATTCGATTAAGACTTGAACGATAAAGACCGAAAAGAGAAAACGAACGAATCGATTTCACCTCATCCCAAGACACCATTGTCCTGTAAGGAAGTAAGTGGTTTGAGACAATAATAACTAGATTCTCTTTGCTTGTTTATTTAAACTTTGAACGCAGTTATTTCACAATCAAAGTGAAATTAAAAAAAAAAAAATTAAAAATAAAATATTATTTAAAATTTTAGGCTATCTATCGACGACTCGAGAAGAATGCTTACCGAGAATTATTTACTCAAAAAATGCAGATAACACGCCGCCTCTTTTCTCAGTTCACCCCAAGGCTGCTTAACATATCGTTATTCTATGATGTGGGTTGTATATTATATTTTTACGATACATAGTTTACCTCCTTCCCCGAAAATAATGTTCGAATAATTATTATGCCCGTGTCACTCGTAAAAACTTCGAGTAATTACTAACTCGTGCATGTTTTCGAGTTTAAAAGTCGACGCTTAAAAATGTTCCGAAATATTTTATATTTTCAATAGAATTAAAATTATAATATATCGTATATTATAATATCCGTTTAAAACTGTTATGACAGTTTGAAATAAATAGCCGAGTGACACATGTTGGGAAATCGATCGTTGTTTGGAATATACGAATCGCGATTGCTATACTTTTAAGTATTTCGAATACAATATACGTATACAAATGGCACAGTGCGCGTGTACGGGAGCCGCGGCTAAGCAGATACCTATCGCACAGAAATGTCATACATATAGGTAGGCAAAAAATGTTATTCGGATATATAATACGTCGTGATTATTGCTTAGAATCGCCCGCCCCCTTCCCTCTTCCAACGGTGGTCCGCGTTGAATTTCGCAAAGAAACCGGGAGATTTCCGAATTATATCCGACGTGACATACGTACACGTGCAAACAACGGTTATACTATAAATAATAATTATACTGTGAAATTATTATCTGTGCACAAAAAAAAAAAAAAACAGCGCGTGCCTTACAATCTCATACGTAGTCGTATTCGATGATAAAAATATTTGAATAAAATTTCTTTTCAGTATAATGGCTCCGCGGAAAAGGTCGGAGACGCAGCGCACAGCACGTAGTTGGATACACGTCATTGGAATAGCGTTTTTATTAATATAAAAACTCGTGTGTTTCGATCATTCAAAATAAAAGACAACGCTTATAAAAAGTATCATATAATATGATAATCACTCGGTGGCGCGGCGTCACCGACGTTTTATGAGACACGTGTCTCGTGAGTCACGACCATACACATAGCCGTGGAACTATATCTCGCAAACTAAGGACTATAGGTACTACTAATTAGGTTATTATTTATTTTTAGATTCCAAGTGAAACGACAAATTTATCGGTTGTACAACGATGAAGTTTAGAGTGCGTTTTCACCAATTTTTTTCTTTTATTCTTTACATTTTTTCTGTTTGTCATAGCGGTTTGGAGCATTGGAGCAGAAGAACTGGTCAGTTATCATCGACTTCAGCTTTTTGGTGGCAAATCATGTTCCGTCGGTGCCTTGTGGGGAGGGGGGTGGGGTCGATTTCACCATTTCTTCAACAGTTTCAATACGAATCCCAAAAAACTGACGAAAAATTACAAAAAAACCGTCGACATTTACGAGATCCCGGTTATTCAAAAGGTAATGATCGTTTAAAAATGTCACCACGTACCAATATCACCATTCTCCAAGGATGTTATAACTGTCAAAAGATTTAGATTTTTTAGATTTTCTGCTATTCGTTCGAAATATTTTAGTTTTTTTTTAGCTTAGACAAACAATGTAAGTTGTACAATAATTCTTGAAAATTTATCAATAAATCAATAAATTTATCATTAATAAATTTAATTTCCCTTGGAAATGTCTCAAAGACCGATATTTTCTCAGTCATTTTTCATTCGTATATTCGATTATTTCCCGTCCGACTCGGAATCGGTTTTTTACACGTTCTAATTGCATCGGCCATTCGAGAACAAACCCAACAACCAACACGACTAAAACGTACTTAACTCGAGCTTGACCTAAAACATTTTTCGAGATTCGTAACAATTATAAAAGCTCGCGTGCCGTACAGTAATCAATTTACGATTTACGTTACGTATACTAATACTTTGTGTAGGTAGGTACGAAATTACGTTATTAGCACCGGCGGTCACCGCGTGCCCTTTTAAATCTCAAGTCTCTTTTTTTTATACGAGTATGGGTAATAAAAATCGGTGCGCGCGAAACATAATATATGTACTGTATTTTGTCATGTTCGAACACGAGTACCTATAAATGAGAGTGTATTAGATGCGACCGTTACGCGTGTATACCATTATGTTATAATATTATCTTGAGTACAGGTAGGCCATAATAGTAACCATTATACATAACATATTATAATATTATGTGGTACGATTTATTTTCCGTGAGTTTTGCTAAAATAGTTTTACACGTCAAGATTTAATGTGAATTCGATATACCTTCTTCTTTTTTTTATCGTTATTGGTAGTTGGTACCTAACCATAAAATGAACCTTTATTATAAATCAACTGCAAAAGATGTTTTTTTTTTCTTTTGAATTGGCAGTGTTACAGATTTTTGTAATCTGTAGCATTGCCAATATTTTCTGTTTATCTAATACATGTCATACATAATATATAACACATACAATTTATCTTCCGTATGATAAAAACATTTCAGTAGAAATTTATTAATTTTTAAAGTTGAGCGATAGTGATTTCCACACCACCATATTTCAATATCAGTCATAGTCATAATATAAACATTTTCCCGTGTCGAGAAAATATATTGCGTTCGTAAACCTAGTATCTGTTCCGCTATATATATCATATCATTATAAGAAATATCTCATTACTATACACTAGCTGTCCCATCACACATTTGCCCGCGCACAGTATTAAACGGAAATATTTTTAAGATTTAAAGCGAAATGTGGAATCTATTGGTTTTATTATGATCTATGCATTTTAATTTTTTTTTTTTCTGTTTGTTAATCTAATGAAAATTTTCTTTTAATTTATAATTTCAATTTGCATTCAATATTTCTGGATACACATACACCGCGTTAAGTGTCTCGCCTTAATAACGTTTTTACATTTTTAACACCTTTTATTACGTTTAACTTCTTTAGGGATTGAATTTCGAAAAATCCTATCATAAGGGGTCTCTACTACGAAAATGAATCTCTACTAAATAAAACGAAACTATATTGACCAAATTTGATACTCAAAGCTCCAGCGGTTCCGGCTAGGCGATTTTTTCTAATTTTACCCTTTTTAACCCATTAAGGGTTGAATTTTCGAGACGTTCTATAGCTTCGAACCTTTCCCGAGACTTGGCTAATCCATTAGTGAAAACCGTACTAAAATCCACCAAGTACTTTTCGAGTTATGCGCGTACACACACACAAAAAAAAGGCCTTTTATTTTATATACTCATATATATATATATATATTACATAATAGATAAGACGTATACGCTATATTTATTTATTTATTTATTTTGAATTACGCCCCGAGGAGCAAAAGTACAGTTTATAAAATATAACAAAACTAAATTGATATTAATTGACTCTTGAATATGAATACGGAACGATAACAACAATAAAAATACAATTAAAATATTGAAAAAAGCATAATATTTTAATACTATACTATATTAGTTATTATTTTGGGCACATTCGGAAGCCCGTGACAATTACTATGCACAATGTGCCGCCCGCGTAGTTAACGTTTACATTTTAGACTTTGGAGAAATGTTGACTTCGATGATTTTCTATTGACAACCCAGTTGGCGTACAGTAACGTGTTATTGAACGATGTGTCTTTTTTTTTTAGTAACTGCAGTGTAGCGTTTAATTTCATCGGGAAAAAACTTGAATATAATTTACGAATCGCCCGAATGAGTCATCCGGTAACGTAGATTATTTTGAAACGCGGAACCTATATCATGGACGCGCACGGTATCAGATACAATTCAAGTGATATTATAAGTAGATACAAATCATGTCAGGGATGAGTTGAATGCGTTTAACTACATAATTTAATACTCCCGGGCGACCACGCAATCTGGAACCTAACTAATGGTTTAATACGGTTTAATATGGTTTAATAATTCCAATGTGTCTGTACAGTTCCGGAGGGCTTTTAAGAATTAATTCATTTTAAATCATCGTTATTTATTTAATAAATTTAAATTATTTATTTATTTCGGCATGTTATTACTTTATATATAAATATATAAATTTCATTCAATTTTTAAAAACGTTCTGTTAAGATAACCTCTTTTTTTCAATTCCATTAACACGTCAATTTTTTGAATCATAAACGTATACATAACTTTCAAAATGTCCCAAGTATATGATACCGGGATTGTTTCTTTGAATAAAAACAAAAATTCTTTTATTCATATAAAATTAAAAATTAAAAACAAAAGTTTGTTTGATATCTTAGTTCATTTTTAATCAAAGATTAAATATTAAAGTGATTTGGGTGTGACTCAAGCTCGAGCATTTTCTAAGTGATAAATAATATAAAACTTTTAAAACTAAATTTTAAAATAAAATGTTCTTTATTTCTCTAATGAATGACATTTAATACTGAAATTTCCTCACACTCGCACGAAGACTTGAAAATTCCCATTGTTTGTTAGTTTTTTTTCCTTTAAAACATCACTACACGAATTACACGAATTCCATACATTTTTCATTTCCTAAATATTTCCACTTTTTTGTCTTATATTCATTTATTTAACGTTATGGAATGATCACTATAACAGACATTATTGTAATTATATTTTTACCAATACAAATATTGATATGTAAGTGTAATTTTTAAGTACAAATGAATTTCTTCATAATATCTAAAAAATATAAAACAAAATAGTATAGATAAAAATAAAATAAATAGGTCTTGCCCGGAATTATTTATTTTATTATTTCTGCAAAACAATAAAAATATTTATTTTTCTCTCTATGTAAATGGTTTGGTTTTTTAGTACCCAATATAATGTCTTCAAAACAGGGTAGCTTAATTTAAAGCTTTTTACAGAGTATACCGAGTAGACATTAAAGGTAAATCTCAAAGTAAAAAAAAAAAATAAAATAAAACAATAAATGAAAACATATTTTACTAATAATTGTTGTTTTTTCTCTTTTAATTAAAATACGACATTCTTGCCCATAGGCTATTTGCATCGATGAATACCTATTGAGATATTCACAGGTTAAACGAAGAAATTTTTGTTCACGCGATGAATACCTTTTGAGTGATAGAATGCGTTTAAAAATTAATAAGTAAGACATTGACAAAATGACATCATACGTTGAAATCAGAGGTATGCATGACAAATTATATAGATAAAATAATAAAGATATTTTATAGTATCAACTATAGCGCAAGAGCATAATAATATAATAAACAGTATGATTTCATCAAATATTTTAAGTAGAACAATAGCTCCTGAAAGTATATTCCAAATAAAACTATTATTGAAAATTGTAATTAAAATATAATAAATACATGACTTTGCATTCCACTGAACCTACCGATTGTTTATTACAGTCGTACATTTATTAGATATATTAGTAATATTACGGACATTAATATTTGGCTTATATTTATCATACCAGCTTACGGAGCACAATGTCATTCCAAAGACTTAATACACATGTACAATAGTACACAATAGCAGTAAGCTTACACGACGTTATGTCATTCCAGAGACGAAATACGTTTAAACAGAAAAGGTTTAAAACTCAGAGAACATTATGTCATGCTAGATGTTTGGAAACTATTCAATCGCATTAATAATCAATATTTAATTACATTTTGTACATCGTTAAAAGCAACTTATGTGTTAACAAATTAATGAAAAATAAAAGTAAAAGCGTGGTATAAATTATTATTCTCGTATTTGATATGTGTAATTTATCATATTAAAACTTAATAACCAATATTCTAATATCGTACTTTTATTTTCATTCATTAAATATTTTAAAAATGTTGACGTGACTCATGTTTGAATGACGCTAAACATTTTTTTTTTCTTTCTAATGAAAACAAAATTTAGGTACATTATTTAACTAAGAGTCATGAAAAAAAAATCTAAGTCCACTCAATTTGAAATATTAAAGGATGTGAATAGACTTTCTCATTCTGTGGTTCAAGAAGATGTGACAACGGTAAAGAACATAACAAATTACTAGTCGAAGATGATAACTTAAGAAAAGCAATGGTCACATCTCACATGTCAGCCAAACTATGTCATGTACGTATAAGTTTACCAAAATTACTTGAAACATGTTATTTTTGCAACGCGAAAATTAAATATTACAATATAACATTTCACTATTTTAGTAAACATTATTAAATTATATTTTATGTGCATTACAGAGTGTTAAACAAAAAGAGTTGGAAAACTGTTGAATATTTTGTTAGTTAAATGAAAATGAGCAAAATTTAGATTTATAAAATTTATATTAAAATATAGTTGAGACAACGTCAAATTATTTTATTTTTAACAACTAGGAAATACGTACCGAATATGCTCTTAATAATTTTAAAACCGAGCTAAATTATGATTCATTGATATTGTAGCTAAATTATCAGCTTGACGATTAAAGTACAATTTTAAAAAAAAAATAAGTAAGTTATATTGGTTACCCTTTAAGGCATTATCTCTGGCAATTGAACAAAACAAGTTTTTATTTTACGTGTATACTGTATACTGTATATATATATATATATATATCGTTTAATCGTTTAATTATTATAGTTATTTCCTATACATAATTTAATTAAATAAGTTCAATAAACTTTGCTTACACATTTCATTCTAAAAATATAATTTTACACATTTTAATTATTAAAGGTGTATCAATATTTGTATAAAAACATTTTTAAAATATCTGATTGTGGACCTTAGATTAATAAAAATAAGTATAAATAATAGTTTAAAGGTCGAATATAATGTGGTTTTTTTTTTTTTTTAAATTTCCGTTGTAAACGACTTCAAAAATACGTCTCGCGAAATCACTGTCCTAGTCTTCCAAATAATATCTTCTAATGTTTAATAATATGAGAAAATCAAATATTCCATAAACGTAAAATTACAGTGTGTTATTCCGCTCGAATGTAGAAAGTTCACCAACTATATCTTGTATACTAAAACCGTGATTCGTACTTGCAGATTAACACATGTTAAGAAGTCACTCGCGGGTTCTGACCGTCTGACGGTTTCCACATCGATCAATTACGGGCAAATGACGGTATGGTTACGCGCACGGCAATGTTTTAGAAATCTGTTTAAACACAATACGTATATTAGCGGAGTAGGGAAAAAAATTTCAAAACATGCGAAAAATAAAACTTTTGGTCGTGTCGCGGAAAAGTAAGTAACAAGAACGCACAGACTATGATGTAGTTATGGATGTCGTGAACTTTTCATTTTCTACTATTTCCCTATGGGTTACATAACACGTATTATATTATAGTGCTTTTGATGTTTCTACCACTGCAGATTATTATATAATATATATATATATATATATCATATTATTCACGTCGATAGTTATTTGTTATTATATTTTACTGCGGCGGTACTACAAGGTAGTAATATAATTCGAGGATTACATAAAACGCCCGTAATTTATTGGTCAATATAGATTATGCTAGTAAAATTATATTGTAATTATCAAATAAAAATATTCTTTCCTCACTCAACAATCATTTCGTATCCGAATGCAGCACAAATAATATTATGGGTTGTACTACTTATCGCAAAAATAGTTTTCATTTTTACTGTCCAAACTGTGATAATCGATAAATAAAACTATATTGAATACCTAGATAAAATCCTATACGTTTATTTCTTCTATCTTTACAGTAAGCAATCGTATACACGAAATATGGACTACCTATACGGAAGACCGTCTTTCAAATATGTTTAACCGTAATACACTTGATGTACCAAAAATCAACAATTTCACTACGAGAGACGGCGCTCGTACATTTTCCCAACGTAAGTGGCCCAATTTTTAAATTCGCGACTTTCGTAATTCAAGTCATCGTATTATCGAGTCTTTCGGGTTTTATCGTTATTATATTTTTTTTTTCCGTCGCATTCACGACGGTCGTTTTTATTTTAAAATTTATAAAACCTATATGAAAAGAATTTGCAAGTGTGTTACTTCCTGGATGGGTATAATATATTGGTTTAAGCATAGGCGCATTATGCATTATTATTAGTATTTATTATTACTACTGCAGTAGTGACGACAATGTGAACACGTGATACTCGTTTATGTCTCGTACGTATGGGATAGAATTTTGGACGGGTCACCGCTTCGCCAGCCGTGTTTGTTGCGGAGAACGTAATTTATTAGTCCCTATCATTCCTCAAATATTTAATAAAATGTCCACCTACGTACTATATACGGGACACAGTAGGTATCGTACGAAACACACGCAAACACACACGAATATTATTGCAGCGTAACAGACGAAATAGTTATCGTAATGTAGAAAACTCTGATTATTGGAATGTTTATTATTATAACACAGCTTTTTTATTTTTTTTTTTTCTATGCATATTGGATGACGATAAAAATTTAATAGATTGAATTTGTTTTTAAATTACACACCACCTACCTCTAAAACGTTTCGTAGATAATGAACATTAGAAATTAACATTAGAAAAAAAAAAAGAAAAATGTTAATACTACAAAATTAAACACATAAAAAACGAGGCGAAACGTTTAAAGGATATAATAGGAAATAATGAAAATTGCAACACATCGAATTAACGATATAAAGCCAGTGTTCGGATTAATCTAAATAATTATTTACCTAATATATGCTATTTATTCGTTTTTTTTATCTTATCGAGATAAATTAATTCGAGTGCATTTTTTTTTTTTATTAATAAATAGGAAATTGTCCATTGCAATTTTTTTGTTTCTGGATCGTTTCCGAGCGCTCAAATTTCAACCGGTGTAGTTCGATGCGATCGAACGTCCGTTTTATTAAAAAAAACGAACGCGCACATTTAGAAGACGTGTGTTTTGTTTCAGACAGCAAACACGGACACGCGCATCCAAAACGCCTATAGTGCGCAAATAGTACAAAATAGACTGCAGTACACTGTAGGTATAGTTGGAAGTCATGACCTACATGGCTGAAGTTTGTGTTTTTTTCCGAATTTCGTCCGCATAATATTCGACAAATGAAAATGCAGTAATTCAAAATACATAGGCGAGTATATTTTTATTTTTTTTTATTACCATTTATACTTTTTGATAATATTCTGTGATGGAATTTACGTATAACACCTACCAATTGGAGCCTAGTTTAATATTTCTATTTAAAAATATGTATAATTATTCATAAATTATGATCTAATACGTATTTTATATTGATAAGACTTGTTGACCATAGTTTAAAAATTGTAAATATTTGGGTGTCGTAAATTACAATAATTATCCGATAGAACCATTATTAGAAGAATTAAAAATTTATCTTTTTAATATTAATTATTTACATAAAAATTTCTATCATTTATCTTTATTTGGACGAATTTTCATCGTTAATCTTTAAACCTTGATCTAGATCATTTTTTAGTTATCGATTTCTAACACTGCAAGTTATACGTACACATGATGGTAGTTCTGAATTATTGTTGTCGCCCCCCATTAATTATTTATGTATAATATAATAATATTAATAAACTACTAAAATCATAATAATTGCAAGCTCCGGATCGTGTTGTTATAAAATGTAAAAACTATACCTACAAAAATATACCAATATTTCATTTGAAATTTTAAACATAAACGCAGATCGTAAAACATTTAATTCGATTATAATAATTAAGATGTTTTTTTATCATTATAATTATTATTACTTTATCGTTTCATCGAGTTGACATTTTTACTCGAGTTGATATTATTTTTTTAATTACCGAAGGCCAGAGACAACATGTGTAATACGAACAGACCAATATGCGTGGACGATGCAAACAAAAAAGGTTTAAAGAATTTATAAAATACAATTATAAGTAGTAAATAAAATTTTATTTTAAACGTTACAATGAAATATGTATTATAAAACGGATTGTAAATTATTAATAAATACAGCGTACAAAATGTCAGCTAAATCAGTAGAAGATAATTACGCGATGTTTACGAAACGATTGATAATTCGTTTTTAAAAATTAGCGCTCGTTCCACTTGGTCCTCAGTCCTGACACCGACACGGCTGGCAGTATAATCACGTCTTATCAGCGTTTTTGTAGGTTATGTAACAGAGACAAGGCAATCAATTATTCAAAAACCAATATTCAGAAAATAATAATTTCTCGAACAAAAACGTACCTATCGATAATAGGTAGTTCTATTTTACTTAATTCGCCCGATCGACGATTCTCGACTCGTCTTAAAACGTCATCGCATTTAAATTTCCTTCGCCTAGTTTCCATTTGGTGATCAATTTTCGACTAGTCATGTCAGCACAATGTGAGAAAGTAAACTCCACAAGTCCTGCTTTCGAATTCAGTCCCAAATTAAAGCTGCTGCGGTCCAACGACCAGGTCCGGGAATTGCAGACGATACTCAGAGACAAGTAAGTCTATGGCACGAATATAAATGCACGCACGGAACTAATCTCCGTATGGTACACAGGAACACGAGTCGAACAGATTTCAAATTTTACGCCGATCGCCTGATTCGGCTAGTCATTGAGGAAAGCCTGAACCAGTTACCGTTTGATAGCTGCATGGTGATGACACCGACTGGTAACTACTACAAAGGTACCAAATACCAAAGAGGTAACTGTGGTGTCAGTATTGTTCGTAGTGGAGAGGCTATGGAACAAGTAAGAATGTAGTAATAAAACCACATGAATATTAATTCTCATTATTTTATCGTTCTCAGGGACTGCGAGATTGCTGTCGATCGATTCGTATTGGTAAAATATTGGTTGAATCTGATTCAGATACTCACGAAGCCCGTGTGGTATACGCGAAATTTCCTCATGACATAGCGGACAGAAAAGTCCTGTTAATGTATCCGATAATGAGTAAATAATGTTAAAAAACAAATAACTTGAACGATATACACGATTTTGATTTTGTTTATAGGTACAGGTAATACTGTTATTAAAGCAGTAAATGTCCTTAAGGAACACAGAGTGACAGAAGACAATATTATTCTATCAAACTTATTTACTACACCTATTGCTGCTCAAACCATTACCACAGCATTCCCTTTGGTTCGTTTTAAATATAAATAGCTATTCGTATAAATCTTAAACAAATTATTTATTTTCATTTTATGTTTAGATGACTATTTTGACATCAGAACTGTATCACATCGCACCCAACCATTTTGGTCAAAAATATTTTGGTACTGATTAAATATGTTGTTTATTAATTAATTTTTAATTGATATTTGCACAAAACTTCCGGTAAGTAAGATTTTTACAATTTGAATTGTAATGTGACCAATTTAAACAGACTTGAATACTTACTATAATTTTTTAAATTTTTCTATCAGTCAATTTTAATCATAAGAATCGATTTACAATGTCATACTTTTGTTTCAAATATAATTTGTTATTGTTATTACTTATTACCTTGATGATTAATTTTAATTTTGCTCTCTGAATTTTTATATTACGACTGAAATGCATTAAACTTTAAAGTATTAAACTGTTTTATTTACAGTATACAAAGTTAAAGTTTTAATAAATGATTCAATTATAAAGAATTTAAAGTTTCATAAATTATTGCACAAAAGATTATTAAAATTGTATGTATTAATATAGATAACGTGTCAATTTTTAAAAGTAAAGAAAACGGCATTATGATAATTGTTTTTGTTATGAAATATTTTGCCACTGCATAGTCACTACTGAAATGTATTAATTTATCTAATATTCCGAATTTTTTACCATCATAATTATGCAAAGTTTGTCCATTTTTTTACCTTGAACTATGTTCAACTAATTAATTAATTAAATTACGTTACTTCGTATGTACTTAAAAATAAAACCAAATATTTAAATTTCAGTCTTATAAAGTTCAATGTCAACACCTTTAAAAATAAATGTTATTTCATTTTATAAATATTAAACACATCCCATAAATAAAATTCAGTTAATCAGTAACAAAAAAAAAAAAAAATTTTCATACATAATAGAAATAGGTTGGATTTTTTTTAACACATGTACTTTGTCTTATGATAGACACTTGAACATTTCATATTTTAACTATACATTTTTTTTTTCGCCGTAAAATGTGATTTGATTTTAATTTTTATAAATGTTGATTATAAAAGCATTCTTTTGAAAAAAAATAAATATATTTTTTGTTAAATGTCCAAACTATAAATATTTTATGTATAAAATTTAAAAATATCACTAAACTGAAAATAGGACATTTTAAACTTAAATGAAAAATCTTTTAAATTTATGTACACTGAAAAATTTAAAAGTTTTAATAATAATAATATATTGATAAACTAAAAATGTGATTTCATTGATGTTGGTCACAAATTGTTGTTCAATTTCTTCTTGATTCATTGCAATTTATTTAAATAATTTCATGAATATTGTATACTGTACCTATAGTAAATTTATTTTAAATTGTCAGATTCATATTTGTCATAATTTGGAAATAATTTATTATTTATAGATTTTTCAGAGGGATCGGGAGTATGAAAAATAAAATTGAAATTAACAAATGTGTCATATATTTCAGGTGTGTTGCTTGTACCATTGATTATATGAATAAGTTATTCTATTTTTTATTAAAAGAACGGGTTAAATGTATTGTCTGGTAAGAGAATACACCGGTTTTGTGCATGTAAGCTGGTGGTCTTTCAATTTCCAAGGACTCTTATTACCCACTCTAAGCTATCGAACCATTTCAAAGTAGGCTATTTGTCTAATTCCAACCAGCTAACACGAACACCGATGTTGACTGACAGAACAGTGATGTCTGGTATTTATTTGACAGAAAAATCACACAAGCATGCGCAAATAGGTTAAATTTTGTTGAGCTGCTATGCTCATTCTCTTGCTGAACAGAGTATTTATTAACTACTTTATAATACATTTTGCCTGTTATCTTATTAAATAATAGTATAACTTATCTATGTATATTATAAAATTAATACCTCAACTTATTAGTAGGGAAACAAATTTTTTGTAACATAGTAGTTCGAGAAAAATCACTTTTTCTATGGTTTTCTTATTTTTTTGTTTTGTTTTTAAGATAATATACTTATCTAAATATTTTTTTTTGAAAGGAAAATAGTAAATACCTTTATAATTGGTTTTTCTTTCAAAAATGAAACATTTCTACACCAGAAAGTGATTATGATCGAGGTATTTGAGGTATATGAAAATTAAGTGCCAACTATTCTGAGAGTATTATTATTTTTTTGTCTTTTGCTAAACTATTAACTTCAATATAAAACTTGATAATTCATCTTATATTTCCAATATGAAAAATAATACTAATTTATTACAGAACATAATTGATAAATAAACCTTTTTTTTTATATGAAATAACTTTCTATTTTTGTACTTACATTTATTAATCAGTAATCAGCAATCTTACTCGAAACAATTAAATTTTATAGTGTTTTAATTTAACTGTTTAAAATGAAGCTTGAAAATGAAAAAGTAAATTAATGAACTCATTTTCTAAGTTCTCTTTAAACATTTAAGTTATTGGTAAACTTAAAAATTATTTCAAAGAAAATTTTCTCAACATTTTTGAACACGATTTTATTTAGGAGGAATCAAAATAAACACTTAAATAAATTTCTTATAGACTTCTGAGTTTGATCTGAGATCTGAGTCCAAAGCAAAGTAAAACTAAAGGGTTGTTTTCTCATTGCCATTCAATAGATCTTAAGTTCATATAATATTGATACGATAACTATTACATCGCTGTTTATTTTATAGACCAAGTATAAAATTATAGTTTATTTATCTTATATTAGACAATTTTTAGTGTGAAACCATAATCCTTATACATAAGTTATTAGTTATGTGTACTATTTATAACTATGTAAGTATATTTTATACTTAACGTGTATTTATATGTGTATATATATATATATTATTAATTATAATGAAACATATTATTGTTAACCAAGAATGTATATTTGAGATTATTTTAGTGCTTAGGAAGAGTCCAGTTTGTTAGTGGGCCTAGACGGTAGTTTTACTGTACTTTAAATCGAACGTCATTGATTTGGTAATTAATTGTTTTCTTATATATATTAGGTAAGGTATTTATGAACGGAAAAAAAATTTATAATCTTGTTAAATACTGCCGCATAACCATACAAAATCCTAATATTTAAAAAAGAATGTTTGACGTTTTCCCAGTTTTTTGAAAATTGTCATCTTGTTTTTACTTATAATTGAATAAAACATCTAATCAAACTCTTAATCATTGATTTATAAAAGATAATATTGTATTGCAACTTTTGGGTGATGTATAAAATTGAATACATAATAAACATATTATAATAATATTATTAATAGCATATTACATTATATTATAATCGTTTTAATTATTATTATTAAACATATTATTTAAATTATTCTGAACATAATGTATTATTTAAAAAATAGTTGGGTTATTAAATGGTTTTGAATTAAATTGTACACTTATATTATAATTATAATATCAATATTATTGAAACATTTTAATTACTAAGTCTTTGCATTTTTACTTTTGCAATACTTTATTTTATATATTATGTACAGTAATCGTATCTTTAACTTTCTGATTTAAAATTAAACGGACTAATGATGAATTGATTTTAAAATATCAACATTTTAATAAATTAATCGTGGCAAAAAAAAAAAAAAATGATTAGGCTAAAATATTGTGTTATACTTTATTTTTATTGGCATGTAGATGAAATGGTGTAAATGTTAACTAACATAATTGTAACAGGACCTGTTAAATATAATAATTTTAAGGATGGTTTTAGACCTTTTGAATATAATAATACTGTTGATTGGGAGGAAAAAGCGAGAGTCTTTATTTTTTTAAATAAATAAAAACTGTAAATTTGAGTAATTATTATTGGTTTACGTTTTACTACGACTAATGACAGATAACTTACAGAAAATATCATAAAAATAATTTATACTTCTGTTTTTTTTTTTTAATTTTGAAAGATATATAATATATTATGTTTGCTTTTTGTTTTACATGATTCAGATTTTTATATTTTTATTAAAAATGAAATTTTAATTTAAAACTAATGAAACATAAATTTGACAGATATGTAATCCAATAGTTTGTACTGAAAATAAATGATTTTTTTACTTTGTAATTGAAAATATTAAGTTGCTGTTATTATATAGTCAGTTATTTGAGCAAAACTAAGTTTCTAAAATAAAAAATTCCATACATATACAAGTCTAACATTTAAAATTTAATTATTTAAAAAAATACTTTGTGAAATGTCTAAATTCCATCTAACAGCACACTATTGAGTAGGTTCACACTATTAACCTAATGAATTATTATTTTTCTAAACAAATATTAGTAAATGCGGTTTTAATATTAGTAACAACAATAAATAACCAAGTACTCTTTTCATTTATCTGTTTAATTTTCGTTCATAATTTGTGTATATAAATAAATAATCTTGGAAAATAAATACAAATTTTATAAATATTTCTTTGTATATAACTTTTTAGGTTTTGGATGGACCATTGTGGTGAATTTTTTTACTATTTGAATGGTATGATAAATAAACAACCGTTATTTAAAGTATTACCTGTACAATATCTATGTTGAACCTTCCAGGACTAAGAACAATTGATTTAAGTATAATTCAAGTTCAACATGCTTGTCGAAAATGTTATGCCATTTCTGATTTTAATATTTTTTTAACTAAAGGTAATCTAATACCGCATAAATCAGTTTGTAATAACTTCTAAAGCAAACTAAATTACAATTTTAATTTATAGATTAACTTCAATTACAAACACTCAAAATTCTATATTGGTCACACGATATCGGCCTCAAATTTTGTAAACACGTTAACATTTCAAGTCTAAGTGTAATGTTGTTTTTTGTGCAAGACTTGGCCCAACAGATCACGACGCTCACTATCCACCAATTGGTAAAACACTTTTTGCACGTAAAACGTATTAAATTTGATTTATTTTCCGTTGATCCACAGAGAGATTCGTCCTCACTGTAACATAATTGTCATAATTAATAACTACCATATTATTGTTTTATTCTTCTACGATCTGTCGATGTATAAACAATGTGTTGTACGTGGTACGTATTCATCGTTGTAGCTCATTGGACGTGTATGATACTCGAGAGCTTTCGGCCCCGTTCAAAATTAAATACAGTATGTAAATCGATTTTTGTTCGAAACACAATTACCACCGAACCCGTGAATAGATAAAAAATTATACGTACCTTACCTACCTATGGTGATGTGTCATCGATACCATAATTTATTCATATATACCAAATATTATGTATGCACGCCGAGCGCAACACGTGTTATACATCATGTTACACGTGGTACATATACACATGGTGATGACATTGGTGACCTATAGGTACGTAACCGAAAACCATAATAAGGTTCGACATGTATAAGTAGTATAACTGGAGAATTCGATTCGAACCGCCTTGACTTCTATTTCGGTGTAGTCTGTGTTTTCGATCGATATCTATAGGTACCTACACATTATTTATGACAATACAACTCGGGAGCATAAAGCTAATACAAATAATACATATTTATACGATTTTCAAGCGTGCTTCTCGGCCAAACGTTTTCTCTGCTCCCTCCATTGTAGTATTCCTAGTAAGTACTAGTAGAAAAAAAAAAAAAAATGAAAAATAAGCGTATGCTCTCATTAATTATGCATTATGCGATGGTTATCATCGTTGTGAGAGACGTCGATGAATTTTGTTTAAAAAAAAATACGAACGTTTTTAAATTTAGCTTACCTCTATAAAGTATATTATTGTGTACACGCTATTGTCGGGGATCCGTAGAGATTTCAGTTCGATTGTGGATTATAAGACCCATTCTAAATACACGTTCGTGGCACTGCGTATTGTGTAATTTTTAGAGTTATACGGTTGAAAAAAATGAAGTAAAAAGAGGACCAGACGATCGGAGGGAGCAACGGCCCCGCGACACTTATCACCACGAGGGCTGTAGCCTCTCCTCCCCAAGAGTCACGCTCATATGAGCACCGATAGGTAACGGTTCAATGGAAACACCTGCAACGGTGCCCGCGTCGTAAAAACTATGTCCCACTGCTATTCTATTCGCTCGCAGCTCGTTGATTAATTGACACTGTGTGACATCACAAAAACGCGCGTGTCTCGTTTAAAAACAATCTCGTTCATTGCGATGGACATCACTAATACCGGTCGACGTCCACGATCGTTTCGTCGCGTCCTCGGCGCAGTGCTGCACCGTGATTATCAACAAAAAAAAGAGACGACCCCGTTTTAAACGGGACGGTATGATCATCGCCAATCTTCTATCCGATTCGGAACGAACAACGCTCGGAGTGCATTTGATGCAGTCGGTTTGCCCTCGGATCTACGCGTATTCTTTGCCCGCCGCGAAAAAGCCCTCCGCAATATGCTCGCTCAAATATAATACAAAGTGAGTGTGCACAGTAATAATTGAACAGGCCGTGGTGTCGCCGGGTTTCGCGCAACCAGAGCCGAAAACATTTCCCTTCGACGACGCGTGCTAGTGCCAGCTGTGTAATGTTATAGTGACGCTGTCGAGGAAAAATTGATAGAAAAAAAAATAAACGTCGCGCACAAGTATGTATGTCGTGTATGTTTATTTGTCGCGTCTCGTACTTTTGGCGGCCTACATCGCCGTCGTACATCGATTAAACCGATCGAATCGTTCTCACGCGCGCAAGGCCGTCCGTGGATTTGCGAGACGGACGCCGCCGGACGAAAAGATCCGTGAGACTTTTTAACGATAATTTCTATTCACTTTCACGCGTCGTTTAGAACAACAGGAGAACTTTCTTTTTTATTTTTTTACGTATATGATTAAAAAACGTGAAGTCTAGGGGTGAAACGCGTGGCCCGAAATCTAAAGGCCGTTTCGTCGAAATAATTGGCCGTTGCTGTTAAACGATGTCCGTACGTAGTACGAGTCGTCATTACTATTCTCACCATTTCGTTTTTAAATAATTTAAACCATTTCGTCAGATTATACTACATTTCTACATTTAAGTATCTAAATATGTATGTACTACATACATATTATTATATGTGTCTGCGAAACGCGACAACCTTTGTTGTTTGCAAAAATAAATCTGTAATAAAAGATATGACGTATAGCGCCTGGTTTGATTCACAATTCGGCCCTACTAAAAATCGATAGGTCCTGCCTTGGGAAAAATCCTGGCACCATCAATGACCTGGGCCCAGCCCACCCCTTAACTCCTAAGGACGGTCCTGTACGTGCGCACGAGTGTAATGGTAAATTTAATCGATATGTTGTGTTATGTTACGTATTTACTCCACAATCCGCCAGAACCATTGCGATTCACAAAATATTTCCTCCCTACACATACGTCCACGACGTCGTGTTAAAATCATATATCAGAACAATTATTACGTGCAATAATCAAATATATATGTATGCCATCATTACAACAAGATACCTCAAGGTAAAAAAAAAAAGTATTGACATCGACGTACACGTAACGTTGTAAAGAATAGCGAGTATAATATTATGTTAAATTTCTCTTCTGTGATTTAGAAATAAAAATAATGATTCGTAAAGGAAAGTATGCCTTATCTATTTGTACACCTAAAACTAAAGTTAAAAATAAGTGTCGACTAGCTGTAATGAACTAATACTTAAATTTAAAGTGTTGTAGTCGTTTTTACAAAAAAAAAAAAAAAATTCCAATATAATTTTAACTTTCGAATACGGTCTTTTGATAATATTATCGTTTACTTACAATAACTATATTGATTTTAATGTCTCGATGACATGTAATTAAATTTCATATTTTCAATATTATACTACAGTAAATACGCTAAAAATATTGATTTTACGTCTTAGTAGCATAGGTGTGATTTAATTAAATGCTTCCAAAATTGTCATTACACTATTAATATATATAAATATATCTAAGTAATAATAAATAATCGAAAAAAAAAAAAAAAAAAATGAACCAAGTTTGGTATGAAATACGAGTTGACCACGTTTTATTTTATATACAATTAAAAATTTGGAACTCAATAACGTGTCACGTAATTTAAACAGGAATTTTGCGTGTCTTTGTTAAAAATACAAGTTTTAAAATTAAAATTATAAAGTTGAGTACTTATTTTGTCTAAAAAAAAACGTGTACGAAATCTATAAAAAAAAATGTCAATATTCGTGAAAAGTTTTACAGTTTTAAACATAAAAACTAAACATAAAATTTATGCAGCCATCATATCTCTTCCGATTTTCTATACTATGTGAAATGGCTTAAGGTGAACCTTGTAATACAAATTCTCAAGCCGTAAAATCTAAATTGAATCGTTTTGTAAAGTAAAATACAACGCTGGTTTGAAGAAATTTAATATTTATTTTTATTTTTTTTCCCCAAGTTTCGTAAATCGTGGAAAAACTACCGAGAAAATAAGGGAAATTACATTTCTAAAATAAGTATCAATTACTGAACAGCGTTGAATCTCCGATTATATAATGTACTTGTTTGTTTACGCATTGATGCGGATTATTTTCCCGAAAAAGTGTTCGCAGGAAAAATAAATCATTATAAAATAAATATATTTCTTGATTCGCTCGGAATCTGAAACAAAACGATAGCCATTGGTACTTGGCTCTTATATTTTTAATTAAATTATTGTCGTGTAGGCATTATTAAAAATTAATTTACCGAACATCTTTGGATACTTTCAGCTCCAAGCAGACATGACTTCAAACGTTCTCGTACTTGACTTCGTTATGTACTGTGAATCTTATACGTATCACTCCTTAGACTCCAAGCTTCATACGAACTTTGTCGACATATTTTATGGATTTGCTTGTCTGCAGCATACTGTGCTCATTAACCGCGATCGTTATTCCTCTTCGTCTGACCGAGAATTCGCAGGTTACTTGTTTTTATTTTATAAGTAGACATCTCATTACATTCAGACCACTTCTGAAAACCTATACGAAATGTATATATTGTTAGTGCTGGGGTTAAAAAAGTCTGAGTAGAGTTTTTTTTGGGGACGTTTTTTTTTTATAAATATTTTGTGATCTCTGCAGTGCGAACTTTACGTAAATTTAAAATAAAATTAATTTTACCGAAATTCGTGGAAAAATATGTCAATTGATATCAAGAGTTTTACATTTTCAGTATCTTTGGGATCCAGTGTCAAAATCAAAAATCATTAGTGGTTTGACCTACAACAAAAGCGAAAATGAGGATAATCTAATAAACGTGTGGATTTCACGTAGTGATTTTCCAAAGCTTACAAGCACTGGGAGATATGTGTACAGTTTTCTAAATGTTATTAACTTGATTTTTAACTCTATGCTCGTAGAAAGCCTGCGGGTACAGTGGGACCTGGATTTACGATCATTGCAGGACTAATCCTTGAACACCTAGGTATATAACTGGACCAAGAACATAAGTTTACTACCACGTCAAGTTGGCTTCAGATAAACCCAAGAAAGTTTCCCAAAAGCTGACCAAAATCTTACCGAGTATAAGCGCGAGCTAACAAACGTATAAGAGAACTCTATTATACGCAAACGTGGTACACTCACTACTCTCCTATGATGTTCCCGTTTTGGCAGACCAAATTAGCACTCTGAGTACTTACGACAGGCTAGAAATAAACGACTATGATCAACTGAATTTAAATTGAATTTCGACCACTTTTTTGTTCTCATATAACTAATTTTATAATCTTGTCAGACCGTTTCCCTAAAAATTTTTCGTCCTCAGAAACTAGGTCTTCAATTTCGGTTCACTAAAATCTAAACAAAATCTTCTTGTATTTTATAATTTATCGACGATCGACTGCTTTATTATTGTAAGTACCTCGATCATATTTTCCCTTCTTATCCCGTCCTCGAGCATCCATCCTGCTTCCAGAGTTTGCAAGAAATAATTTTTTACTCTTATAAAGCCCGTCCGTAATAAATCTGTTCAAGTCTAAAAAATTAAAAAAATTACCATAATTTATACGTTTAAAATAAAGTATATCGATTTATAATATTTGTGATTTTCAAACGTTGTGAGAAACGTGAGTTTATTGATTCGAAACGCGGGGCACACTTAAACTGAATTATTATAAAAATATAAGAAAGATATATCTGCTAAATCGACATAATATAGGGGCGGGGGAAATTCATCGAAATAGATATTTACCCATAATGGGACGAACGATTTTGATTTTTTTTTCTCGGTGGCGTGTTTTTACGCATTTGGATATTTTTTAATAATCATTCCAATCCAATTGAATAATGTAATCGAGATTTTTCTATTTCGTCCTCCGTGATGAATATCAAATGTACCTATTAGATACGAGAGACAATTAATTAAATATTATCCACTATAATTGACGCCAAGTTCTTAATGCACTCGATTACGAAATATTATTCGCAGTAAAATTAAAGTATAAAGAGTACCCGCCAAAAGCTAACTGCGTAGAAAATCAATACCCGGCTTGTTACATAAGAATACAAAAATGTATAGGTATAAATGTCAACGTACTCTAAAATAACGTGTTCATTCAATGCACACAGCATTTAACGTCGTATACCACACAACGACGTTGCCCCACATTTTTAAAAAGACACGGAATATCAATTTTTTGCGATATCATTTTTTTTTTTCAAAATTCGAATATGAAAACTAATACCTTTGTTTCTTATCCGTTCGTATCGTAGCTTTGATTTTATACCACGCACGACGCACGTTCGACTAGAGTTTTGTAAAAAAAAAAAAACGCTTAAATTCACAATTTTCTAGAGATTTTCTGGTTTTAACCTATTCGACGCAAATCAAATCAATAACATTACAAGTTTGATTTTTTTTTCCCGATAACAATATTAACTCGGACTAATAATTTCCACAGTTTTTTATCGTAGTTTCTGAAAATCAAAGAAAACTTGACTTCTCTAACGACTCAAACTTGATATTATTATTGATTTTAGAACAGGAAATTTAACGCTAGGCTAATACTATGTATCGCTAACCATCTTTAAATATCTAAATAATATTTTTAAAAATCGGATTTTGTGCTAAACCCAACTCAAAACAAAATATTCAAACTTTCTAATCAATTTGCCTACGCCAAACTACTTCGTTTCGGTTCGTCAGCAACATTACCGCTGTGCGAAAAATTCTACTCCAAATTATCCAACCCGTCTCATCTCAAATCGATATTCTTTTACGATTCCAGGCAACTCTCCACGCCATCTTAAAATACGCACGTGTCGTGATCTCCTCGATCTAGGCGCCTGAACCGAATTCATTCAAAGACTAGGTTTTTAAAATAAAAATTGACCGAGTGTACTAGGTACACAGTGGAATAATAATGTTTATTGCAAATGTAAAACTAATTGTGAACACCGTGAAGTTCAGAAACCAAAAATGAAATAAGTTTTGACAAACTATATAAAAATTGTCATAATTCTAGAATCTAGACTGTGACCGTACTATTGGTAACACCATTAAACATTTTTTATACGATTAATAATTTGTATGGGTAATCCGTATCAGACATCAGTCAGTAATTATGCGATAGTAAAACAACACATCGACGAACTTGCCAATAGCCCTCAAAGTAATACTGAAGAAATTAATCGCTCAGATCAAACATTATCAAATAGCTTGACATGATTATTTATCGACCAGAGTTGGTTATAAAATAAAATAGAGGCGTTATTATTTCAGTTGTTGCTAATAAAGTGATGAATATAATTTTCTAAAATAATAACATTACGATAAACGTGTATAAAATCAGTATAATTTATTGTAATAGGAAAAGGTATACACACACACACACACACACAAATATGCTTACGTAAAAAGATAAGTGAGTAGGTACGTGATAATTATTATAAAAGATGAATTATAAGATTCGTATGAGACACAGGTGACAAGTGATTGCTTTGAAATCAATATGTACTCTAGTTTTCTAAAAAAATATTCTGAACGAAAGAGAACTAGTAGATCAGCCTCTATTTATATTCTCTATAAAGATGATTTCCAGTATTTTTTTTCTTTCTTTAGTTTATATGATTTATTCTTTATTCGGTAAGTTTCAAACGATTTTTGGACAAAAAAATATACACTATATACCTAGTATATACATAAGTAATACTAGGCAACGAGTATACCTAGACTTTTTTTCTTTGCAATATACAAATCGCAAAAACAATTATTGAGGTAAACGTGTTGTCGATAACTGACTTTTAATAGCGTAGCTAAAATTCGATAAAATAATAAATGAAAATCGTTTTCAAATCAAATGGAATAACACATACCACACACACAAACGTCAAGTTCCCCTTCCCGAAACAATTATATCGCAGTCGTCAGTGGTTACTCGCGTGAGTAATATAGCGATTATCTGTTCCTGTCGGCGGCACTTATTATATTTACTTTTTTTCTCCGTACAACACAATGATCATGAAATAATAATATTTTTTTTTTAATCGCAAATCTGCATTTTTATGGCAAAATGTTGTAATGGAGCACATGAAGCGGATCATTAAATAAAATATGAATATATTTTATATATATAATTGCAACAGATATACAATATAATATTATATTTGTACGTCAGAACACCGGACACTCGCGAGCAGTATAAATGTGATAAAATTAGTACAACAATAATAATAATAATAATATCATCTCTGATTCAAATGAAACAAGCAATTAAAAAAAAAAAAAAAATTTTATATGGACTCGCTCTCTCTCTCTCTCTATCTATCTATCTGTGTATCTGTTTATCTTTGCGTACGTGCGCAGGAACACTCGGCGTGCTGTTGGCCGATGGTTTCGAAATTTTAGTACAAAACACCGATACCGTTAACCTCGCACAATTAAAAAGGTTAATCGAGTTAAAATATTTCTACGCGCCATCGACGACGCGCGCGCGTATACATACGTATATTATAATTTCGTGACGAATAAGCGCACGTTACATTTATTATTATTATTATATAGTACACGACTCAATATACTCGTATAGTACACGTGTTTCTATACTGCTACGTCGTCGTCGGAACGGTTTCGATGAAATAAAAAAAAAAAAAAAACGAAAATCGACGAGATCGATTTCTTTCGTCCGCAATAAATCGCAATGCCTATACGAAAACGATCGCAGAACGCATCCGCGACGACGACCAGTTCGGCGCGCGCGCTTTTGTACGCGTACATAGACGCCGCCGCGCCGTGCGTGGGTGCGACCGGACGTCCGCTATCGATTTTGACCTTCGTTTCCGGTAGCAATTACGATTTATGTATTTTAACCGGCTGACGATGACGTGCGATCCGAAATGTTTTACGACGGTTTGCGCGCGAAAAGCACTCGATAAATTACGAATCCCCGTGTATATATATATATAGGCTATTTGATTATGTTACGCATACTACCGTGTACCGTATATGTATGCGCACCCACTACTGCGTATGATGTATAATGTATAGGAAGTCCGAAACGGAACTCGCACAGAAAGTGCGCGCGTACGGTCGCGCGGTCGAGGTTTTCGGCGCGGCGGCGGCGGCGGCGGCGGTCTCGGAAATTTATAATGAGAGCTCATTTCGGACGTCCACCAGTTTGTAATCGTCGCGTTGAGGCCTCGGCGGGTTTTACAGCGACGTCGTTGCCCGTTTATTATTATTATTATTGCTACGCATTTATCGGTAACCGTACGGATCATCAGTGTTTCTCAACCGCGGCCGTGCCGTTCGCGACGGACGACGAAAACGTATATTTGTTTTCGACAATTTGATACGATTATATTGGTAACGATTGAAAACGAACCAATAGGTCGCCGTCGTGACAGTTTCGTACGGAATAATTTATTAAATTCACTTGTTGAAAACGTGGAAGAGGCTCAAAATCAAGTATACCATAGCCGTATATATGGGACGCAAACATATTGTCGGCATTTCTTGAAATTCAGATCTGTGCACGCTTATGATTGAATATTATTATTATAATTGAGTATATTATGTAGAAAACGTACTAGACGTATTTTTTAATAAAGCATACATTTTTTTTTCAATCGAGGTATAACCGGGTACCATGTGATGAATACAGTATAAACTGACGGCGACCGATCTTGAATAAAAAAATAATTATACAGGATTTCGGTGAAAGGATAAAACCACCCTTATTAATCAACTGTTCGATTTGAGGAAGTTTACAGTATAATCGAATTTTTTTTTTTTTTTTTTTTTAATTTATCGCGGGTCTTATGTGGAGAAATCTTATTACTCTGGAACGCGTCATTAGGAAAATATTTATTGAAGATAAAAAAATACCAAAAGCGAATATTAACCTTGAAGTGTTTTAGGACGATTTGTCAATATAAATAATAATAATAATAATAATACTAGATTTCTGAGGGAGAAACTATGAAAAAACAACGAGCAAATTTCAATTGGACGTATCATTAAATACAGCATATAAACATATTTTTTCCATTATTAATTGCGTCACACAATTATATGTAACGCAGCAGCAGCACTCCGCAAGCGATGTCGCAAGTGATGACGGCGTGCAGTGTATACGAGTATATACTATTATGTATCTATTGAATTACTGATATGACTTAATTTTTTAAAATATTTAATTAATCGTGACATTTTGTCCGTCGGCGTTGTTTTAAAAACAGTCATAATCACAGTCGTAAAATGATTGCGTTGGAAAATCGTAGGTCACTCTCACTAGGTCGTTGTTTAAAACGCGAGCACTGAAGTGGGCAATAGTGAAAATCGAAAATTTAACAAAAACATATATTATCATAATATATTATTACTACTCCCACGCTGACATTCACCTATTATTTCTGCGGCAATAACAACAACTATCGAAGTTTCAATATATTATAATATTTTGTATCAGTGACGCGTGAAAATATTCTACAGATTGTTGAATATTATTGGTATGTTTACTCAAAAATTGAGAACACCTAAGTCCACGAAAAACATAATTCACAATAAGCTGTTTAATAAATACGCGTATTTCGACCATATTGTTGACACCGTCGCATAATAGCAATGCTCGTGCGTGCAGATGATAAATGATATATATATATATTATGCATAATACAGCAATGCTCGCACACAACACGCACCTATATACGTATTGTATATTTTACATAGCCAATAGCCATGTTGAACAGCACACTGAACGGGTTGACGACATCATTCCCGTCTCCTGACAAACAGTTGTTATCTTAAACCGATAACGTCATTTTTAACATTTGACCGCTTTGTAAACGATGACGCCGTGACGCACAATCATTTCCGCCCAGTGTGTGTGTGTGTGTGTGTGTGTGTGTGTGTGTGTGTGTGTGTGTGTGTGTGTGTGTGTGTGTGTGTGTGTGTGTTGTGTAATCATATGGATAACAATAGTAAATCGAATAATTTACAAAATTTTGTCTCGTATTTTAATTTGTAGGTTTTCACATTTCTATAGGTACTCATAAAAAATATAAACGTTGTAACTTTTTCTATTAAATAATATTGAACAACACAGACATTTGGCTAAATGTCATCGATTATTATAGAACATATTTATATCAAATCCTATAATCAATGCTACCCAATATCAACTAACCCGATTCGGGTTTTAAAAACTGTTCTAAATACACATAGGTATAACTATAGAGTTGAACTATTAAAAAACACATGAAAAAATAGACTAGTAACTATATTGTATAATAGACCTTTCTTATGAAGAAAAAACCTTCTGAAATCGATTATTTTCGATTATAATATTATTAAACTGCATTTATCATCTGAACATTCTCAACAATCATTAGGGAAATTTTCGAATGATACCAATGAATCGAATGAAAAATGAAAGTTTTCAATTTTGTGAGTTTCGCCGTACGAGACATCTGAATTTTATTGCAATTTTACTACCCGAAAGTTTGTTCACAGTAAAATAAAAAAAAAAAACCATTATTGAAAAACCAATACGCGTTTTAGCTACACTCAAAATCTAAAAACATTAAAAAACAAATCTATAAAATGTGTGTGCTCTTTTATGACGACTACATATTGTAAAGTTTATCAATTTTATTTATTTTGTTTTATAGCTAATTATATAAAACCGTGCTCCGTCAAAAAACAATTTTCTTGTATATCGTGTAAAAATTAAAAATTCAATACAGACTCTTTAGTACAAGCGGAACGTTTAATCCGTTGTTTATAAATACAATCAATAAATCGGATATCGGATAAGAAACATTGTTTTGATTTGTAATTTGTTCAGATCATATTGCACAAATGTTATTGATCGTGTGAAGCGTTTACAAAAAAAAAATTAAGGTTTTTTTTTTTTAAACTCGTTTAAATGGAACGCGTGCAACACGGCGGCGCGGCGGCGGCGGCGTATATTATATGCGCGGCACAGTTGGCAAACGAATCGCGAAAAACGAAATAAAAAAAAAAAATTCCATATAGGTACCTCTCTATCACATTTACATGTGTATATACTCGTATATATATATTCATATTCTATATGTATGTAAATTGTAGAGTTGTATGGATAGAGCATGAAAAAAAAAAATAAAATAAATTGATAAATTAGAACACGTCATGACGTCGGGTTTAGTCGTATCGATCGTTTCCGGCGTACGCGAATCGATATACGTTTAGCGAACGAAATATGGCGAAAACATTTACACACACACACACACACACACACAATATATAAATTATTATCTCTTCGGTTTTGCTTCGTGTCGAATTATTATCAACAGCATTGTCTGCGGTGAACGCTTTATTATGGATACGCACATAATATATTATTATTATTATTATTATATACGAACGCTGCGTTTACGTGGGCCGCCGCGCGATTCGATAACGCCACGTCGCGGTGGATATCGCTGTTCACCGCTGTACGCGATGGAAATACGTAGACAATCCTCTTGTGTAGGCAACCGCTTTGCGTGTGGTAATGACGTTACTTTACTAGAAAACAAACTCTACGCACCGCGGCGCGGTTTCGGCCGTGCGCGTATCGACGAAACAACCATATAGGTACGATCGGCTGTAATAAAAATAACATAGATATACGCACGTGTTGTGATACGTGCACCCCGTCGACGACGACGTCGTTTAGTTGGAGAAACTCGTCTCGAGAAAAATAAATAAACAAATCGAATTACACGTATGATAATGGCAAATGAACCTCTAAGGAGTCTAAGGCGAACGATGCCAAATGCCAATGTAGAGCCCGCCTTTAATAGTCTCCTAATAAATATTAAACTGCCAAATGTTGATTCTTCATCGTCTAGGTTACCTATCTGTATCCATATTCTCTGTGTGTTATTATCTGTATTATCTAATTACTGTATTTCAAATAGGCCCAGCCCGTATATTAAATAAATATATGTGTATATTATATTCCGTCCCGGCAGTGTCCGTTTTAATAAACTGGTGGAATTTCGACGGGTTTTTTACTCGATTCGTGGGGTAGGGCGAGACGATAATATGGTATTCGAACCGATGGTTTTTTCTACTGGTTTTAATCGAACAGTGAACGCGATACGACACGTCGTCGATCGGAAAAATCCAGAGGCGAAACACACGTCGTCGCCTCGTCGTGCCCGCTCGAATCATCGTTTTCGTCGGACGAAATTCAGTTATGTCACTGATATCGTCGTACGGATGTCTGCGTTTCACTCGTGACGATTAAAACTATGGTTTTCATATTTATACGGCAGACGAGCGTAGAATAGAGCCCGCCGCCGTAATCACGCCGAAAACCGATGTGAAAAAATAAGTTTTCAGACGTGGTTTTTGCGCATCTCGGCGTGTCGCTCGATCGTCCGGTTCGACCCGTCGTCGTCGTCGTCGGCGACGGTAAACAACCGAAAACGTCAATGTACTCGGTGGCTTCCCCTCCCCACCCGTTTTCTCCTCTAGTTGCCCTCTTTTACCCGCCGCGTCGTAAAATAGACGCCACGACGGAAAATTGATTTCCTCGGCCTTATGTATATGCGCGCCCTTATAACACACACACACACACACACACATACTTATTTATATATATATATAAATATTATATATATATATTATGCACTGCGAAGCGTTTGCTATATAATATAAGGAAAATGTTGCTCAAAGTAATTTCGAGAAAAACGGGTTTTTCGTATTTACTATTCAGTGTTTTACGTTAGGTATATATTGTATATATTGTATATTATGTTTATATTTTCTGGTTTTTTTTTTCCCCACATAATATAAACTGCATATCGATTTCATAAGGTTTTTCTTTTACATAAATAGATATGCGTGGACGCCCATTTGGGAGGGGAGGGGCAAACCGAGGACTTGTTACATTTCTGTCTTCTTCGTATCCCGATATAATATTATACGCGCACTCGTAAAATCTATTAGATTTTCATAGAAATTTTCAATACAAAATGTTAAAACACTACTGACTATTTAAAAAAAAAAACCGATTCGACTACTTCGCATATTATATAGTTTCTTCCGGGATTCGACATATTTTGTGTAATCCACCTCTACCTTGTGGATCGTCTAAAACGGACGCGTTCACTGGTAAAATTCGTGTTCGCTAATCGCCCTGATCGATTTAACCGTGTGCTCGATTTAACTCTCCACAAGTGTTTCGGTGATCATTTTATCTCAAACATACCTGTGGGCTACGAATGACGCATTAAAAGCCGATTCTACCGTCATCGAGTTACGTTCATATTTGTATCGAAAGAAAAACCTATCTGCCATTTTGTACAGTGGATCGGGATCGCCGGATTGATTTGCTACGTGATCCATATAATTTAATTTCAAATCCAACATTTATCGTTTACATACGAAATATTTCGTTTCGGTGCGAAGGGTTAGGGCCCGATATCTCGAATCTGGTTACGGTAGAGTACCTAATATACGTATGTTACACATGGATTCAGTCAAACCGCGACAACGTGCTGTACGGCCAACTAACGTCTCGTCCGCGCCACGCCGCGCCGGGGGGAATTTTCACGCGGCACTGCGGACGAGTGTTACGGTGCCTCCGATAATATTATATTCCGCCCCGGACGCGCGCTTTCAAAACACACGCACGATTAATGGACAATCGCCGTCCCGTGCCCGTTTTCATGCACGGGCGCAAACAATCGTAACAACTCTAACCGACGGCGGCGGCCACGATAATATCGTTTTGCCCGTGACGACCGAACCGTTCGGCCGGCAACGAATTCGCGGCTGTTTACCATTCATGCCTCTACAACCTAAAGCACCGGGCGGATGACGCGCGAGCTTCCGACGCGACGAGGAACAAACAACGGCGATGATATTA
Source organism: Drepanosiphum platanoidis (assembly GCA_948098885.1). Lineage (NCBI taxonomy): Eukaryota > Metazoa > Arthropoda > Insecta > Hemiptera > Aphididae > Drepanosiphum > Drepanosiphum platanoidis. The sequence goes on along the minus strand of OX402536.1, from coordinate 9,574,582 downwards.
TTATAACGCTAGAAGGCGCCTGCAATTTCGTTTGACCGACGTCGTCGTCGCGCCACCGCCACCGTCGTCGTCGTCGACGGTTCCGGTCCGCCGCCCGCGGTATTGACGGTGCGCGGGTTTAATCGGGCAAAACGAATCAATCCGCGGCCAATGTTTGTCATAGGTGCCCGTGTTTTACGCATAATGTGCAACGAGTGCACACACACACACACGCGAGGAACGAGACCACGGCGAAACGTCTCCGTCCGACGACGACGTGTCGACAGGTCAAAACATCCTCGAGAGTTCGCGACGCTCTTTGTGTCGAAAAAACCCCCCGAAAAAATAGTCCGAATCTGAGTTACGTATTACGTACACGTCGTACACATTAACGAGTAATATAAAAATTACGATAATAATTTTTATTAATTATGCTCGTCGGGTCGGACGTGAAGAACTAGGCGATAAATCGAACTGGAAAGAGTCATTCGGCCCCAACTGGACGAGTGTATCGAATCATTGGAATTATTTAATTGGAAGAAATCTACAATCACGGCTAGTACACTGATCTCATTATAGTTAGGTGTAAACGGGGAAGGGCAACTGTGTCCTTTGAAAATTTAAGAGGACGACCTCTTGATTTTTTGTAAATTACGAAAAGCAAATTAATACTCGGAATGGGAAAGGCGAAATGATTTGTATTTTATTGGATTATTTAATTCGATTTCGTTCAGAAAATGTAATATTATACGAAGGCACACGGATTTCGATGCGTTAAAAAACGATTCATATTGTTTTATAACATTAATATTGTTAATTTTTATTTCAAATCGATGTCACTCTTTTCCGAGCGTCGAGGGGAGAAACCGCAGAGGTACAGCAGTGCAAATGTTTAGTAACGTATTTTGTTGATATTTTTTTATTCATATGCCAATGAGAAATTATTTTTTCAATTTAACGTGCCCGTCCTGTTAAAATTAAGTGTTTTGTTTTTCAAATTAAAATCATCCGAATTCGCTCCAGATTGGTAACAATGTAGCAAATCGAATAGCTCGATTGAACATTAGAAACTTTACACCTTCCCCAAATTATCGGACTCTAGTTGCACCTGTGTGGAGAAGCACATTTTTTTTAATTATTTAAAAGCATACCAAGACGGTTATGGTTAAATGAAATACTGTGTTAATAAAAGAGAAATATAATATATATATATATGTAGGTATATATAGTTATAATATTATGTATATAAATATTCACCTGGTTTAAAAACTAATTAATTAATTAATTTTTTTTTTTTTGTATCAAACGTATTTCTTAAATTAGACATTGTGTAAATGTAATTTCTCCCCGTATTTTATGTACGGACATATTTTGTAATTTGCACGTACGCCACCAACAGCGAGACGGCTCATGTGCAGTGTATCTATAATAATGCATGCGTTTGTGTGTGGCGTTCGCGCTCGCGCGTACGCGCGTGCGTACTGAAACGTGAGTCTTGTGTCTAGAGAAAATATAGTACTTTGATCCCCAGACATTTCAATTGTTATTAACAATCACAATATTGACTATCAATAGACGTCCGACACGCGTTTTTTGTTATTAAAATTCATTATGTGAGCACCTATACCATGTGTGTGTGTATAGGTATACTTGCGTTTGAGTATTTAAAATACGCTCACTTGACACAAAAACGCATCGCTGCAGTAATGTCATGAACTCCGAATAAAACCTATACTAAAGGTCACAGACGAAAAAGTATTGTGAGCGATGAAAAATCGTTCAAATAATGTTATGTATAATATTCACATAGTCACATACATAATACTTTCGATTATTTATTGATTTAATTTTCTTTAAATTTATTTTTCAGATACCTACGAGACTATATTATTATCCATAATAAAGTAAATATTAAAAAAAATATAATATGTATACGTACCTCGAAAAGTGTTCTATAGTAGTCGAATCGCACGTTTTCTTCGTTATTTCCAAACGATCATCGCCACGAGTTATTCATGCGTTCAATGTTGACATAATAGCTACGGAGTCGACTAGATTTTTAGACAAATCGTCATTCACATAAGTTATAATAAGCACGACTATTGTAAAGTGTTTGAATGTCGATTAAATGGACGATTTTATGAGATTTTTTTTTTTTATACACGGCTACACTTAGGAGTGATCAACTCAATCGTTCGATATGAAATGTAATATAGAAACACGGTAAACTTGATAATTTCTGAAAAACTTAAAGAACATATAATATCATGCAGTACTTTCAAATATGTAGAATGCAATAATTTCGACAAATGCCGTATAATATTTTAATTAAAAGATGTATAGTACGAATCGCATTGTTTTTTATATACCTTTTTACTGGATGCTTTGTTTACTGTCGTTATCTACAGTCAAGTTAAACAATAAAATGCTGAATCCATTAACTATTTTATCTGTGAGTTTTATATATATATATATATATATATAATTACATGCTACGCTTTTATAACAATACTGTTATACAACATATTTAGTTTTTCGTTTGGAAATTGAATGTCAATTCGAGATTTGAGGCATTCGTTGGGTAAACAACGCAGATAATTCGCTTTTTTATTGAGCTAAGAAAGTGTTCAACCTATATAATATAAAGCTAACACATTATGTTAAACGTCAACACGGCGAATAGAATTGGGTTAAATCTCAAGCACAAAAAAATAAATAAATATTGTAGCGTTAATGATTCAGATAGTTGTGACTCAGCGTGTGAGATAAGTAAAAAATAATGTCCGTGAAAACATTTATTTTTTAATTTTTTTTTATTACAGCTACAGAGACGTTATCGAAGACGTATTGAATAATAAGTTAAAATAATTATACGTTATATAAACGCGTGTTTCTTAGTAGAAGAAAAAATAATGATAGATGTACAATTAAAATTTCCTATGGCTTCGATCACATATTTTTCAATTATATTAATTTTTATTACTTCGTACACATACAAATCACTTTAATCGTTATCATATAAATAATATAATATGACGTAAATTCGTATAGTTTAATTCATCGAGTTTTATAGTTTTTGTTTATCTATTTTTTTTTTTTTTTTTTTTTTTTTTTTTTTATTTCAATGCGTTTTATATTATTAAATTGTTTTTTTCGTAAGCGTTTTAGAGCAGTTTATAATGTCATTTTTTTTTTTTTAATTCTCGTCTTTAAAGTTAACGTCAAGACGTTTAATGACTGATATTATTCTCACGAGTCTAACTCAAATCTAAAACTATTAAAACTTAGAAAATAATAGATATCATTGCAGAAAACCCGCGTCGAATAGGCAATGCAATTTGACGAGTAAATTTAAACGTGGAAATATTTTTTCTAGGATATAATATTAATAATTGTCATGTGAAACTCGAACGCGACGGTTAAATTAATTATTCTAGGGGAATTCGATTTACTCGAGGAGAGTTTCAAAGACGAGTGAAACGTGTGTTTTGTTTAAACACGTGTTTGCTTGCGTTTCGAGGAGCGTTTAGCCCGACCGTTTTACCAGACGGTAAAATTTCTGTTTGAAATTTGAAGTTACGCGTGTAACGAAAAAATCTTTGCTACTGTTCTCAAATGTTGGTCAACCGAAAAACGGTCGGTTCGAAATCTAAAATTTAAATCGTTCAGATATGAATTACGTAAAGAACGATAGACGATTATGGTGCACACGAAAACGTATCGTCGTTTCTTTAAACGTTATTTTAGGAACCGATTATTCGGCGTTTTGAAACTTTCGCAATAAAATACGACGGCAACGCGGAATTTATTGACATCGCGCGCGCCGAACGTTTAGCGGGGCGGTACGTGTGCAACGTAATAAGAGCAACAATCGGCCGAACGTTCAGCGGCTATATTATAGAATTCGTTTGCTGAACATCAGCGTGCCGTTTTGTTTTTATTCGTTCTGGTGAATTCTGGCGATTCGAGATTGCGAAAAGTTCATTGAATTTTAAATCGCCGATCAATGATATAATTACGTGTATACGAGAACACGAATAATACGCATTACTGCCGGTTTCAAATTACAACAATCGTTTTAAATTGTCTCGAGATAGTAAAATTCTTACATAATCATACTTACATGTATATATCGAACGGTTTCTTTTTTTTTTACCGTACAGATTTAAAATTACTTCTCATTTTGTTTCCATCATCGCGGGATTGTCCAACGTTTGCCTAAAATTTGTGTCGAATTATGCAATCGATGTGATTTGTAATCGCGGAATTGTTTACGACGACGACGACGACGTTCTCGAAACAACTCTCGTCGCGGTCGTAAAACATCATTTGACATTGCACGTCATACATCTGCATCCTGCACGTATGCTGTGTTTTTGTGTATTTCCGCATCGCCGCCAATACCGAACACGACAAATGCGCGTCGTTACGCGTGTAATCTAGTGCGGATTGTGAGTTCAAGACGGTCTGCCGGACGTTACGCGCGGCGTTTACCCGGGGACACGAGCGTAGAGGCGGCAATCAAGGGTTGGCCGACGACTTTTACACACACCTACAACCCTTATACCGGAGTGATTCCGGCGGCGGTGAATAATAATTCACGGGGCAGTCGAATCCGTGCGAACGACGATTGACGATTAGAAATAATTTCACCAACACGCGGGTCCGCGAGTGTATAATACAGTAACATAATATGTTTATTCCATTTGTCTTTTACAAAAGTCAATAATACAATAAGGGTTATAATATGATCCAATAACTATGCGGCCTATCATATATTATAAATTATAACATTATGCAAAAAAAAAAAACCATCCCGAACGTTTTTGTTTTTAAATTTCATAACAAAATAACCAAAGATACATATATTATTATCGATTTGTTCCGACACATATTACGAGTATTTATTTTTATTTTTTTTTGTATTTTTTTTTTTTTCATATTTTTAGTAGACAACACAATGTAATTTTTTCACTATAATATTCGCGACATTTTTTTTTTTTTTTTTCTCTTAACTATGGCAGAGTCTTCTGAAAGAACATAAAAATAAACGAGTTATTTAAACAAACAAACAATAATAGTAATAATAATAATAATAATATTCGATATAGTAATATGTAGTACCTATCATCGCGCGGGGAGAAAAAAAAAAAAAAAAACAAACATAAAAAAAACATAATAAAATTGTACAATAATAATAATAATAATAATAATAGTAATTTTAACAACGCTTTATAAAGGAGGAAGATACACATTCGCGCACGAGGACCGAACGCGATGTGTACGATAATAATAATAGTAATAATAATAATAATAATAATAATAATAATAATAGTGATAAAATTTCGGTTTCGATAATCGTATAAATAATAATTTATATTTATTATTATTATTATTATTATTATTATTCTTTCTATTGACCGCGAATACCCGGTCACCGGTATAGTGTAGTGTGTGTGTATCCGGTTACGTTATAATATTATATTATATTATATTTCGGAGTATCGATCGTTTTTGCACGTCGTAATGTTACCCTACGCTGTCGGCGACGATGTGACACTGCCGACGCGGTCTACACAACGTGTACGAACCCACACACGAGGAGACGCCGATATATGCACGTTGTACGTGTATATCAAACGTCCTCGACGGAAAGAAAGGGTTCACGCATAGCTCGTCTGGGGCGACACACACACACACACACACACACATGTATACGCGCGCACGCGCACGAGTCTCTACGGCCGAGTAACGAGGAATAAAAAAAAAAAAAAATCTTTGGTCGACATTACGGGCGATGCCGTTAATAATATAATATCGTGTGTGTACACACATACGTACGTACGTACGCACATGCGTGTACACGTGCATCATATAACTCGATACTGTTGTTGTTTGTATTTAGAGTCCAGGAACTTGAACACAATAATGGATAAGATGAAGATAAAAAAAAAAAAAAAAAAAAAAGGGAAAGATAAAAAAACAAAAAGACCTCCTGCCCTAACCCCCTACCCGCCCCCCCCCCCCACGGACTGCGCGCGTTTGCTAGAATCGAGAAAACAGAAAAAAAAAATAAAATACCGTGTATAGTAAGTGTAGAGGAGTAAAATCGACGAAAATTATTACCCTACTCTATACACACACACACACACACACACGGTCTCCGACCGTACCAACTCCGCTCCACCCCACCCGTCTGACATCGAGAGCCTATACACACACGATGTATTATAATATTTAATATACTCCTCCACCACGGAACGGTTCATACCTAAAAACGTGTACTTTTCGGGGGTTTCAAAGTGATCTACTTAAAAACTTATTATTTACATTAAACATTATTATAGTATCCTTTAAAAATAATATAGTTATCGTTCTTTTTTTCTTTTTTTTATTCTTCTCTTCTCGGGAAGCTAGAAATTGCCATACTTTTTTTTTGTTTTTTTTTTTTTATTATTGATTCGTGTGTTCATAATTAAAACATATTTATAATATAATATATTTTCAATCACAGTGACAGAAAACCCGTTTTCGAATATTACAAATAAATTCTACTATTGGTCCGTGTACATAGTTGAGCCTAGATTTTGTTTTCAAATGTAAAACAAAAAACACAATTTTGTCCATCGTTCGTAAAAAATAAATAGTAATAATAATAATAATAATAATAATAATAATAATAATAATAATAATAATAGTAATAATATCTAACCGTGGATTCAATATCCCGTGGATTATATGTGTTGAGGTTATCGGGGAAGCTCTAACGTAACATTGTAATATAATAATAATATAACCAGACCTATATAATTTAATCAGGAAGACTAAATGTAAAAATAATATCAATAGTAATAATAATAATAATAATAATTAATAATCATAATAATATAGTAATTATAATAATAATAATAATAATACAAACAAATCGGATAACTAATATTAGTAGGATACAAACGCAGGCTGCTCTGCCTCATCTAAAACGTCTAGAACGAAATCGCAAAAGAGCATCGAATTATACTTGCTCCCTCCTACCGGCGCGGTTGTACGAATACAAAAATGTTGCTTAAAAAATAATATACAGTCGAAAAAAAAAAAAATTAAATAATAATAATAAAGTAATAAAAACTAAACAAATAATAATAATAATAATAATAAATAATAAAAACAAATTGTTTAATAACAACGCCGGACTTTTAAAACACGGCTTTGCTCGCAACTCCCGCTGTACGTTTTACGCTATCGATATTTTTATATATATATTTATATATTATAATATTATAATAATAATTTATAGTAATATTTTATAATAATGGTGCATTTTACAACATTAACTGTTAATTAATAAGGCACGACAACTTAAACACTAAAGACGAATATATATTATTATTATATCAAACAAAACAAGACCGCGATCGTGAAGTTTATTTTTTTATTTTTTTTTTTTTCGTGGAAGAACTCGGCACACACGAATCGTCGAGATTCGTCGAGGAAGATGAAAACGCCGCCGCGGATCTCGCCCGCGCCGCGGGGCCGGATCAGGATTTCGCCACGCGCGCGAGCGTATTATTATCACTCGTTCAATGGTAACAATGTTAAATTGTACTGATATCGTATTATAAATATTTTAAATACAACGTCCTTCGGGTGTATTCGCGGGCGTCGCGCGTAATATAATATATATATTTTTTGTTGTTGTGTGACGCAGCACGTAACGGTGATGGTGCCCCGCCGACGCGTCCGTTCGGCGTCGCAATTGATAACATAAAAATATCGTATTATAATATTGTTATTTACACACCGGGGAAGTGAGTTTGTTTTTCTTCTCCAAATCAATCTTACGACCGAGAAGATTGAAAATAAATCGGGAATTTCTTTTGAACGTTTTTTTTTTTTTTTGTAATTGACTCGTTGCGTGTGTCCGAAAAAAATTGGGATTTTTCAATATAAGCCACGAATTTTGATGTCGCACAATACCGCGTGTGAGATAATACGCGTATAAAATACGCGCGCGTACGGTATTTACCATCATCATCGTATCACAGATAGTGAGTAATTTAAATTAATAATATAATATTAATATTTTGTATATCCGACGTGTTTTGTTTTGTTTTTTTTTTCCGGGTGACGTGCAAACCCCTTTTCTGAGACGCGTCAGTACGAAATGTTTGTTGTTTTTTATTTATTTTTTTTGGTTTTTGGTTTTGTGGTTTTTTTTTTTTTGGTTTTTTTTTTCTTTTTTAGAATAACACGTTGCGAAAACGGTGTGAAAATATTACGACTCGGCGCGTCTGGTCACCGCTGCGACGACGCGCGGTGCTCACGACACGGGGTCCTCATCACCACTGGTTGTAAGTGTTGTAGTCTCCGTAATACTGGCCCGCCGAGCCGTAGTTGTGGTGATTGGGCCGGGCTATGTGCTCGGTGGAACAGCACGAGTGAAACCGGTTGTAACCGCCGGCGTACGACTGTTCCCCCCGGTTGTTGTAGTACTGGTTGGTCGGCGGCGGCGGCGGCGGCGGCGGTTGTTGATAGTGCATCCTGTCGTACGGGCGCGGATAATACTCTTGCTGATGGTTGCTCTGATACGACGGAGGCGGCGCGGGCTGCTGGTGATGGTGATGGTATTCCTGGTGATAACGCTGCTGGGCGTGTTGGTTCCGGCCGTACGGGTCCTGCATGTGCAGGTTCTGGTGGCCGAACGGCGACGCCTGGTGGTGTCTTCCCGCGCCGGCCGTCGAGCCGGTCACGTCGTAGCCGGCGTACTGTTGGGCAGCCGCCGCCGCGGCCGCGGCCGCAGCCGCAGCGCCCGAGGAGGCCCTGGTCTGCTTGTTGCGCCTGTGCTGGCCGCCGCCGCGTTGCGTCCGGCCGCGTCTGCTCTGTTGCCGCGGCGCCTCGAACGCCGTCGCGGGCGGCTGTTCTTCCGGCCGCGCCGCCGCGCCGGTTCCGGACGCCGAAGCGGAAGTGCCCGGCTGGCCCGCCGGCTGGCAGTCGCCCATCGTCGAGTCCTTCGGCGGCACGAAGTACTCGTGCTGTGAGAACCTGCCTATCTCGGTGGACCCGAAGGCCTGGTGGAAGTTGGGCAACCGGCCGTTGGGCTCTTGGCCACCCTTGCGCGGCAGTTCGCCGCCGGCGAGTTTGGGGTTGCCGCCGCCGCCACCACCGCCTCCGCCGCCGCCGCTGCCGCTGCCGCCGCCGTTGCCACCACCACCATTACTACCACCACCACCACCAACACCACCCCCGTCTCCAACCTCTTGTCGGTTACCGTGGTCGACTTCATCGTTAATGATGGTCGAGAGCCAGTCAATGGATTCCTCCTGAGGATTCGGGCGAACAAAAAAAAAAAAAAAAAAAAAACGATGATGAAAAAACTATCGGTGGTCGCCTTTTTTTCATAAAATAATAATATACACACTCGACGAGATCGACGGAACTGAGAGGACTGGACGGGAGTGCGTGAGGACCGCGAACTATGTTTACGCGTAGAACGCTCGCGTTTCCGTTACGACAAGGATATAGAGTGATTAGGAATAAAAGAATGTGCCGCGGTTTATTAGGTCGACGGCGGCGGTTAGGAAGTGAAAAATCCGTTCGTCTGACAAACGTTACCAAACATCGAGACGCTTACCTTGATCTTGTCGTTTTCGTTCAAACCCTGGTGGCCGCCCAAGAAATCTGCCATGGGGTCCATGTTGGCCTGGGACACCGGGTGGTTGTTGCCGGCGAACGAATCGGCCGAAGATGTCGTCACTCCTGCAACAAACGCGCGAACAGACAAACGCCCCGTCAGTTTCGGTTAGATATCGGCGCACAGACGAGGGAGCGCGAAAAACAGAGGTACGTGGGGAGAGGAAAAAACTCACCTGTCGGCGAAGTCTGATGATAACCGTGGTTCATGAAATTTCCGGCACTGTCGCCGCCGATATGCGTGTTGCACGCGTTATGCGATAGACCGGCATGCTGAAATAGAAATTCAAACACAATCAAATCGCGTACAGACCGCGTTTAAAATTATCGCGCGAGCGCCTACTCATCACGTTTCACGGTGAAATTGTTTTCCACGGAGACTGCTGCTGCGCCCACCCGAAGTGTCTGGGACTATTATATTCATTTTTTTCTCTTTAAATTGCCGACTCGGACTGACGTTCTTATCGACTTAAAACAAAACCGTCAGTCCCGGTTGTAGCGCTAATATTATCGACTCGCGGAATACGAATTTCGTTGGAATATAGGTTTTTTCTTTTGCGATTCTACGGAATTTCAATGTATAATATTTTCTATATTTTGAAACGAGCGTTGTTCGCATTTTTCGGCGCCTACTGCGGTCGTTCTTCGCACCTCGTCGCCGTCAGTCCTACGGGTTTTATTAAATGTTATCGTCTGGTTTTAGTACGCAAAAAACACATTTCAATTTAAAATCAAAACCGCGCGCCCGTCCGACGGCGAGGAAACGCGATAAAAGTTCCTACGGCCCTCGCACACGTATTATGTTCCGCATATAGGTATTGTGTTACTACTATACGGCTGGTTTTATTACACGAGCAGAACGACGACGACGACGACGACGGTGTGAAAAATCGTATTACTACCCGTGTCCAAGTGCACGGAGTCCGATTCCGTACGTCGGAAAAGACAATCCAAATCGAATAAAAAGCCAAACTCACCATTTGCGCGTGATCGCCGCCCGCCGCCGACGTGGGCGAATTGTACCAAGAGGAATTGAAAGCCCCGTAGTTGAAGTAGCCCGCGTTGGGCTGTGCGCCGTACCCGATGCCGCCGTACGGCGTGTAATCCGGCTGCTGTTGGTACTGTTGCAACATGATCGGTCCTGGCCAGCAATCGTCTCTGGCTGAAGGACCGGTGGATCCTTCGGTCCGCTGTCGGCTCGCTGTGACGGTAGCAGTGGTAATGGTGGTGGCGGCCCGTGTCGGCGACTCGCCGCGAACCGTCCGGCGGGCCCGGTCGCCGATCTGACCGACGACTACTGTCGTCGGACTACCGCCGCTCAACCGCCGCCGCTTGTCGGCGCCCTGACCGTCACGGTGATCGAGAGGCGGTCGCAAGTGTTCCGCACCGTGATCCTGGTGTTCTGGTACCTCACCGTTATCTTGCCGCAGTTTTTCTTCACCAAAACCGTGAACTTCGTCTTGTCGCCGGCCACGCGCCGATTCTAAGTTATCGGCCACGTGCAGCACCTTCTGGAACAAGCATTTAAAACACGTTTTCCATCAATTTTCGCCACGTTTTCGCCGAGTTTTCACACATACATTTAATTCAACACGCGCTTTTGGTTGTTTTATTACAAAGAACGATTAATTAAAGGATTAACGACGGAGCTCAAAGAATGCCGGCCGACACTTTTTTCGTTTGTCGTTCGACATTCCTGATCGCACTTCGATAAAAACTAAACCACTCCGTTACTCGTACATTACGATGAACATATTCATGACACGGCTAGATAAGTGGAAATGATCTAGAAAAAATCATTTTACGATTTCGCAAGGCTTCTCTTTACGTTGAAAACTTTCCGACTATCGATTAACAAATCCATAAACGAGATTATATTGTGCATTTTCTTTACCGGTTTTTCTTTTTTTCTTTTAAAAGTTATCGTTTACATATTATATATGTATGAGATTCACTTGGTATTTCATTAAAACGCTACAGCTGTTCGTTTAACACGTTTTCACTCGATTTAATTAAGTATTTGCCGAGGGATAATATTATACAATTAAACGTGTAATTAATCAGTGTTTTTACCTGCCTGTTGGGTCGACGACGTTTAAATCTACTTTGATCCTAATTTAATAATTTAACTCTCAATTTACATCCTAATAGAATATTTTAAAAGCAACTTTATTAAATATTTAATTAAAAAATACGAAATTATACGGGAAAGATAGAAATTAAATTTAAAATTTTACGATTTCGTCAAAAAAAAAAAAACAAAAAATTAAAAGAAAAAATAAAAATATTAATTGCTTCAATTATTAGGTTTAGTACTTCGCGTTGTTAATATAATTACACAATTAAAATACATTCAATACAATATTTTTATTCTTCTCGAGCAATCTAATATCTTATTAACTGATAATAATTATACTCGTCGCGGTATTCCGAAAAAGATACGATTAATTATTGCAATTATTAGTTTGACATTTGACACATTTACCAAAATACACAATTCATTAAACACGATCCAAGAAAAACCTTAAATTTTAATCGACGATTCCGCCATACGTTTTACTTGTTATTACTAGTTTCTGAGTGAAACGAGAAATGTATTGATTTAACCGTGATATGTATGTGTGGCTGGGTGTGTGTGTTTTTTATTTGTCCACGTCGTTTTCACTAGAATGACGTCCATTATCAACTCTACGGATGGTTTGTGATAGCAAATATTGTCAAGTCGATGCGTTCGAAAGGTCGAATGGTTTAATTTTCAACCATTTTTCTTATAGAAAAAATAACGAAAAACGATGACAATACGGTCGAATTTACGGCACATTGGTTTTCGGCTAGAATGAAGTTTATTTTTTATCGTAATAAAAATACAATTCATCATAATATTATCTGAGCGTACAACGCTTAAATAAGCTACCGATTTGAATGTATACGAATAATACAGTTATAGTAATCGTACGTTACACTACCATAATAAATATTATTTATAATTATCACAGTAAGGATGGATATAGTTATTCAAGTCTTAACTTTATTTTATTTAAATGTATTTAATTAGGTATCTAAGGTTTTTATCTATATCACAAAATATAATAAACCGTTACGATGTTATTATTTTAAAGTTAAACGAAAACTATTTATGATTTAAAACAAATGTATACCTGATCGAAATAAGTCAAAATATAATTCAATATTTAGTAATAACAAAAATTTATTAATGAAGGATCGTCTATACTTTAGACATTCGGGCATTTTAGAAACAAAAACTGATTGAAATACGCCGTTTAAATCGCCAGATAAAGATATTGTTTAATAGCTGGGGGATAATGTTGAAATATAAAATTGTATAGAAAAAACTGACCTGAAAATGACTTGACTTGACTTCGTGAAATTTAAGTAAGCAATTTTATGGCAAATAACAAAAGAACAGTGAAATATTACATCACACAAAAAAACACCTTATAAATACTATTTTCGATAAAAATGAATTATGTTTGGAAAAACAGTTTTTTCGATTCGAATGAAATCATAAACCAAATCTGTCTCTGTGACTCTAACGGTGGAAATTACTCGAGTTCTCCACTTCAATTGCGTAGGTATTATTTTCCAACGGGCAAAATAATATTATATTTCTTCGGCGAGAGACGATTTTCGGTAAAATTTCAAGGCTCGACCGGGTCTAACGTGCGCGCGTGAGAAGTCCCACTAGTAAAAATCAATCCGGTCGGCCGGCGAGAAAAAAGAGGGAGAGAAAAAGGGGGAGAGCGAAAAGAGCGAATATCCACTACACCGTGCTACACACGCTGTGGCGAGAGTGCGATACGTTTAGAAGAAAAATAAATTCATTATTCTAAGTGACGGGACGCTATTATTGTCAGTTGAGGTGACGGTAAAGAACGAAAAAAAAAAAAAATGATCGGTCGTAAAAAAAAAAATTCAAGAGCGAATCCTTCAAACCACCGTATCCGTCGGGGGCTATTCGATTCGGTGCTGAGCTCCGACGCGTCCGCTGTAAGAAGAATTTGTTTTCGCGCGCCACACGCGTAAATAATAAAATAAAAAATCCGAACTTTCAAAATGCATATTATATGCACTCGTGGTTATATTATACAAACGCATCGTATATTATTCTCGCGTGCGTCACACTCCGAGATGATTAAACTGGATGTAGAAGTGCCTAATGACCCGAAACGGCTCGGTCGTCGAGAGCGAAATCGCGAGATAAATCGCCGTGTGATACGTTAAAAACCGACCTATTTATGCGATGCGAGTGCGTCGGCCCGCGAAAACGCATTTCCGGTACACGCGAGTATGAAATATACATTATTGTACGCGCGCGCGTCCTGGTGATACGATCCTCGTATCGCTTCACCGGAATACGAACGACTGGCCGAGTACGATACAACCGCGCGCATTTATATGAGTGTAGTACGCACGGCGTGACAGTCGGTGTGTACGACGACGTTTCGGACCCGAGGCGAGGCGGTGGCGTGTATGTCGGTAGTTTTCGCGGTGACCGGTCAACACAGACCGCAGCGGCGATTTAGCGGGCGCGACAAGACGATCCGAAACTTTTGAACGTCGTCGAAATAACGAATTCGCCGTCCGCGTATTTACAAAGTACATAAATATATATTATCGTGTACGGGTACCGAGCAAGCACGAACCGCCCGAGAAAAACCAACGTTGCCGCCGCCGCGGTCGTCACATCATTGTCGTCGCAGGACGACTGCGGCGGGGACGAGTGCAGTTTGAGATTAAAAAAGCATCACGTACCCTTTAACGAAATATTACTGTAAGCGCGTGCACGTCACGCCGAGAATTATTAACGACGACGGGGATACTCGGCGGTATGCGATATGCATTTATGTGTATATTATATAAACGATATTTATACGTATACCTGTAAAGACATATTTTAGCGCGCACGTGTACACGTCCGTAATTTTTCCCGTCCATTTTCTACCATCACGCAGCGTGATTCTAACACCGTGACGCGGCGGCGATATTGCGCCGCGTGCGCGCGGTGAAAAAAAATTCCACTATACGTACCATGTACCTACCGTATGTATATTCGTCAACCACCGCACGTCGTCGCCGTAACGATTATTGTTATTGTTATTATTATTGTTTTACGAAAAACGATGTCAAACGCCATTTAATACGCGACGAGTGTGCGAATTCGAAATTACTTACTTCCGTCGCCGTGAATAAAAATCACTACTTTGCCCGCCTCCTTCGTTCCCAGTCGTCGACGAGTTGCGCGCCGTCGTCGTGCCAAAACCAATTCGCATATTATGCTAAAATATACGCGCACTAATAATAATGCCAACGAGACGCGCGAGAACCGTCGAAAAGTATCGGGGATCCGATTGTACGAGCGAACGAGGAAGAGAACATCGTCGATAGGCGCCAACACCTCTATACGTATATGCGGTTTAAATAGCCGAGAGTAAACATCGCTACTTTAAATCGTTTTATAATGCGATAAATTATGGTAGGACCGAAAACACTTGGGCAACTAAATATTATCCAATCTAGGGGGTTCAGTAGGCGTGTGTGATTCGTTTAATATATAGGCGGCTCTATGAAATTATCCTTTTAAAAATGCTCAAAGCTTTCGTGTGTTTGACATGAAATGATAATACATACATATATACGTACTCCGTTACGATTACGTATTTATAAATACAAAGTGGTTATTACAGGGTGTGGAGGAAGAGGGCGTCTACCGATCGTTTTACCGTTAATAAATCTAACCGCGATCCTCCTCTGTCTAACACATATATTATATAAAATATATCTATATACACAACTCTGACCGCACGCGCTTCGTAAACAATAGCGAAACGTACGACGATAATATTATTGTGATATGCGTACGGTTCTCTCATTACACATTTTTCGGTTTGAATTCGTCGTCGGTCACAAATTACGAACCATAATAATTATTATTCGTATAAAAATATACAAACGCATTTTCTTAGCGTGCTCTATAACGAAAAATTATACGTCCGCGTGCCGACATAAACGCTCCTTTGGCGGGGGGGAGGGGGTGGGTAGCTTTTCTGAAATTATTAGTGTTTGTTTTTCCAATACCGGGTGTAATCATTCGAAAAAGCCGGTTGTAAAACGTTGTAGAATTCATTGTGCACGAGTTGTAAAAACTTGTTCCGTCTTCTTTGTCGAAATCGTTTAATAAATTAGTTCCACTCGATAAGTTCTTATTCACTCTTTAGCGCAATGGTCGCGTCGTTTGGCACGACGCGGAGGGTTTCTTTTCTCGATTGTCTAAAATATAATGGACGATGATCATACATCCAACGCACGCAAGCGGCTACACGCGGACGGACGTACGTAACGACGGACTGGTCGTGTCCGCAATGCAAATCGAGCGAGTCGAAATTGAAAAACCGTCGTAACGCGGCGTCGTCGCGAGTAATCACATAATAATAGCCGCGCCGAACTTTCCGACGAAAGGGAGCGAACCCGGTACCAACGTGTGTCTTGTTCGCGCGGACCACGTACGACCTTAGCTGAGACGCGCCTCGGTACATACGTACAGTTGGATCGTACATGAAGCGCGTAGGTCGGAAACGCGACAGACAATATCATAAAATAGTGTTACGACGATACAGGGGCGGCGACGGCGACCGGAAGTACATTACGCGTTTTTTTTTTTTATATCGATTCACAGGTGCAAAGGGTGCGACGATTATTATCAGACGTCGTCGTCGGGGTTATCGCGAGGCGCAGACGATAAGCCGCACGTGGCTTTGCGAGCGTTTACGCGTGACGGCGGCCGCGTCGTCGTCCGAGTGGTTTTTTTTATTTTACGCCTACTGGGGTACACCTATAATATTTTATGTACACCGCGCGTTATACCAGCACCGGCATATTTCAAATACTAAAAGGATATTGTTTCGGTGTTTAAAGGGGAAACGGCGGCGGCGGCGGCGACGGTTCACAGATATCTAGAACGTTCGAGTGGGCGTATCGCAAGTCATACAAGTGTGTTTCGCAATCTTTATACTTTCTTCGGCGCAGTATTGTTGTTGTTTTTCTCGAGAAACCAATCTCACGAGGCATTAAACGGAGGCTATCGGATTTCAGAACAATACGTTTTGGTCGACCGCGACGCACGGCGTTTAAAAATTATTATCAAGCGGATAGGGTTATTACGAATCGTTTTGTGCATACGTATACATAACGTACGTCTCCTCGACGTTTTAAGTGTCGCGAGCGACTAACGGTTACCGCGACGCGACCGTCTACTAGTTTGCGAGTTTTTATTCCGATCCGAATGTACATCCGAACAACGAGCGCGCGACGATTAGAACGAATACGGTCGAAGAGAATGAAACGTTTGTTCTACGACCGACCACCACAATAACGATTACGTTTGCAATTTACACATCTAACACTGTATGTATTATGTTTACGAATATCTCCTACCGGCGCGCTTTGACTAGTGTTACTACGTTTCAAAATGTATCCATCAGACAGACGGCTAGACGAGCTTCTGTCTTACGATATACTAAACAAATTCTGATTTTACATAATCGATTGGCGACCCACATTATTCGACATTAACACTATCAACGATAAAATCTGAAATGACAGTGTGCGAATTGTATCCGACTTCGCCAATCGGTACAAAACTAAAACCGCGGCGAATAAAATATGAATTACTGGATTATAGTGTTTTATTACTGAAAGTAAAATATTGTTAGACATTAAACAGGTACGTATGCCCGGTGATTTGTTTGGGTACGTAGGTTATTGTTATTCATTTTTGTACGAAAACGTTAGAACTGATTCAACCGAGCAGATGATTTATGGACGCGAATAAAACACTTCAAGGAATTTGTTTTATATTCCATAAAACGAATGTAAACACATTAAAACACATAAAGAATAATTATAACTATAAAAGCAAAATATTTAATCGTGAGTGGTTCGTGTTGGAACCGTGTTCAGAGTTAACCGTGTTAGGTCAATTAAATACGTGGAAATTATTATAAAAGCGTGAATACAATAATTTAAATGGCAAGTCGAAAATTATTAAGAAAACTTTGTCCGTATTATTTATTTTGTTTATCGAATGTCGACTTTATATTATTTTGTAATGGCTATGTTTTAATAGGAAGTATAAAATAACGCGAGTATGTGTACGCACAAGTCGACGATGTTCAAAATAATTAATGCCCGTGACATTTGCCAGTGTCGAGCGATAACACCGACTCAAAAGGGCAAAGATGAAAAAACGTAGAATACCGATTAATTAAATATTTAATGTGACGGATGAAAAAAGTCGGCGGTTTCCCTTTCGACCGTTGAAAACGATTCGGTTCGCGGTCTAAGTTTGATGTGCACGCATGTCGGCATGCGGCGGGGTCTCACACGATGAACGAAAGACGAGCCCCCGATCGTGAATCGTTCGTTTGTAGAGTACGCTATATCATTACGCACGCTAAACTTGAGCTACACAATATATCCGCGTTAACGCAAATCATACGATAATACCTAATAATAATAGACGACATCCAATAGAGAATGAAAAAAAAAATCGAGTAAAACAATGAACGTGTTAGTTCACTCACTACTATAGTATACGTATACTACTACCCGCAGTAGAAAACGAAACACGATTGCAAAATAACGACGAAGAAAAACGATACGCGGCACGGCACACTTATACGTTATACTCGTTCACGTATGTAATTATATAATAATTTTAAGGTACCCATCATCGCGTAATGCACGCGAGTATAAACAATAGCGAAATATTTGTCGTTAATATTCTCGTCGGAATATTCGCCACGTTCGGCGGCCTCGACCGATTGCAAAATCTATTTATTATTTTTTTTTTTGTCGACCGTCAGACGTCGTCGTCGTCCACGTTGATATAAATACACGCGCTTTCCCCCGCCCCTCTCCCCTCGCAATCGGTAGTATGCAAACTATTTAATAATAATAATAATAATAATACCTATGTTATGGCTAGGCGCGCGTGTTACAATATATACCTATATGATATTATAAACACAAGTGAGTACACCACACGCGCACACTGATTATAATATACACTCGAGTGCGATTCGCACGGCCAAGTTGGAACCGATAAAAGGAGTTTATCGATTCGCCATCGGAACATGACGCGTGTGTGTACGAGTATGATATTATAAACATTATAAATAAATAATACCCACGTGTTTATTACGTACCAATATCGGCGACGTTTTATGGCTAATAATAGTAGAGGACTCGATGTCAATTAATAACGAGACCGTCGTTGGTGCTGCAGTGCACACGCATTGCTGAACGCGCAGGAAAAGAAACGTGGCAACGGCGGGCGCGACTAGGGGACTCGGAAGTCTCGGCGCGCAGCCGTTTCCTGGGCCTTCTCTAGACGTCGTCGTCGAATCGTACCGATTTTAACGTCTAAATAGACCGTCAGCCAAACCGCGATACACGACGGGGATTTTTTGACATATTATAATAAAGCGACCGGAACGTAAAACGTAATTAATTAATTTCGAATCGTCGTGGTATTTACGGTATGAAAATAAATAACGGCGCAGTAAATAATTCGTCGATTCTTGAATTTAAAAGTGCTATAATTACGCATCTCGTTCTAATTGGCACTAACACATATTGCACTTATTCATGCCGTCCGCCGTTTTAAACCCGATTCGGGTGAAAATATTATTATCGTTTTTCTTAAACGCATATTATTTTTATGTTAATATACACACGAGTAAAAACGGCGCATATTTTATTGATTTTTAATTGCTACAGTTCCCCCGAACCCATAGTAGTAAAAAAATAGTAACTAACAGTTTGAAAAATACATAGTACGAACGAGTGTAAACGAACTCCGATGGAATATAGTATATGTGTGTAAAACGTGAAAAAAACAAACGTTTGCGCTCCATTATTACACTAGTATACCTAATACATTATAATGTACGTATACTCGTGTACCGAAACTAGAAATTGTTTTAGAGAAGCCCCTCCTTCAGACCCGTATTTAAGGAGCACGGTGTGAAAATAACAGCGTAAGCGATAAATGTTTACGACCTTATTCTGTGTGTTTGTTTTGACGATTTGTAGATGAATATTTCAAAATCAGCAAACGTCTATACGTCCTTCGGTAATTGCATCTCAATGCTTCAAAGTTCAAATCGAATATAATATTCTATCGTGTAGATACGAGCAACAACGATTATCGCGGCTCTTCAGTAGTGTTCTATTTACGACGGAATAACAGAATCGTATGTTATTAGGCGATGTGTGTTTTTACGTTTTTATTTTTTCGAAAAATAATTAGTCCCTCTAAACAGGGGGAGAGGCGTTTTCAGAGCAGGACGTTAAAATTCTCCTAATACGACAACCCGGACTGGAAAGCTAGAAGATTTTCTCTCTCACTTTCCGCGTACTTTCGCGAAAACCCTGCGGCCTCTACCGTAACACGGCTCTGGCTGTTCTACGCAGACATCGCGCACTTCCCCTCGGCGGGCGAGCGACCGAGCGACCGACCGAGCGCGCGCGCGCGCGCACGCTCACGCAAATTCTTCCCGCAGCGTGCATCGCGGCAGCGACCCGCTACACGTGACTCAACACGTGGCTCTCCGGAGTCGTATTGGATTGTTCAGATGGCGCTCCACACGCGCGCGCTGCGTATAACATAATAATAAAATATATATAATATATATACGTGTATATAATATACGTATACCAAACACACACACGTCACCGCGTCGCCTTCGCGCGTTTCCCGCGCTTATTATTATACGCACAGCGCTCGCCGCCCGCGCGCGACCCGCGTTTCGCCCGAGGGAGTTGCCCGTTTTTCCCGTTTTTTCTCGGTTTTTATGGATTTTCCACATCGGACCGCCGCCGTCGCCTCAACCGTTTCCGCGAGTGAGGCCACCAACGCCGCCCCTATCGACACACACACACACATCTACCACCGTCGCCGCGCTGCACACGCGGCCCTATGAAAAAGGAAAACGGAAATTCTCGTCCGCTGCGGTTCCCGTTCCTCCTCCCCCGGCGAGCTTTTGGTCGTGACTAATCGTCGAAAAACAGATTTCGTGGCGCGTAACGAATGGGGAAAACGAACGGTACTGTATGCTGCGCGATCAGTCGTGGACTCGTTACAGTTCTGGTTGTTTCCAAAGGAATGGAAAAAATAAATATGACGAAAACGTATCTCTTCCGTCCACTCTGTTTCCACGACTCGATCCACACCACACACAAACACACGTGCACTGGGGTTCCCGCGGTAAACGAACCGGCGGCGGCTAACGAACCAGACGCGCGCGAGAAGTTTCTTAACCCTATAATTCGCTCGACAGAAACGCCTACGCCGCCGACGCCACCGCCACAGCGCCGTTTGCCGCTACCGAATCGATACGGACGCTCGCTCGGCGACCGGCTGCAGACGACGGTGTGTAATCGAAAAACCGTTCGTCGGTTGACGTCGAGAAATTCAATTTCCAAGTAGTGCCTGCGGAGGTCATATTATATATATATAATATAATATATAATATCATATATGTGTGTGTGCACGAGTGTGTAAAAATATCATATGTGACGCTCCGCGTAGGGCGGTGGTTTACGGACGGACGAATATATATATAAAGACGGCGGCGTGGTCACGAAAATATTTTTGACGAAAATTCTACTACTCCGGCAAACTGCGGCGGCGAAAGGACAAAACGTGTTCGCCCCGACCGAGCACGATGCGATTTCCTTTTGTACAAAGCGTATTCAATTTTATAAAAATCCATTAAACCGTTGCAGGACGACGATATGAAATCGCTTCCCCCCCCCCCCCGGCCGACGGCGAAAATTGTAACTGTTCGCCTTTCGCTGCCCGGTCCGTACATAATGATATTATGCATTTTTTCATTGAGACTTCTCTAAACCACTCGATTCGTATACGTTCGTTTTCGTCGTACCATCAAACACATGTATTATTTATTATGAACCATTAATAACCGTTATGGACGTTCAATATTATTATTTCATAATTAAATCCGGTCATCAAGATATTTCGTGACGGAATTTATAGCTCATCGTAGCTAGTGCACCGCGGCCCTTCAAATAGGTCGACGTTTGCTATTCAAATAACTACGGCGACATTTTAAAATTTCAAAATTATTAAATGCTCGTTTTCGTATTATAAACCCGCATTTAATTTATAGTTCGACAAAAGTGTTTTTTTTTAAACACAATTTATGAATACGTTTTGTTTTATTTAATTGCGACAGTTTATGACGACTAAGAAACATTTTGAATTTTACCTCCTCGAAAGTTACATTATGTAAATCACATAAGTATAACACATTTGAAATTAAACCAGCGATAAGTCAATAGATACCGCCTACAAATTAATACGAATAGAACGTTAAACACTATTAATGATTGCATTTTTAAGTCGTTTGGCTACTTATTGCGCTTTTCCATTGACAATTTGTGAAATGAATGAAATGTATCATAAAGTTCAGTCGAAGTTGCAATTCTCTATTCCGTATTAAAAATATCATTTGGTATGCATAACTGGTAAAAAGGATATTTAGATATGATATTATAGACAAGAATTAGGTAGAACTCATTAAACAATTATCGTTATTTATTATTATACCTACTTTTTAAGAAAAAACGGTTTTTTTTTTTTTTTATTATTATTATTTCGTGGTTAAAATGTTTTAATTGTAATACTAATTGTAACTTAAACTAAAGGTAATTACCTAGTTGCATAACATTAACCATTTTTAACTATTATTAATACAGCCCGTTTAAGTGTAGGTATTAAATCAGTGACAACTTAAATTTCATCAATTAAATTAAATTCCCAAAATTACATTGTCTCTTGTTGATTTTTTTAAAACTTTTACCAAATATACTTATTGATTTGAAAATAATAACTTGTAGACTTTTACTTAAGCTTACGCGATGCATGCTAAATTCAAAGAAAAAATATCGTAGTTATTCCAGTAAAAAAAATACAATATGAGTAGAATCTGAAGAAAATTCGGAAATTATAAGCGGTGGTTAATATATATTTGAGATATTCATCGGAGAATAATAAATACAGAAATTCCAGTCATTAACCGCGTTAAGAACTGATATTCGATGACAGGTAAACGAAAGTATAGTACGAATCGCAATTATTCATTGACCATTCATTCAACGGACTGTACGCATAACATTACGAGAAATTAATGTGTTTTTTAAGAATTGAAATTGCGATACTCGTAAAATCATAAATATGAATATTATGACATGATCTGTTGGTAATAATTCTCAAGTAATCTTTGGACAAATTGAATACGACTATAATATACGAGTTTGAATTGATCGTCATCATCTAGTGAATTGAATATCTTAATATGTTAAAAAAAAAATAATTTATTTTGGCATTCTGAGTTTTGGTAAAATGATTGATTTAAATAACTCTAGGCACGTCAAACGAATTTTTCTTCGATTACTTTGACACTTGTCGAAGTATTCTACTGTTTCTACTAAACTAATGGATTTTAAATAGTTTTCGCATAGTATTAAATTACATTAACTAGGTATAATTAGATTAATTTTAATACGAGATCAAAAATATGCGCACAGCCAATTATTATTATACATCTAGCACGTATATGATAGATATAATTCTACCAAATAGTGCAAGTTTGTGAAGCTTTGATGGAATAATTGACCTTCGTGTTTATAAGTTTATATCAAGCAGAAATATGATGTAATTAGTAATTAATGGCCTACACATAACTAGGTAAACAGCACTATGCATGGACGGTGATTTCATTTCGGCAGCATTTAATATAATTTTATCGAACTTTGATTATTTTATTTTACTTATTTTTATTGTATCCTCTCTTGGCGGCATTAAACCCGTAACTAGATTTTTAAACATTGTTTTCAACGAACGTGTGTTGGACATTTTTCATCGGAACTCAAGATAGAAGAAGAAAACTAACTACAAAACAACTCGGTTATTGTTAATGTTCACAAACGCTCTTAAAATTGAACAACCCCTGGACATTTTTCACCGAACACGCCTTTATATACTTGATATCGAAATTCGCCACCGGTAATACGTACAATACATACGAAACAGAATAAAAACGAGGTACACGGAATAGTACACAATTATTACCTATACAAATACGAGTACGTAAAACTGTAATCATACCGAAAAAACTCGAGCACATCGGAGAGTAGAATGTCGGTATGAAAATGTAAGCATAGAGATAATATCCCAACCGTATATTATAATCATTAGTCATAACGCACGATAAACAAGTCTTATTGAAATTGTGAAAAACTCCATACTACACATATTATTATTATATGAATACCACAAATGCACAGTCGGCAAAATCGACTTGAATTCGACTTGGCGTACATAACACACACACACACACACACACACTTTGCCTACCTAAAAACTGTCCCATTGTACCCTCTCCCCGCTAAAAACATGTTCGCTCTACCATGTCACGCAAGCACATATATATCGATAACAACAACAACGACGCAGTGTTATATAGAGTTGTCTGATTCAGCAGCGGGTTCGGTATACGTGTGCGTGTGTGTCAGTGAGTACGTGCGCGCACGCTTGTATTTGTGCTTGCGTGTGTGTGGTGTTCCACAGGTGGTAAAAATCAATTATTCGTGGTAGCGCGCACGCGCCCGGCGTCCGTCGCACTAGTGGAAACAACACCACATGACTAGTAGTAGTTGTAGTGTTACTATAATATAGTAGTGTACTGCGCGTAGACAAGAGAGACCGATAGTATATCGACGCGACAGACGGAGAAAGAGGCGGAGAGAGAAAAAGAGAGAGAAAAGAAAATATAAAACAATAACACGTCGTTGTCGGGTGTAATAATGTGTGTGTGTGTGTGTGTGTATAATATACGTGTACGTATACACCAAGTATAATACAAATTTAGTAAAACAATATGAGTAAAAACACCTAACCTAACCTACTCCTGTCTCCTACTGCCGGAGAGTGATGCCGTACAACGCTACTTATTACATATTATTATTATGCGATATGTGATGAATTCAGACGTACAGAGAGGTGTATCTGCGCGATGTGCGGACGAACACATCGTACGCACCATACACACTCTGGTCTAATCGACCAGGGCCGCCCGGGCGCGTTTATGTAATAATTTAATATTTCGCGTGCGTATATTATTATGTGTATACGTGTGACGACCGTAATAGTATTTTATATTGGCACGATCGATGGGTACTGCGTGTGTGTGTATAGAGAGAAGAGCAGCGAGTACGTATATTATTATATATGCGCGCGCGAGTGTATGTTTAACGTCCTAAACACGCACGCGGTAAATTATAACGGTGAGCGAGGGGGGGGGAGGCCGTTTTCGATAAACAATCGAAATCGGTTTTTTTTTTTTATTTTCCTCGAGAATTTCATGTCAATATGAACGTCTTCTCGTAAGAGAAAAAAAAAAAAAAAAAAAGGCCATTGGAGAAAAAATAACAACAATAATAACGATAATAATGGTGAAAAATAACGTACACAATAATAATAATAATAATATGTACACAATACGATAATATTATCGTTATAATAATGCTGCCGAGAGCCGATCGACGATGGCCGTGATGTGTTACGCCTAGTAGCGCATCGCTGCCGCAACGCAGTCGTTTTCGTCACCGGAGCACGCGGCAGTAGCCGAAGCGAGGGGGACACGCGATATCAGTATACATAGTACGGTGTATAGCACACCGGAGGCATGATATAAGCACTAAGCAGTAACAGCAGCAGCAGCAGCAGCAGCAGCAGCAGTGGCGTTCGTGTTGCGTAATCCGTCACATTTACGAGAAATAGCCCAGAGACTTATACTATGTGTACACGAAAACTATATACTACGAATACCGAAAGGGTCGTCCGAAATCAATAATATGCCCAGGAGACGTACAGTGACCGAACAGTCGTGTGTATGTATGTATATATTATGTTATATACGTATATACAAACACACACTCGCCTATATAATGATGTGCACAGCGGGATTTCGCGTGTTTGATACGACCGGGATAGCATCAGCAGTGGCGGCAAGCAGCACTATATAGGTGCACACACACGCACACACATATATAGTATGTGTATACACTATAAGTATAAGAAGCCAGTCGGCAATATAGAGGCATCGCGACGAAAAAAAAAAAAAAAACACTAATAGGATTTTCGAAACAACGTGGGGGCGGCGCGGTAGTGTAGTTTTATGTTTTGGAAGGATAAAAGCTGTCACGAGTAAATCCCAAAAACGCAGAAAAATATCTTTCTTCGGCTGAGAATTGATTCCGGTTGGAAAAAAAAGAAAAAAAGAAACACAAAAATGTGTTTAAAATCGTTTGAATTATTAAAACGATTATGAAGAGCGCATTTAATGGCGCTATTAAATCGTTTTCCATTAGACGACGACGTGTACGTATATTGTACGGATCTATATATACGACTGTCGCGTCGTGCACGAAAATTAACCGATCGATAACATTTTCGACCACAGAAATATCCGTCTCGTGTGTACATCTCTCATAAGCGTGCGCTCGCGCGAATACAATACAAATATTATAAACACGAGTTAAAGCAAAATACACAGTATATAATACTGCCCTAACTACCGCGGGGACAACGGAGGCACTTGCCCCGGGACGCAAATATCGATAGGATCCTAGGGGCGCTGGTTATTTTCAAGTATTTACTAGGTAAATGATTAGATAACGTTTAAATGTTTAATCCGAGTATAAAGTTTTCAAAGTTTCACGCCGATTCAATCGACTACGATTCGTGTGTCGACTGCAGTCAGTGACAAACAGATGAATCTGATAATGTTATAACCATAGTTATATCCTACTGAATTGGCAGGTATAATCTATGTAATAATACGAGGTATATCATTGAATGGGCGGGTAATGACGTGAGCCCCTGTGGTTCAAAAAGTTCGTGACGCCACCGGTCACGACGATGTTTCAGTAACCAGGGGCTATGGTTTCTATTATAGGGGCGAAAAAAATGCTTTTGCCTCGGGGTGCTTTATAATAAAGTGTAGCTTTAAATACGCCACCGAGGCTACAACAGTGGAAAATATAGTTAGTAGACAAGGGCGAAAAAATCGTATTAACTATTAGTGCCACATAAACTTATTAACCTACGTCGTTTTCGTTTTTAGAACGATCATTTAAAACTAACTCGTACCGCTCATAAAATTCGAGTTAATCGCAGTTAAACAATATTCGCTGGTTATTAAGTTTTGTTGCATGGTTACACGGTTCGGAGTGTTTTTATAAAATATATTATAGGTTTTTTTTTTAAATTTAAAAACATACGAATCATATTTATGAACAGATGTGGATATCATATGGAAATGTTATTTGATAAACATGTTGATGTGCGTCATTTTGAAGGACACGTCATAAATATAAATCATAATTTATATCGAAAGAATAACAAATTAATTGTTGTTATCATTTTAGATATTTAGTCATAATAAACATATATACGTATATATTCTTCACCGTCATAAGTATAATACGATACAATAATTTATTACCTAAAAATATGGATTTTTTTTTTAGCACTATATTTTGTACACGAATTAATAATTATTATTGACATTTAAGAAGTAATTTAAGCCGTTACATTTTGAACGTTTAAATTGTATTCAAAAGTTTTTAAGTTGTAATGAATTATGTTAAAATATGTAACATTTGGTTAATCGATTAAATGTTGTAACCAACAAATGTGACCAAAATCGTATCATACTCAATATACTTTTACTCGTAAATTGAAAAACATTTTTAATTACCTAAACAAAATATGTCCTTTTCCTTGAAAATTTAATTTTTTCTAATTTTTAACCGTAAACCGCGATAAGTTGCACTTTCAGTTTAACGTCGTCTAGCTAATCATCACCAAATGACACGATTTCCAATGTATATATGTAATATTTAAGAGATTGAGGATAAATGCTCAACACAAAGTTTCGGTCGCGGATAACTACGAGTCTACGACACGTGAAAACGACATGAGATGGAATATAAACTCGTGACATTTCACGTTAAAGATAAAAATCATAAAGGATGTTACATGTTAATTTTTTAGTGGCCAACGAAAAATACGTCACCGCGCTATATATATTTATATAGATTAACGATATACGCGTGCGAACACACACGCACAAACGCCCGCGTTTTCATATATTTTTGTACACACGGTAAGTATAGTATAATATACGTACACAATACATGATTATACGACACATTTTAAAATCATCGAGATAGGAAATGAGTCGCGCCCGAGATAATTTATATAATGATACTTAGACTTGGCAACAGTGCTTAAATGCGCGTTGTAACTATTGTAATAACGCACATACACATGGAAGGTACCACACACACACACGCGCGCGCGCGCGCGCGCGCCCGTAAATACACGCGAGCGCGCACGCGCAACGCTCGGGTCCAATAAATTTGATTTCCGGTGTTATCAAACAAAATATAATAATAATAATAATAATCGGCAGCTAGACGACGCGATGCCGAAAAACGTCCCCCATTGTTTCGGTTTCCCGATTTCCCGGTTGGCCGGATCGTACGAGAAATCCTCCGTCGAAGGCGTATTTATATGATAATATCACAAGTCCGCCGACGACGGTTAGGTTCGAACGTCGCAGTGTAATATTATACACATCGCACGCGGACGTCTCCCTAAAACCCCCGCGTGCACTGACGTCGCGGCGATAATTATTCGATTTCCTGACGCATGTAATGAGCCGCCGCGTATTATATAGTGTGGCGACGAACGGTGGCAAAGCAATAATAATCATAATAATTTCATTGTGAATACGTAATTATTATATTACGGCGGCGCGGCGGTGGAAGAGGTTGGTCGGGGAGACTCGTCGCGCCGTTTTTTCGGGAAGCAAAACGTCAGGCTATAGAGGTGCGGCGCACACAAGGTGTATAATATTCACGGGTATTGTATAGTACTACGACCGTGTAAACGGTTATGATGTTTACGTCGTTTTCGGTCGCTCGGACCCTCTCGTTCGTGGCGAGCGGTGAACCGCGCACTGCAGGGTACGCGTATATTATTATATACTATACACCCACATTGGGTACGGCGGCGGCGGCGGTGGCGACGACGACGACGACGCTGCGCGACCGACGCGCGAGACACACGATATTATTATGTAACGCGTTATTATTTGCACGGCCAAATGGTCGGAAAACTCGAAAAACACGTGACGATAATATAGCGAATAATACGTCGCGATGTTATTATTTAAAACGACAGTGTGCCCGCCCGAGTTGTCGTATGTCGTCGAATATGGGCCCGCGTGAGGTCAGGCAGGAAACCCGAGCAAATGTAAATGTTCCAGTAGAATAATAATAATAATAGGAAAAAAAAAAACAAAAACCGTTGAACGGTTCGTATGTAAAACGCGCATAATGTGAGAGCGCGCCGTGTACACTTTATACGTACGAGTATTATACGTTATAATAGTGCACACGCGTGAAACGTGGCAACGCGCAATATTGAAATCATACGACGGCGACGGTGGCGGCGGCGGTGTCGGTGTCGCCGCGATGCGATGGCGGCGACGGCGGCGGCGACGGCGGGCGGCGGCTTCGATGGGTTTTATTTATCGTTGTAATATTTTTTTTTGTTATTGGAAGGTTTGTTTTTTTTTTTTTCTTCGGCAGACACGAAAACCGCGACCTAACCGGCGCGGCGGTGGTTCGGGGAGAGTGGCGTATCTCCGCCGACCTCGTCGTCGTGTATGGGTATGTTAGAAATAAGGGTTTCTTTTATTTCAACGGGATCTATCGATACGTTCGTCGTACGGATCGGTACGTTTCGACGCGCAGGTTTAACGAGAAGGAAAACAGGAAAATTCGATTTTCAAACGGTCGGAAAAGTCATTGAAAATTACGATTGTTAAAAAGTAAAAAGCGGTCGAGCGATTCAAATTTATCTCGGTCCAATTCGGTTTTGTCCAAGTGATATTGCGTTACGAGCGTCACGACGACGGCGGCGGCGGCGCGGCGAAATTCACGAAGAATAAAAAAAAAAAACAAATTTGTTTTATCCACATCGAAAACGCGTGTATATTGTTTTCGGCGAATATTATAATGTACATAATAATATGCGCACGCGTCTACACGCGGACTTTTCTTAACGAGACGCGTACAATTCGACCGTATTATTAATTTACAGCTGCGACGAGTACCCGTATTGTATTACGTATTACTAAACTTGTGTTTATTGAAATACCAATTTTTTTTGTTTTACCCGGTTAAAGGGTAATTTATACAACTACCTATTCCTACCTATAGTAATATTATTATTATTATTGTATTTCGGTTACGCGGTCGAATTGTTAATGTTTAAACGTTTCAAATAAATATTAAAATAACGAGAGGAAGAGCGAGGGAGGGAAAAATAATTATACAAAATATCATTTTTTCCACAATACATACTATGACGATTCGTTAGAAATATATACCCCTGTTTTAAATGCGTTTTGCTTATATCTACACTGTAAACAAGTAGACGTGTTTATATTAATATTAACAATAGAAAACCTATCGTATAAATAGTAGTATACTTCATTGAAACTTTAACTGTATGATAAATAATTGTGATTGATATTTTCGAGAGTATAATTTTTAACGTGATCGAAAAATACAAAATTGACCGATAAGTTTATTGTTATGTGAGTACCCGAATGTTTTTAAATTTGTATTTATTTATTTTTTATTGAAAACGTAATTATTATTAAACACGCGTGTTTGAAATAAAAATGTTAATTCTTCACATAGCACTCTAGTTTTTAAGAGTTAAATCGAACAAGAATTCATAATTTCAATAACCAAGAACCTACTTGAGTAATTATGATTCGATAATGGAAGTTAATAATACATAGTTGTAGAGAAATTAGTCCAAAGACGGTGAACAATGAACCCTTAAATTTCCATAAACGATAATATATTGAAATGTCAATTATTGACGTAAAAACTGTTTATTATACAACATTAGAAAATAAATGTCCGTGCTTATAGAAGTTAATAGTTATGCCTTATGCATCAATTACATAATGTCTATAATACTGGCTATGCTTATAATGTATTCGAAAAACATTAATGCTTTACGCGGCCAACGTGATATTCAAAATGTATACGATCAATAATCGTACAAGAACAATATTATGTTTGAATAAAAATAAACGCATTTTACATAAATTTCTGTGAATCAAAATAATACTCGTGTCCCCGTCGTCAAGTCGTAAAAAGTTATTCGAACGACGACGGTAATCGGTTTATCGTCGATTCATCATCGATTACCAGGTGAATTGATGTCGGTGAAAATATATGAGAAACAAGCAATATTTTTGCTTCTACGCAATAGTAATAAATGGACTTTGATTTTTTTTAATGAACCGAAAATCGTAATCGTTTTTCATCTCGCAAACTGTATTCAGTTTTAATCAAAATATAAACAATAATACACTCTTGTGTTTAAATGTTAAATTTAACGCGCACAGAAATACGAAATCCATACATATCGTCTTCCCCCTACTCTTTAGCGGCAAGTCGTTGGGGCCATAACAGCCAAACTACCTACCATAATATCAGCTACGTGTAATATTATGTAGTAATAATCAAAGTGGTATGTTTAGAGGGTGTGTATGCGCTAGGCTTCGTTTTATCTCAAATCTATAAGACATTCTAGAGCGTTCGTAATAAGTACGGGTATAATATGGCAGACGTATCACAAAATATCTCGGTACACGTTTAAGCACTCGGGTTTTTTAATACACGTGTGCGTGCGTTTATAGTATGGTCGCAGGCATCATCACAATATTATATATATATAATATGTGTGTATATATATATCATACAAACGTTTGTGTCAGAGGCAAAACGATGATAACATTGATAACCTTTGGTCCCGTTACGATAAAACAAAATAAATACACACACTTCGTAATCGCACGACCGTAGACATGGAAGATTTATAAATGTGAAAATTATAACGAAATTAAGTGTTGGCATTTATTTTAAAAAATGAAAAACATAAACGTGTTCAAACACATCCAGAGTTACGCATGTATATTGTTACTATATAAACAATCACGTGACGCGCCACGTGATTAATGTAGACTCACAATCACAACACACACGCTTGTTGATTGTCAATGAATTAGGTATCGGTTAGACTTTCGACGTTACTATAGCAACAAGCCGAATAAAATAATTAAAAATTTAATTATTTATCCGATTGTTTGGCCATGAAATTATTAATTTATAGCGAATTTCCGAATAAAATATGTATCTGCGTGCGCGATTGAAAATCCAATGAATATGAAAAATATTCATAATTCCATAAATAATATTATAAGTATCAATCGGTAATAATAATATATGAATATATATTATAAACCCCGTTCGAATTGTTTATATAATACATTATAATACGGTAATGTAAGCATGTCATACCTACTTCGATTGCAAATCGATCGACTTTTTTCATATCATGATAACTATATTAATGTTTCGATAATATCACATTCTATAGACCAGTGGTTCTTAACCTATTTTGGTTCAGCGCCCCTTTATCTAGATAAACGACCGCTAACGCCCCCTACGGCTAATCAAAAAATAATCCTAAGTATATGGATCAGTATTCTATGATGAAATAAAAACTCACCCTCCCCCCCCCCCCCGACGACCCTTTAGAACCTACCGTCCCATAAAAGGACCGAAATGACCCCTAGGGCGGTAGCCCACGTTAAGAACCACTGCTATAGACGGTTCACCAGTCGAACAGAGTATCTAATACTATTTAAATCGAAATTATTGATGTAATATAATCATATCGGATAATTTGAGACAAAGTGTTTAGGACAATCCTTATTCCAACCAAGGCTACTAGAGATTTCAATTAATAATTATTGTCAATAAAACATGTCAACCGATAAAAAATTTCTTTTACGATAAAAATAGAATGACATATTTTCTGATTATACCAGGTGCGGTAGATTGTGGGTATTAACGGTCAAATATCGCGTTAATTAATAGCGTAATAAACACCTGTCATATATTATACGTGAGAAAATATAAATAATAAAAAAACATAATTTAATAGAAATCATCACTATGGCGACAACGTGACGAGTGCCAAGGAAATCCATTTAATCGTGTTAACGAATTATATTCGTAGTACGTAGATAATAATATAATAAATACTAGAATAATATTATATCGAATAATGAAAATCATTTATCATACCCGGCAAATATATAAAAGAGAAACTATTAATTTGAAAGATGAAAAACTTTGGGGAAAATCGCTGGCAAACGATGACGTGTTGTTTATTATTATATTATTACTTATTGCGTCGAACCTTTAGAAAATATTTTTTACAACGACAATTAAATAAAACCATAATATTCCTGATGGCTCGAATTCGTACAAATATGAAAATTACTCAAAACTAAGAAAATGCTTTCTTTACTTCGTTTTAGACGAAAACGCGAAAATCGATCGGCACGTTTAAAACGTAGCTCACGATCGTGAGTATTATGGACTTGTATGAAATAAATAATAATAAATACTATGGACTTTAATAAATCGGTCAATTAAGACTTTTGAATATCGCAATAAATAATTTGAGTCGGTCAATTAAAATATAAAATAATATAAAACTCGTTACAATTTTATTTTAAAATAACTAAATCAATTTCATTTTTTTAGTGAAAGGTCGAGTTAATCCATAATAAATTCTAATTTGTCAATAACTTTATCGCTGAACGCCATAAAATTTCCAAAAATAAGCTTTAATGATTGTTATTAATTAACAAAATGAAAGACGCGCAAAAAAATGATCGTCGATATTTATGCATTGCTTTGCAGTATTTATATTACACTTTAATTTCACCGTCAAATCCCGTGTGAAAAACGCACCGGTAAATAAATGCCGATCTGCACAGTAACAGAAACCACTTGTTGACGATACAATAACAATACTAAGGTAAAACCGTCCGTGTGTTCCGTAAGTTTGCGGAACGCGTCACACACAACACGTGTAAAGCAAAATTCGTCAATACGACGGCCACGATTATTTGGACATTAAAATAAGTATTTTATGATAAGTATTACCGTTGTATGGAAGTTTGTAGTTTCTTGAAGAGTTTCTGAAGGAGTCTTAAGTGTTTCGTATACGCAGGGAAAGTAAGGTAATTTTGTAAAGTTCTTGGACGGCGAACCACCACAGAGTATAATAATTGAAACTTGTTCGTGGTCCGTTGTAGTTGGGTAATTTCACAATTGGGTTCACGCTCATTATTGGGATACGGTTATTTATTTTAGTGCAAAGTTCACACAAGTTATTCGAACCACTTAAATCTCCGAAACATATTCACATCAAACAACGGTAATCTTGTGTTTTGAATAATTTCATGGGTTATTTTTAAAATCTCAATAAATTTGATAACAGGTTGCTTGTACTCGTAATTATCGTTCACTAAACAAACGTTAATTCATAATTGTCAATTTTAGATTTGTTAAATGTCGGAGAAAAAAGAAACGGAGTTTCTAAAAATTATACTAATTCTGCGTTTCAGCGAAAGTAGGTAGTGCTTTTAAAATGGCGAATTCGGCATGCGAAATTTCTTACTCAATAATTTATGTTTTATCATTACTCAGCCGCAGTATTACTAAAGAAAGAATTAATACCTATTGAAAACGGAATGCTCGTCGAACAGTTATTTTTGTATGCGCTCGATTATTTCCACTCCGACGGAGTACGAATGAAAATATTTTCATCGAACGTATTTCAAAAAGCCGTCCGAGTCTTTCGAAACGAAATACGTTATGGAAATAAATAAATACCGATGGATTTTCGTTGAGAAATCAGTGCGGAAAATGTAAAGCAACACGAACACAACATAGAACCGAACCGAAGTGTTGGAATTGAAAAGTCACGTGTGTACAACGAGCCGTACGTTAAAACCCAGCACACGTACCTCCGATACCGTGTCGATCTCCGAACGCATTATTTCAAGGATCCGGAAGAAATAAAACGTCCTCGCCCCGAAACGCGGTCCGGGATCGGACACACAAAACACCCGTGTGTGGCAGGTATATTGTTGTAAGGACGACGCGCGCATACCTGAGGAGGACATTGTGTCGTGACGCGCGTGAAACGGCGCCGGACACGAACAAATATCTGGATGATAATAATACTAATAAAAAAAAAAAAAAGAAAGGCCGGGCGAGTACTCACATGACGGGACTGCGATGCGACGACGTTCGTGTTTCGTCGGGCGTGTAGTGGCGGCTGGCACGCCGGCCGGGGTAGTGCGGCGAGCAAACCGATCCCGTAACAGGGAAACAACAACAACAACAACAACAACCGTCGAGTGAAAACGAGCGGGAAAAAATCCGACCTGAGGAGGATACGACGACGACGACGACGAGCACCGGGACGGACGCGCACGCACGACGGACGTGAATTTTCGCGGCAAACGACCGCGAGTGAAGAGACGCGCACGCAGACGAGTACCGGCGACGGGGCGACGACGAGTCGGTACGGCACAGTAGTCACACTGCGTGTGAGGCGCGCGATCGGTGCGCGGTGGCGGCGGCGGCGGCGGTGTTGACGACGACGACGACGACGACGACGACGACGGGCCCCAAGGCTGTTACGCGCGTTAAGTGCCACGCCCGCGCCCCCCTCCGGCCGCGCGACAGCCGGGGCGCGCGCGCAAACCGAGCCAGACACGCGCCCGCCGCCGCCGCCGAGAGCGGCACACGCACGCCGGCGACCGACGACGTCGAGTTTTGTCCGCCGCGCCGTTGTCGCGCGCGCGTTATCGATATTCGCTTGAAATAGCACACGTGCTCGCCGCGATAACGTATGTTTTATTTTATTATTACGAGAATACGCGCACGGCGCGGCGGGGCCGCCACCGCCGCCGCCGCCGCCGGCAAAGCCTAAAAACGGCCGCGCGAATATCGTTTCGACGTGTGGCGCGCGAGAAAATGAAAACGTTTTTTTTTTTTTTTAAAAACCGGAGTTTGACGTTTTTTTTTGTAATCGAAACGACCAAATTCTACCCCACTTAGAACGTGGACAAATCGTTTGGTTTTATTAGGAATTTCAACGTGATAAATAATACAGAGGCGCACACGCATATCATTAAAATCCCTTCCGAAATGTTTTCGTCCACCCACCCACCGCCGCGCCGCCCCGATATAAATATACCCACCTAAAAAAAAAAGAAGGGCACTTCCAAACCAATTATAGTAGATATTTTTTGATTATTCACTCGATATCTTTTCGAATACTTGAATTCGTATTACTATGAAGCAGGTAAGTACCTAGTATCTTGTGTTTTATTTCAAGCCCTGTGTAGAAATGTATGATTATTAATTAGTATAAGTGTATGATGTGGACATAGGTATAGGATTGGGCGCCACTGATCAGTGCTAAGATAAACTAAGTTTATTATTTCCCAAATTGTATGTTATTCAATGATGCACTCAATTGTCAAATTAAAAAAAATATGAATGATTAAAATAAAAATGATTTAAAACTTGAATTATCCATTGACCTAAGAAGAATACCGAAAAATATATATACTCCAAAAATGCACGTGAAACACTGTCTCGTTTGCCTCGCCCCTTAAAGCCTGATAATATTGTTTTAAGTTGATGCGACGTGTGTTATATTTTATCGCATGCAACAAAGATTTCCCCGAAAGAAAATTAAAGAAGTTGCGTCCACGGCTGTAATACGTTTCAAATGTAAACACGGTCTTGTTGGAATATGTCAATTTCACTTTTCGCACAGAAGTTGCCCCTATAGTTGTTTTAAATATTTAACTGTAATGAAAATACGTACACTATAGAGACTATTTGTTTTCCCATATCGCCCGTGTTCACTTTAAATACAAGGTGTCCTTATACTTTGTAATCGGCTATAGGCATACGGATGCCAAATAAGTTTTTTTTTCGTTCGTTCGTCCGTCGTCCCTAGCACTGCCGAGAAAGGTCAGACGACGCGCTGTCTTTTGAGCAACTAAATAAAGGTTATAAGAGTATTAATAGACGACGCTATTGGAATCGTATTCGGCTGCTATGCCGAGATGCGCCGCTCACGTGAAGTTGTATAGGTGGTTTACGCCGGTACATTTCATCGTACTTTCTCTAGCACACCATCGAACATTTCTACATACTAGACTCCTTTCAATTAGAAAAATTTAAGGGAAAAAATCCACTCTGTTGATCAAACGAATTGTTTACGAGTACAACAAACCGGAAAATAAAGGACAGATGAAAATGAAAAAAAAAAAAAAAAAAACGTTGATTATAAAACAAATAATATTAATAAAATGAAAAAGTCGATTGCGCGCGCGTGTCATATACTTTTATAAATAGTTTTATATAAAATTATGTTGGTACAAAACTAATATAAGTATTATAAGTATAATGTAATACATATTGAAGAAAAATGTTTGTTTTTTTTACTTACTCCAATAAAATAACTTTTAATTTTAGTTCAATCGTAATTTGTATCCCTAATAATTGTTGTTAATTCAGGAATTATTTAGATAATATTATGTGCTCTCTATACTTTCATCTAAACCGAATGTTTTCCAGCATTTTAACAACGATTATGACGGTTTTAATATTTTTATCGAGTAATTAACCAGTCTAACGATATGGGTAGGTAACGATGTTGATAACGATTCGTTCGCGTTCGAACATATTAAATTACCTATAATCTATAAACTAGAACTAGACGTTAGAGAATAGGTGCTGTTCACACGAAACGCGCTAGCGAGGTATTAATTTGGTAATATTTACTTTTTAGCGATTGATTATGTCAATACGAGTTAATTTGTATAAATATCCCAAAATACTAACGTGTAGTGTTGTTTAATTGTTAGTGGGACGACCAATTATTATTATATGTAAGTGTAAAGAGTGTAATGCGTAGGTCATAAACACGATTCCCATTAAAAAAAAAAACCTAATCGTTGTTGAATCGCCCAGAATAAAATACCAGACTAATCCCGTATCCTTTTGATATTTTGTCTTCAAAAGTAATCATCATATCATAAGCGCACCAATTTATGTACACGGTTTTAAAATTGTTATTTAAGTGAGTCATGAATGTTAATCAAAACCGGCCAGCAAGGCCAATACGAACTTAAACAAAATAATATGTAAACCATGTTAGTGTGTTTGTAGTTAGCACTCAGTAATAATAATAAATAAACACTGTTTATACGAATAGAAATAATAATAAGGCCTACTTAAAATTCCGACTAATTGCACATTGGGAAAGAGCAAAATTAATGTTTTTTTTTGTCATGTTGGATATCCGGGAATGGACGCGGGACAGTACCGTTGAGCATATTAATAATATGTAACGTTTTGCGATGATAAATATTAAATTTATATCCGAATACCAGATTGCGTCATTATGTACAAATGCACATACATGATATTTCGTCACATCACAATAAATGTTGTGAAGAATGGTAACAATTCGGTGTATTATTGTAAAAATGTATATATCCAATGCTATTTAAAAGTTAGGGTTTAAATTGTTTGTCAATAAATATAACTTTTAGTATGTACGCCGTTTGATTGATTCTATTTAAAATTTAAACGAAAGTGACATTGTTTTAGCAAAAAGTTCATAAAGTTGATTTATAGTTTAATATAGTCAATCGGGATTTATCCGATTTGATTCTTGTTTCGCAGGTTTATACAAAGAGAACATTTCAGTAAAAAATGCTAATAATTCATGTTAAACAATTCATTAATTATTGTATTTATTTCGTATGGAAAAATTGTAAAACGTTAACTAATCTCTTAGCAGTACCCTCGTAATAAATACTAATTATAAAAAAAAAATTACTTGGAGCACATTTATCCCAGATTCTATAACTTCATCTCGTGTATATTATCATAAATATTTTGTATGACGTGCATATTTTTCATTGTACGAACGGCGTCGTTTACTACCACGTATACTACCTATAAATGTGTCGAAGGCGATAATTTTTAATATTCACTTCTGTTACAAGCGGTCGGCGAATGAGTAATGTATTTGGTTACAGAACAATAGAAACGAACCCATATCGTACTTACTGAACAGTAACCGTTACCAGCAGGTTACAATAGTAATTCGCCGATCTCATATATATATATACACTGTTAAGTTGTAATAATATTTTGACCATTAGACTTTAGTGACGGTATTACGTATATACTCGTATCTGCCACAAATTCATAACTAAAAAAAAAAGAGTACTAAATGTATAAACGAAAAATGTCCATGAGATATTAAATTCATATAGTTCACGTTATTTGTTTAGGTACCTACACTACTAATATTGTTGTGTGATGTGTAACTAAATTAAATTAAACAAACATATCAGTAATATAATATTATGTTCTAAGAATTTATAATGTTTCCGTTCTACGAAATATTTACACCAGACGCCAGTGGTGTACATTTGCATGATAAAAAAACGTCTGAATAATCTAGTACGTGATTTTAAAAAAATTATTTTTCGAATATCATAACTGTGGTTTGATAATTTAATCGCGTGATTTTCTTAACTAATAACTATTGCGATCGAATGTATGTCTATTGAGTAATATTAGGATGGTTTCTTAAACATGACAGTTCGCTGTATAGCTATCAAATAGTCAGTATTCTGGTAGTCTGTACTCGATAGCGTTGGTCCTTAAATAATACTAAAAATGGAACCAAGACTTTAAAATATAAAAATTGAGTTGACAGTTGAAAAGTTCACGGCTTATGGAGGAATGAAATTCATAAAGTTTTTGTATTTTGTTTTTCAAAATTAAATTCAATATACATGCATACCTCACATTAAAAAATAGAACCATTTTAATTGTTTATTTCATTCATTTCGAATTTGAGAGAAATAGTTAAACTTGATTATTAATCGTCGATTTACTAATAAGTAGAAATATTTATTTAACTTATTTTCAGTTTAACATAAAAATTTTGTTTAAAAACAAAATTATACATGTTTAGTATTTTTATAATATGTGATAAATATTTCAGAGTTGAAATCATTATAGCTTTACTATTTTATCGTATACCTACATATAATAATTGTACTTTAAAAATACGTTATTTTAGTACTCGATATTGTTTTTTCCCTATTCTGTTTATTTATTTTTATATTTTTCAGTTATTGGGTTATTAAGTCATGTGTTTGTTGAAATTATTCTAAAACATCGGTATTACGTATTTTAGCATAAAATATAATATTTTATATACAATAAATTAAAGGATAACTAAATAAAAGATAATTTTTAGAGATTTATTTAAGGCGCGTGTGAAAAATATTATTGCGTTTTAAAAATTCTCTAAATTTTTCAAATATTTTGTTTACATATGGCCGATGAACAATAGCTATACTTTCCACAGTAACGAGTCTGCGTATACATAATAAAGAAGTAAGGATATGTTTCATTTTTTTTTTTTTAAATCCCCTCCGGTTCTATGTGTGTTTGAAAGTCGGCCGCGACAATAGACTTATTATGTTTTAGTTTTTTCTCTTTTCTTTTTTATTAGAAATATACATAATATAAGGCGAGCGAGTTGAACGCGTGTGTTGGAGATACGAGAAAACACAAGTGGGTGTGCCATTTGGGCCGACCGTGGTTGTCGCTTTCTCGTGTTCTCATCACTGGGAGTGAAGAAAACAAAATGAAAATATTAATAACCGTCAAATGAAACGTAAATTATCAATTGAATATCAACTCTGTTTTAAAAAGTAGATATATTAAAAATTAAAAAAAATAAATAATTTCCCAGTCGTCGGTGGTATACGTGTATTTATATTAATGAAAACGTTTTATTTATTTTTCAAAAAAAAAAACTATTAAAACGGACTGTTATTTGAATAATTTCGAGTAATGATTTTAGTAATAATTTTATAATCAATACAAAATTTCAATAAAGTATATCATACTTATATTATTAAATGTATAAAAATATTAATTAATAAATTTATAAACAGTATGTTGTATATGCCCATAAACTACACATCAATACACACTATTTATACTACAAATTTTTAAAAATTAAGAAAACTCATATCGATGCGTTACGTAATATGTTTATAATTTTATCAATTAATAATTAAATTCATGAGCTGTATTTTTGTTAGCAGTAAATTAAAAAAAAATTAGAACATTATTATATGAGCTTCTCAAATTTCAATTTTTTTTTATTCGAGGCCTCACTTTAATTACTTGGTAACTGATTACTTTTACTTTAAAAAGCTACTTAGATATAATAAATTATCAGTTCGTTATTATAGTCAAGTAAAATTATAAATCCTATAAGATATTATTCCGAAAAAACGATATCTTGTGTACATTTTTATTAAAATGATATTATGTACAACAATATGATATATTAAGCTCAAATGTATATTATCTATGCATTTATAATTATTGTGTTTGGGAAAATGTAATTTTATTTTTATTTTTCGCTTTAAACTCATGAAATATGTTACTTTTTCAAAATATATTATAAGATAATCATAGTATTATTTTATTTCAAACATAGAAGTTGCACTATTTGCAGAGGTTTATACTTCATAATTTTTTTCAAAAATACTAAACTTTCGAAACTAAATTATCTATACTCGTGATTTTTAGGCCCTTTTTCTTATACGAGTTTGATTATTTTCCGCATAAACAACACACGCGCACACACATAAATTCGTATAGATGTATAAATCTATATAATATTAAATAAAGTAAGATAGTGGTGGATTGATGAGTGACAAATAAGAATCACGTTTTCGATCGAAGTCGACTAACTCTATAGAACCCTATAACATACATTGTAAGGTTTTACTATGTATATACTTATATATATATATATATATATTATATATATGTATATACATAACAACTAGATACATACAGAGGAGTTCAAGGAGTGGGGGATCAATACGTTGACGTGCGACCACTCGTGTCGATGATAAGGGAGATCACCACCACCCCGTAGGGTTGGTAGCCACACTGAGGGGGCGGTGATCAATACGGTGCCGTGGGTCAGTAAACCTCCCCTTCTACCCCGACCACCCCAATATCA
Organism: Drepanosiphum platanoidis; assembly: GCA_948098885.1. Lineage (NCBI taxonomy): Eukaryota > Metazoa > Arthropoda > Insecta > Hemiptera > Aphididae > Drepanosiphum > Drepanosiphum platanoidis. The sequence continues at coordinate 9,532,683 of OX402536.1, read as the reverse complement.
ACCCTTCTCCTTTTCGTTCCTTCCACCACCATATACTTTATTCATACATAGGGGCTATATAACAAGCACCTGTAAGGATTCTTCTTCACTACACCCCCACTACTTTTTATATTCATTACAGTATGTATTTATATAAGTACAGAAGGTAGTCAATACGAAGAGTATATTATCCTAGTTTTTTTTTTCCTTCAAAATTTCTCCCGATAGTGGTCAGTTGGACAATGTTTTTAATGTAGTTAATTTTTTTTTTTTTTGCCCCTATAAATGGCTATTGACTAGAAATTATAAACTGGTTGCACAATATTTTAGATAGGGATAATAACTTATGAATATGTAATTGAGAAAAATAATAAAAAATCGCGTTCGTTAAAAGCATCGGATATTGTACGATTTGTACGAATAAACTTGTTGCTTTATTGCTATAAATTTTGGTAAATTTACTTAATTCTTAATATAGATGGCTTATTCTTATCTTTCTATAACAAGTCCCTAGATAGCGCTTTTGTATCAAATGCGGGATGTATATTCTGAGTTAGATTAAACTCAGTTGAAGTTTAAATAAGAGTAGAAAAAAACTTAAATTGTTATGCTCTTTATTTGCTTTAAACAGTGAAATTATAACTTTCAAATTATAAAATTTAAAATAAGTGTCAATACATGTAATAAATTAAAATATGATATTTCTATGTTAAATATACTCGTATTTACTCGAAATGAGTAATTTAGGTAACGTAGAGTATAAAACTAAATAAAAATGATAATTAACTGTATTAACTATATCTATATAATATTATGGCCAACATTTTTTATTGGATTACGCTTAAATCTTAAGTTATATGAGGTAGTGTAAGTGGATATTGCATAAATAAATATAAAGAGAATTTAGACACTTAAAATACCTAGTACTTTTAGTAAAATGTACGGTCTTTTGTGATTATTGTTGTCGGATAGTACTATTGATTACTATTGTATATTTAATCAACGATAATACTTTGTTTACGTACTTTTAGAAAAAGTATAAACTTATGTGAAATTTCAATTTTTAAATTCCTAGCAGAAATGATAAATTGATCTAATTTAAATAGTATTAAACTTTTTCGATACTCCTGCTACTTATACATACGAGTACATCACATGCTGAACTATAAGAATACTAAATCGTTGTCATATTGTATTAATAAATCATTCAGATTGAAATTTTAATTTTAAATATTTATCAAGATACGTACATTTATTGCCTACATCATAATTAAAGATTAAACTAATTCTGCATCTGTTTTTACATTTTTAAGTGTTTATTGGAATTATGTTTTTGCCATATTTAAGTTTTATAATTTTAATGAAATGCGCTTTCATTTTTTATTGAATATTAAATAATAATAATAAATAATTGAAAATAATGAATTGCTACGGGTTTTTTCCGTTAAAACTATAAATCATGTTTTTTCTCCCTTCCATTTACTCTTTTAGGACTTATTATTGAGTTTCCTCCCTTTTCATTTCCGCTTAGTTCGGAATTCACTCATTTTTTTTTTTTTCGGAAATTGAATCAAAGTGATAAAAAGCCATAATAATAAATAATTAAATTCAAGAAGTTTTCTAGTAAATATCACTTCTCTGAAGTGTGAAAAGTACATTGAATGCGCTTGTATATTCAATTTCTAATAGAAAATTTTATGAAGTATGTAAACTAAAGTTGAACTAATATAATGTAATTGCCTTCGCTACACATATTTTAAAGATTTTAAAAATATATGTAATCTACCTATTCTATTTTAAAGATAAGTTTTAAGTTTTAAGTAATTAATACTAATATTATCATGATACTTATGTTCATTTTTATCATATTTCCGTTTCACAGATAATTCGATAGTTTATTTTCCACACACATAAATATTTTATTTAATCGATTATAATCATTTAATGAATAAATTGAATTGTTAATTCGTTTGGGCAATTTGAAGAATTATAATACTTTTCTTAATTTTATTTTTCAAATTATAAAACAATATTTTACAACAAAAATGAATTACTAGCTCTTTACATTGCTATACTTCAAGCAATTTGATTTTAAATAATCCTATTAATAAACACAATGGTCAGAGAAAATACCTGTTGTATATCTGAGTAAGGGGTCTTAACCCCTTCTTTGTGGGAATGTATATAGGGAGAGGGAATAATCAGAATCGTAAGCGTGCGGTTGCGGCCAGCGTCAACACCACTACTGCTGCCACTACAACTTGTTGATTCAAATGCACTCCCCATACCAATGAAAAGTCACCCACCCAATCAGTCAGCCGATAAATCGAAAAAAGTTATTAATAAAAACAGAATTATTAGGTCAAGGTTTGTTTAGCTGGTGTTAATACATAATATTTACCAACGACAACAAATTATTGTATATTAGTATATTATTTAAGGCAATGGAATTACAAAAAGCTTGGGATAACGGTAACTAACGAGCTATATCAATTTATAAAGCGTAAAGTAGTTTATATGTGTGGTTAATAAAGAGTTAAAATTTAAAACCAGTATTATTCGATTATTTATATCAAATAAACATTTTATGCTTGTAGAAAAATTGTTATATAATTATTTATGAAATAGAAATATAGATTAGAGAATTAAATAAATTAAAGAACTTTTATTCGGCCGATTTTTAAAAGTATTTTTGACCATTAAACCATGGTCTTAAACCAAAAATTAACAGAATAACAGCTATTCAAAATTTGAAAATAATTGGATTTTTCAACAAATATAGCACTTGTAAATATACACTCTTGTATTGAGTAATTTCATACGAGTTCGAGTATTTTCCTCGTCAAATTTCATAAAAAATAAACCCCGGGGTTCATAAAAAAAATCACTCAATATAGGTGATTGAAAAACCAGAAATTTTTTAAATAGCTGTAACTTAATCAATTGAAATTTAATTTAAACTCAATCGAACATATTTTTAAAATTCAGCTAACTTAAACCTTGTTAGTCAATACTAAGACTAAGTGTTACTTTTTGAAAAATTACTCAAACTTATAAATAATAACTGATATTTTATGTTGACGGCACTACAATGATATCAACGTAATAAACAATTATCTACAAGAAAGTGCTGTAGAATCAATTGCACATTAATACTTTACATAGAGGTTTTTGGGATTTTTTCATATTTAAAGAAGACTCTACAATAAGTAGTTACTCTGCCAGTAATGTCCTCCACCTCGTCGAAATATACATTTTCTAAGAGCTGACGAGGATAAACGAGGAAAAATAGACTTGATCCTAACTAATGTAATTGATAAAGACTATTAAGATTATAATAGCGTAGTAAAATAAACACTGATAGTTTTAATAAAAACAATCATCAAGAAGAATGAAAGTTTCAGATTGGACACACTTATAAATAATAATACATGCTAAGTAACCTTAACGTTTGTTTACGTATTTATATATATATTACGTAGGTACTTATATATATATACGATTATATTTATATATCAAATGTATAGGTTACTTATAGTGCAAACAATAACGATTTAATTTTTATAAGATTATTTTAATCTCCCCCCTCCCCCTTTAAAATTCTTAGTTACGCGATTGGTTTAATAAAAATATGATCTTTTTTTTCTATAGTTAGTTTCGAAAATAAATATGATTTAACGGTAACAGTACGGAGATAAAGTTTAAAAACATACAGAGTATATTTATTTTCTATTCCTACCTAATCAAGTAATAATATACGATTTTAAATACGTCGTCGTTGGACTAGAAATTCTGTACCTAATGGTTACATTTGTAATAGTAATTGTAAATAGTTTATAATAATTAAAGTTGAAAAACCTAAGATACTAATTGTTATGAATTTTTTTTAGAATCTTATAAATATAATATAATGTATTCATCTTGCTCAATAATTACGTTAAAGTTATATACGTAATTGTAATATATTTTAAATTTTTATATTCACTTACCAGAGGAGTTATGATTGGCTTGGCACATGATTTTAAAAACTTGACTTTCACTAGTTTTCCTACTACTTTTGAACCACTAGAGTTGTTGACGTCTGTGTTATTGTTTCTATTTGATAGTGTGGATTTAATTGATGGCTTTTTTTGTTCATTTTCTGCAAATTAAAAATATTTAGTATTGCTGAACGATAATGCGCATATATAGGGGCTAATGTATAATTTATAAGCAAACAATTTATCGTTCAATTCGAATCAAACATAATAATTATTATAGTTGACATATTAAATAATATAATTTTCATAGTAATTCAGGTAGTCGACAAAAAATATATTTATATTTTTTTTATTTTTTTACTTATAATTTAATGGTGAGAACTATAATAAAGTCTTTATTATGACTACGCTATGTATTTATGTAGATCCGATTCAAAATCGGCATGGAATTCAAAACGTTTAGGACTTTTCGTCATTTAAAGGGATGCATAGGTAGGTGTGTACTTCAATATCCGTTATAAATAGTAAATCGTAGTTACCTAATCGGCCGTTTGAGCTATGTAAACGATTAAAGTTCCGCGGTCTTATTCGTCTTTCGCGGTGAACAGTCAAGAATAATTAAATCCGATTTATCGGTCGTGCGCGTTTCGTAACGAGAGATGGCGAATCACTTGAACGAGAAAAAATGAAAAAAAAAAATGAAAAAAAATAGCTTCCGTCAAAACAACGAGCGCACGGCGGCGACGGCGACGGCGGTAGGACAGTGGTGAGTTTCTACGGCCGACAATGTGTGTGCAGTGTGACGTCTTCGAGTGTTGGCGGTGTATTGAGCTTTCACGCGCACGTGCTGATCGCCGGTCTCGGCGATCTCTTGTGCGATGCGCGCGCAGGTAAAAAGACGTACGAGCGCGCACGAGCGATGCGTCGTCGGCGACGGCGGAAAACGGTACGCGCCGCGAGTGGCTAAAACAACAATTAAAAAGAGCGAGGTCTACGGAAAGACCTATAATTTTAGAGGACGTGTTCGTTGGGGGGTGATAAAATAAAAAAAGTTAAAAATTTCTACCTATTGTTTTGACGATTTATAAGGCGGAAATCAAAAGAAAAAATACAACTAAAATTTATTAGTTACTGGTACCCCCCCCCCCCCAGCCCTTAAGGTTCAATTCTAATATTACGAAATCGGCCGTTCTATAGTTCCGCGCGAAATGAAATAATAAAATATAACGTTCATATAATATTACGTCGGGGTTATGTTATAATTACTTGGAACGTTTTTATTTTTTTTACGGAACTGAAGAAATAAAAAATCAAACCCTCCGTCTCAAAAGAGGGGCGAATTCCGAGTATACGGCCGATGTGGACATCGCTCGTGGCGGGACAGGATTTTCGACGTGCGCGCCACCGCCGCCGCCGTTATCGGCAGCGTAATAACGGACAAGAGGCCGGCGGCGCAGGGGCGGCAGGGGGTGTAAAAAGCGCGCGCGGTCGGCCGACGCGTGGGAAGCCGCCGCCACAGACGCCGACGCCGGCGGCCGACGCGGGCGCGCGTGGTTCGGGCGACAGTGGCGGTGTCCGCGCGCGCGCCTCTATAGTGGAATCAATACCGCCGCCGCCACTGCCGCCGCCGCCGCCGCCGCCGTCGCTACCGTCGCCGCGGCCAATCCATCGGTTTTCGACCGCACGGCGCCGCGGCGTCGTCGACACGTCGCACCGCCGCTCGGCGCGCACGTGTGTGTACGAATGAGCGAGTGGGTGTGTGTGCCACGTACATAGGCGTATATATACCGTATAGATTTTTGGCCGAGGAAGGAACGGCAGGCAGGAGGTGACCCGCCCGTGTCCTGAGGGTTTCGTGGCCGATGGCCCGGAGAAGGGGGTAGAAAGACGCGCGCGCGCGCGCGCGCTCACGTTCACCCACTATATGGCGTACGCGCACGCACAAACACGGCATCGCGAGGGGTGGGTGACGAGAGGAAAGTGTACGTGACAAACGCCTAACTCCCCCATTCCGCCTACCCATTACCATTTCACGCGGTGGCATTAAACGCGGGGTGTCGTGATGATGTATATTTTTTCAGGCACGAGCCTTTCGAGGGGAGGTGGGGGAGGGTGACCCGGTGGATGGGTAAATGTAGTAAAAGTGTAAGTTCGTTTTGTGTCAATATTTTATAGCCATGCTGATTATTAATAATATAACATGTCAGTATGTCACTGTAACAGTACAATATAATATATTATGTGTAAATTGTTTGGAAAAAAAATTACCAAAAAGTATTAGGCCAGCTGCCGTTGTGTATGCTTTTAAAGACATTTTTTTAAAATTTAAATTAGTTATTTCAACGAGCTAACTGGAGTTTCTCCAAAATATAACACTGTGCAATGGTATTGTAAATATTACCTATACGGTTTATTATTCAAACACAAAATGTATTGCTTCCAATTGTGGTAAACTTGTTTTAACTTTGACAGTTCGAATAGGCGGCTCTTTTACGGCTAATATTGGTGGTTTGGTCGATGCATGAAGGTCTAAAAACAATTCATATCTCCCAATTGATATATTATAAGTCCACGCCGCGGCCACTATTGCATATAATATATTATTATGTATTATGTTGTGTATATATTATACACGCGTGTACGGAAAGTTATCAGTCGAAGATAATACACGGTGCGGTCGGTCGGAAAGGAGAGGCACAGAAAAAAATATATCTTTCTTCCGTGTCGGGCGGTTGTAAGTCAAGTTCGGACGCGGGGGCGTAGTAATATCGTAAGTCCGCAATTGATCCAGAACGTGAAGGGTCCGGGTCCCCCCTTCCCCACCATACCACCCCAACTCATATACGCGGGAGAATTTACGATTTTTACATATTTACCGTGGACTCGAAGAGAAAAATTGCAATGAAAACCTGCAGTATGTTCTGTCAAACACCACAGGCAGGGCGAATAATATATTTACTATTATCATACACATAATATGGACGTTGTGCATTATTACATTTACAATGGTGACCGACGATGGGAAATAATAATTTATTAATACCGTATATTTCATCGTCTAGACTCTAGAAGTCTAGAGTAATTTGTTTTAAACCCGTTTCGGTTATTAATCGTTATCAGTTTAGTTGCATATAATATATGATAAACGTTTGAAATGGTTAAAATTATTAAAATTACTTATATAATTTTATGTCGCGCTCGTTATTTTCTAAAAATATCCAATATTTTAATTTCAATGATGATAGATACCAATGATATATATATGTACGAGATAAGGTACACGAACATCATATTTAGGTACATAAATAACTTTATAATCCTGAATTGAGATGAACGTTTAGGTATACTATAGAAGTATATAGGCTATACACTTTCAAGTCGTAACGAAATAAAAACCAACAAAAATGTATAAACTATAAATTGAATGTATAGATGGCGCTTGAGATCAACGTGTACGATTTGTCAAACTAATGCAATCCATCTCCCCTTACTCCCCCAACCGTGTAATTTCCAGTGCTGTATAATATCTTAGTGGTAGCACATTATGGAAATAAAAATAAAAATAAAATTATAAAATTAACAACATTTTAATTCAGATTGGTACTAATGTGAAGAATTTTTAGAAGAATTTGTTTTCTTAGATATTAAAATCTCTGGCAAATATAAACATTTATCAGTGTATATCTAGTGTATTACAACGAAAAATATTCACTCAGTAATTATGTCGGTATTTTTAATCATTCCTTTGGATTTTCATAATCAAACTTGATTTTCTATCAAATTAATATGTAATTTTATTTCATTGTAAATATTATATTTAGTTCTAGATTATTGTTATCTGACCATAATCATTTATTTAAACAAATCTTATACATAATTATTTGCCATAGTCGACAATTTGACATCATGAGTTACAGATAAATTGTATGTGAAAAATAAATAATTGTCAAACTTTGACCTTATATTATAATAAGTGAAAAAAATCGATGAAAATGTTAAATCGCAAAAAACGTCGGTCAAGTTGTCTCGCCAGTTTTGAAGTTTTCATTAAGAGTTACGACATAAATAATAATAATAATAAAAATTATTATATGTTTACTGTTAAGAGAAAATATTTTTACGCTATAACGAGTAAAATAGAATGCGTAATGTAATACGAATATTCTTGAACAACAAACATTGTGATTATTCCATACTTTTCATAAGTAATTTTAAATTATAATAATTCCAAAAGTAATTTTTTCAGTTTTTTCCAAGTTTTACCAAAAATTTTACATAAAAAGAGGATATATATTTTGATAGGTCTATTCATTTAAATAAAGAAAATTCGCTACATATTTAAATCATTCAAGTAAATATTAGAATCCATATTAATACTACATAAATATAAATTAAATTAAAATATGTGTACAAACATATTATTTGCATATAGCTTTTTCTTAAATTATTTTTATAATTTAATGACTAAGATAAACATAATTATTAATTAAACATAAAATCTCTTTATCTTAATCACAAAAATACTAAAATAGTAAAATTAAAAGGCTAGACGAAATAATTATGTTTGTGTTTAAATTAAGTTTATAATAAAGATAGAATTATAATTTTTTATTTAAAACTTGAGGAAAATCACGAATCATTTTATTATTTATAAAATAATAATAAGACCCAAATTTGATTTATTACAAAACGTTTACTATGCGGAGAGAGATTTTCTTAAATTAAACGATTACAATATGTAATATTTACTATTTAGTAATAATGCATAATTAACCGAAAAATAAAAATGTTAAAATAATGTCATAACTTATGACTCATAAGTTACATTTTGGACAAAACTATGTTACAATAGTCTTGATATAAATTTTAATAGAATTCAGTTTTTAGCTTTTAAAAAAATGTCATTAGGTATAGCGATTTTGAAACATTTAAAATATAATATATTACCTGAAGGATATGGCTGTTCAGGCAGATTATACGTCGTGCGAGCTTTAGTTGCGGTTTCATAATATTTATGTTTGTCTTTGACATTCAAATGTTTCCACATATAGTTGAGCCTAAGAAAAAAAAATAGCGACTATATATTAATAATAACTACACAGTACATTTATAATTGGGTAAATAAACATGATTATTCGTATTTATACAGTAAAATATTACTTTATATTTGTTTTTCATTATTTACTAGATTTAATTTTAATGCATTTAATTAAAACAATGTTTAATTAATAATTATGTACCTTAAAATATATAAGGAAGAACGAATGTATGAAATTAATATGAATTTAATCAAATTTCGAATAAAAATTATCATGAAATAAAGCTGAAGAATACCAATAATTATTTTTGAAATTTATGTAAAATATAGTGACTGATAATTTAGGTAACTTAACATTGTTAAAATCTTTATTGACATTTTGAATTTTAGAAATCAACTGATAAATTATGAAAAAGAATCAGATATAATACATTTAATCGAATTATACTTAGCAAACACCTGTTCTTTTTATAATTTTATAATTAGGGAGATAATTAATGTTTACGGAAAAGTTATGAAGATTATTTAAATAACTGAAATTACTTTTGCTTGGTAAAAAAATTATAAGCTAATTTTAATACATAGGTCATTTAAACATTTTAAACCATGACGTTATAAGATAGTTGATAACTCATAAAAATAATTTTAACTTGAGATACCTGCCTACAATATTTTAAATTTTATAACAAACATATTTTTCAAGAATACTTAATACTAAATTATTTATTTATTAAATTCAATATCACCCTAGTAAACCGAGCATAGTTTTGAATTGTCTTTAGAATACAGTGGTAAATGATTGCTTTATAGTTTAAAGGCACTTGCACCCTCCAACTAAAGTACCTCACGTGGCAGCAAATGTTTTTTAATAGTATATTGAGTATACTGTTTTTTTTAAATTTACATGTTATAATATAAAGAACAAACTTTTCACTTTTCTATATAAAAGCCATTTTTGTGATAAGAATAATAAGTATAGAAATTTTATTTCTTTTTTGGTTATATACTTCAAGTCAAATAATATTACGAGTATTAATAGCACAACATGATAAAATAACGATTAAAAATCAATCTATTGTAGGACCATAACATAGTTTTGCTATTTATCAAATATGAACAAATAAATATACATTTAATCAATTGGCGCCAATTATCTGAATAGTATTTTGTAATTTTCCCATGTTTATTATTGATCAATGATCAGTATAGTACGTACACTTTTACATAAATTAAATTAGTCTAATTCATTATAGAGCAATTATTTATAACTATCCACCCTTGATGCTATCAAGCATATAATTATAAAACATTATAATCTTATCAACCACGTAATGTAAGGGTGTAACTTATACAATGTGTATAATATATTAAAACATCTAACTATATACTATATAGGTATATAAGTAAAAAGGTAATATAATACATACGAATATAATATTAATTTATACATTTTGTAATTAATTATTTATAATTTGTATAAATATATGTATTAATATGTATATAATTGATACATTGTGAAATTAAAAATCAACAATGGCATTAATATAATTTAGTTTTATAATTTGCAAAAATAAAATCCTATATATGCATTATACTATTTTATACTTATACATATTTTGCTATTTAAATATTAAAATCGATTCAAAAATTAATTTCATTACTATAGTGTTTTTAATAGTTCTTAAAACCAACTTAATATCAATGTTATAAAAGAATATAAGATTATTTAAATTAGTCAATTGGTATTGACTAACAATGAAACCACAATCAATTTATTCAAGGGTGGCAACGATAGCAGTAAAAATAATTAAGAGATTTTATCAATGATACACCAAGATACCATGATTTTTTTTCGGTTATTTTGTTATATAAACTAATTTATAAAATTATTTATTTCTAAGTACATCATATATTCATGAATGAATACTTTAATGACAGAATTTTTCTGAATAATTTTAAACTTATAGATTATCTACATCAGTACATATTATTATGGTTTAATAATTAGTGTCAAATACATTTACCGAAATATTGGGTTTTGAATATAATAGTATCCAATTTAACTAAATAATATAAGACAATAAAAATACGTCTCAACTCCATTTAATGTTTCAAATCTACCCGCTTAATGGTTTATGAAAATGAATGTTAGTATAATAACAATCCATCAGCTTTATAACTTAAAGGTTAAATTTGTTTGAACATAGTTTTCGACCGCTACCCTTCGCCGAATCGCATCTTCAATATCAACATGTATTTTAGTAGCGCATTATTAATCGGCCATTACGTTTATTTACTATCATTTTATAACTGACACTTGTTGCACATTCATACAAGCAGTCCGGAGTTTTATTTATTTTTTATACGCTACAGTTTATTTGGATATTCTCATGTATAACAAATTCTTATGGCGTTGATTTTATGACAACTGGGCGTATGATTGAGTTTTGAAGAGGAAATTGGCAACGTGGTTAGAGAGACGCGAAGGAATGCGTTGCCCAGGATATTCCGGAACAAAATGTTCGATAACAAACCGGAAGGATGTCAAGCATGTTGGAGAAAAAAGGTCGGAAAAAGAACAAAATTCCAGAATATTTTCCTTCGTAGTCATTTTGACATCATTCATAATATTTTCTACCGAAACTATTTTTTGTTCTATGTAATTAGATAAAATCTCACAAAACTAAGTTATCGTTATACTGTTATAGTAATGTGATTATTTTATTTGTCATTAAGTTTAAATAATATATTTTCTAGAACAATTATTTAAAAAGTATTAAAGTTTACCTAAAAAGAATTATTATGTCTTTAAATGAAAATTTAAAAAATTGATTTTAAGTAAAGAAGTGTAATTATTATTTTTTGTTCAAATTTAAAACGTTTTAGGAATTCAAATAAATCTTTGTTAACAGTGAAAAATTGTGTTTTTTATTAGAAACAGAGGTTATTTTCCTAACATTTCTTAATTTCTAACGATCATTATTCATTATATTTAATTCCCACAATTTTCCAAGAAACTATAGAGAATTTTGAAGGCAACATTTTTTAAACACTTCAGAACTTCAATATCCCAAAACATGTTTACACATATGTATAGGTATTTATACATTTATATATATGATTTTAACATTAACAGATGAGTATATTACTCTATTTATAATTTAAAACTTTTGTGAAGTTAATTATAACTATTTAATACTAATTACTAAAATGAATTTAAATATGTTAATAACAAAGCGAGGTACAAGAAACAAGACTCAGATGAGATAATACTGATAACGGGTGATTGATACTGGTGAATTGATCTTTTAACTTTAAATTAATATACCATGGCTCTCGAAAAGAAAACGGATGGATCAGCATCTATGTGTATTTCTATATTCATTCCTCTATTCATCTCAGTGGCTTAAATTGGTCTAATTTTGAGGTTAAAACTAATTTTCATAGCACAGTGACTCATGGATTAATTAATGATTATTTTATTACAACAGAAATGTCTATTATGTAAAATTACATTTATACAACTCAAACAATTTTTGTTAGGTCACATGTGTAACCATTTACAATCCCCAGTTTACACTTCTGATTTCTCTATCCTATGGATAATTATTAGTGATTTCTAGCAACAAAATAACTATTTCCATAAACTTTATCGATTTATTTTAATACTAATCGAAAAATAAAAAGTTAAATAAATTCTATTGACATTAATTTTTTGAAAAAATCTATAAAACTTCTAAATATATACTAAAAAATAAAATATGCATGCATATTTTTATCTGCAAATAAATTGTAAAATAGTAAAATTAGTTCTTAAATATATGCAAATATACCCGAAAAAACTTTGAAGTCTAAACCCATCATCAAAACACATTATGTGCATACTTGGCAAATCATACGGTCAACCAATAAAAAAAATACTATATAATAAAATACATACAAATCTGTGCTATATTTATAAATTATTTCTTTCTAAAACGTAGCGCTATCTACCGACATTTTCATGTTGCGAGTGAAATTTATGTTACACGACTAAAATTAAAATTTTTAATCTTATTACTTGGTATATAATTATTATTCCTACTACTCATCAAGTATACTGAACAAACTTATGTTAAATTTATTGAATTTTTAGAAAATTCATTATTTATAGTTTAATATTAAGTACACATCAATTAAGTAAGTTTCATCAAAGTATCATACATTACTAATAGGAATATGAGTTAAGACTTTTAAAAATAAATTGGTAATATGCCCACAAATTTTTTTAAATTTTTCTTGGTATCTTTTATTTTATTTATTTTCATATTTTTAAATACTACATTAAGTAAACTTTCGAGTTTTTAATTCGGAAAATTATATTTCACTAGTAATAAAAGTGCAAAAGTGCATAACACCAAACAGCTCGTGGCTTATTAAATCAAATGTAAATTAAAATTTTAAATTATTTAAAAAACAATAAAAAAAATTGCCCATAAAAGTGTATAGTTACATTAATATTTTAGTGATTGAATAGTATAACATAGCATAAACATATTATGAAAAAGTTTTTTTATTTTGTAAATACTCACAGATTCTCGCGATAAGTTTCACTTTCTTGAGCGTATAAGTAATCGAGCTGCTTGCGGAAGTCTTCACAAAATATGTAATATGAACTAAAGTTCAAATTAGCACGGGCCCGCCCGTATACACGATTTTGATCATTTTTGTTTTCATTAGAAATTAATTTCGGTTTAGCAATATCAACTTTGGGTTTATCATCATCATCACTAGATATAGATAGTGTTGGCATGATATCCAATCGTCGAAGAATGTTTGATTTTTTCGGAGGAGAATCTTCGTTACTGATAAAGTACATTGTATTTATACCCCTAGAATTATATATATAATATTATATAACATTATTAATGTTACAAAAAGTTTTAATTGGTACACATAAATATCTATCAATTATTATAAATATTAAACTTACAACTTTGATTTACGAAATCAAAAATGAAAATTGATTATTCATATATTTTGAATCAAAACTACGAGTGTACTTCAAATTAGTGGTTAAGTATATCGTGCAATTATAAAATCTATAATTGTTAACGTTTTATAAAGCTATTGTAAATTAATTGTAACTTTATAAATGAAAAAAATGGTAAATCAGCCCATATGAGAAACGGCTATAAGCAAACAGGTTGAATTATTACATATTTTAATAAAATTATCTTTATTCAAATTAAATAGACTACTAAAGTATTGATAATTCTTTATTTGTATGAATTTATTGTTCAAATATCAATGAAATTCTATTTAATTTCAGACCTCAATAATTATTAGAGAGTGTAATTTTAAATGAAAATTCAAAGTCTGTACATTTTTATTGAGCTTGAAAATAATCAGTCTATTTTAAAAATTATAGGTATTTCTTCTAAATGCACTGTAAAAATACGAAGACTAGCGTTATGAATTATAACAAAATTGGGCCTCTTTTGCTACATAACGACTACGTTTACTAGATATATTGTAATTTACTAAATTACGTCGTTTTTAATTTACTATATAATTATAGGTATACATTTATATTTACCTTATGTAGTATAACAATAACGATATGAACCATAAGTACGATATTAAATTGTGAAAATAATAAAAAAAGTAAAATATTATGTTATTAAAATCGCAATAATAATTATTGTAAATTTAATACATGTGTGGGTTTTTTTTTTTTAATTTACCTGTAAATGTTTGTCAACACATACGAATTGCAATAGTTGATGAAATGCAATAATATTCCGATCAATGGTCATCCGACGACATTTCAAACTATAGAATTGACTTACTATTAAACATTAGATGATTAACAAATTATGATCAACGATATAAAGAGCTGAAAATGTCTCTCGCCGTTTTCTTAAGACTGAGGCACATAGAGAAAAGAAAAACGAACACAAGTTCATGGAAGAATATGTTGTCCGTTGCCAACTAATTCACATATACATATCTATAATAAGTCTATGTTATAATTCATTATCGACGATTGTAAATTTAATAATCGAATTTTTTCGTGGATTATTTTTAAATCTAATATAATATAAAATTATGTTCGTTTTGATTTTGAATTTTAATTCTGTTTATAAATTGTATTTACTGACGAACGTCAAGTAATTTATAATAAGTAGGTAATGACTAATGATCGTTGTAAACATTTGTATCAAATAACTAGGTATAAGCATTGTGGTTATAGCCGTTAAAGTATACCAACAAGTACCTAGCAGCCCCAGGCCCCGACCTTATTAGGGGCCCCCATTTATTAAATTGTTTTTGTTAAATTTGTTCATTTATTTAATTAATTTTTTTACTTTTAATGTTTATTGATATTATGTATAACCTATTATTAAGAGTTGTAATACAATATTCGTATACGTTTTATTTATATTGATCAACATTAAATAATTATTAATAGATTTATGGCGTAATTTTCTTTTATTATCTTGAAAAGTAAATTGAATACCTATTAAAAAGCGATATAGCAAAAAATCCGAATTTATAATTTAAGTCGTGGGGCCTCAAAATTCCCAAGTAGGGCTCTGGCCTTAATTTTACATTGTTATTATTTTAATCATAGGTAGGTAGGTACTCAAACAATTATTAAACTCCTAGAATTATTAATTAATTGTAATTGATTGATGAACAATTAATTCAAAAACCATTCCTTATAAATAATGGCAACGGGTTTATAATAATTTAACATACATTTTAGATTGATATTTAATTTGAGCTGGACATTACTGTAAACCGTGTAAACTGTAAAGTGTCAGTACAACTTAGAACTAAAGTCTATCTCTATATATTGTCCGTTGGAAGTGTAGGCGATTGTTTCGATGTTATTTATTTCACGTTACGGTACTATGTGCGCCATCTATGTGTCAGTTTTTGAAATATTTCGTTTCCAACCCAAGTGTTTCTATACATTAACTTTTTATCGAGAAAAATAGAATTAGAATTTAAAAATATTGTCATTTTGTTTTTTAAATAGGTTTAATAAAGAATTATGATTTTTTTTTATACTCACTATAACGTTTCAGTTAATTAATAATCTTTGTTTTTATTACGGTTTGACACTAAAATTCAGAACAATATGATACAAATTAGCTTACATGTTAATACCTTGAAAATTGAATTTTCATTTTTAAATTGAAACAAATAAGCAATTATTCAAAAATACTATAAATTTAATAGTATCCAAATACTATTATAGATAGAAAAAATCATATTATTGTCTAAGCAATATATATTATATTTCTTGTCTCATTTGGTGTAAAAAAAAAATATTAATTTTATTACCATGGTTCTTAAATTAGTACGAATATAATCAATATAGGGAAAGGTATCCAATAAGAAATTATGAAAAATTCCAGTAGTTTTAAGTTTTGTTTTTTAAGTTTTATTATTTTGTTGAGAATTAAACTTCAACATTCCATCATATTATGCAGTTGTATTGTTTGAGTAAAATATACCGAATGTTGAATGGAAAGGAATTAAATTAAAAAATAAATCATACGCAAAGACATTTTGTTTGTTTTATTTTATTTAATGTTTTATCACGTAAAATGTATGAATTGGAAAATATACTACGAGTCTATGATACTTCCTATATTTATTTATAATTTGTGTTATTTACTAACTGCGTAGCCATTGTAGTTTCAAAAATACGTATCTATTATAAAATTTAAAATGCATAATGTCAGTATTCAATAAATAGTTTTATTAAATTGAACGAATAATTTAAATTTAATTTAAAATTAAATAAATTGAAAAGATGTGTGGAAAAAATAATAAATATTTTTGGTTTATATTATATTAAAATATAACTATAAAATTATTTTCTATTTTCCGGAGAGTAAACATCTGCTCCAGCTACACCGGTTCCTTTGGAATCACCAAGCCATGGGTATTTCCTAGGACACTCCCTACATGTTGACAGATATCTGAAATTATACATACATTGTGTTGATTATATTATTATTTGTTCCATTAAAAAACAAAGAAAATCTCTACTGTGTATTGTCCATTTAAGTATTTAAATTTGTTTGGCATTTCGTTAAGTTACCTTGTGCCAGATATATTGGTTTCTGGATGTTTGAATGATAGTGGACATTTGTTGGGCAAGTTACAAGGTGGTGAAGGCAATTGATCGGGTTTATCGCACATCCATGGTTCAAATCCAGCCAAATCTTTGGTGGTTTTGGGATCGGTCATCCATGTCAATGCTTGTGTTGTTGTAACGAACCACACGTCCGGTCTACATTTATAATTTCATTAGATTAGCTAAATTTGCATAAATTATAAGTAATAATTTCTATTTATTATTTTACTGTTTATTCGCCCAGTCTATGAACTTATGTAATCCATCTTCTAGCTCTTTGATTTGGAACCAGTTGGTGTGGAATGGCATCATGTATGGCGCCCGATTTTGATTATAATATCGGTTAAAGTCTTCACGAAGCCATTCAAACACTTCATTAGCATCGTGGCTATGCAATACACATTGATCTAAGTACGGACAGTGACCACCTTCGTAGGTTTCAACGTAATGAGCATTCAAAGGAACTTCCCATGTACCTATTATTCACCAAATTAAATATTTAAATAATATTATTTTAAAATAGCAATGCACAGAGTCCAAATTATATTGATTGTAATTTATTTTGTTTTTTTTAATACTAACCTTTAAATGATTTAGTGGGACATGTTCCAGATTTGCATTCGTGCGGAATCCTATAGTCAAGAGAGTAAGGCCATATTGGTACCCTTGATGGAGGAATTCCGATCGAACTGTCATAAACAAATCCATAATCTTCGATTACCTATAGAATAAAATAAATACTTAACATTAGACCAATCAATGTATTTCTAAGTTGATACATTTTTTTTTTTTTATTAACAGAAAATTGATGACTTTTTCAGACTTTCCAAAAAGTTATAGAAAATCCAATTCAAGAAATGTAATAGAAAAGTTTTTTAAATTAATATAATGAAAATATATCAGATTTTTCTTGAAAATTTTTATTCAAATATTTAATTTTATTAACATTATATTATAACATATAAAAACCTCGTATTGTGTGTTTCTGCCAGGCTTTAAAAATGGTGCTCTCATGCCGACTATATCACCTTTGGTTAAATTTGCAAAGTTTACAAGGATTTCTCTCATTCCAATCATTTCAGCAACCCATTCTTCGTATCCCTTATCGTGTAAACCTTTTTGCAGGCTATAAACAAACAATAAAATTAAGTAAACATAGAATTATAACTATTTCTAAACAAAAAATACTTTAATGTTATTATGTTATTGTACACTTACGATACAGTTTCGACAGCGATTTCATGGCCCTTATGTGCAAGCTCTTGTACCATGTTATAGTCACAGTATTCATGAGATATAAAGAACGTACCCTTTATGAGACAGCCATTAGGGTTTTTCTTATTATGGGAAAATACTTTTTGATAATGATCATAATTATTTTGGTTTATTGCTCCGTCGAATGTTAACAGTATCATTTGAGGTGTCTGGAAATATGTTTAAGAATTAAAACAAATACAGAGGTTTTTTCACAATGAAAAATATGTACCTCTTTTGGATCTAAACCGCCAGGAATTAACGTGCCGTCTCTCGAACAAAAACAATAAGGTAAGATACATTGGCTTGTATCACATTTTTGAGCCAAGTCAACTGGGTTCTCAGTACTCGGAGCTTCGGCTAAATTAAATCAACGAATAAAATGCTCATAAATACAAGTCCATATTGTATATATGGTGTCATATGGAGTAAATATTTAAAATAATTAATATTTACAATATAATGTAATAAAACCGTACTTGCTGGAAGAGGTCCACAACGGGCTTCGTTTTTAAACGTGCACAGCTTGTTTACATCATCGAAATACAAACCCGCCGGACAGCGATTCAAATATGGAAAATTGTCTACACACTGAAAAATAAATGGCGTTGAAAATAAAATTCCACACAAAATAATGCCTGTCGAATAATAATAATAACCTGATAAAATCTACGGCATGTTGCTGGATCCGCATAGTTTCCGTTACCGCCGACTTCGGGGCAGACAAAAGGTTCATCGGTATTCTCACAAATCACTGTAAAAAATAAATGGTAGGTCGTTTAATAAATTTAAATATCGTTATGTGATAATTATATCGGCACATAATCGATGGTAAATGTATTTAAATTATTTTTATATAATTATCAAGGTCATTATTTTTTTTTAGGTATTGATATTTATACCGTACTGACATAATTTATTATAATGTTTGTATTTCAGTTTTTGTATTACACACGCCGTAAAATACAATATAAATAATTTAATTATTATTAAATATAAAATATAAATGTATGGGATATTATGACATTTTTTACAATTTTAAATCGATAGACTTTCGAGGAATAACTTTAAACGTCGATGTTATTTATTTTGTGCCTACAATCCATAAAGACGATTAAAGCTAGACGCAAGTACCACCAAGTATACAATACTTGAAAACAAATATCGACGGCTACTTTCTTTTTTATTTACCTATTGGCTATCTCATCAAATCACAAGAACCGGAAGAAAGTTAGCTTTTTATTAAATAAAATTATCACTCGTTAGCCATAACAACGTCGATGTATTTGTGCAATAAACACCTAAACAATTTATAAACGCGTGCATTATAAGTGCCGACCTGAATAAATTAATTTGTGTACCCACATTTTTCAGATTCTGAGTGAAACGAGGAATGTATTGATTTCACCTTGATACCTATTTGTTTTGTTTTTTTTTTTTGTGTTTGTTGTTTCCGAGATGAAATTGGCCAACAGACTAGGTTCAATTTCACAAATTATTTCTGGTAAAAAAGTCGTGCAGTTGGTATATAGTTTACTATTTTAAGTGAGGTAATTTTTCCAACTGTCCAATAGTTTCCAAATCGTCGAGAAATAAGTACAAAAAACTTTATTTTCAATCGCTAAAACCAGAAATTTGTCGTCGAAATTTCGTCACGATTTGTTCCGACATAGACTTCAATGTATAATTTAATAGTGAAAAAGTCACAATCTACACTTACGAGTGTTCGAAATTAGTTATTTAAACGAAAATCTATGGTTTTTCATGCCCCTCCTTCGTTCCAAAAATCGTCTTCCTAAAACAATTCGATTATAATTCGATCGTATAAGACGGTTCAACAATAACCATCACCCGACATCCGTACTTCGCCGGTCTTTTTTCGTTTTAGGATTTGATTCGAAAATACTCGAATGTCTTGGAACAATTTTAAATTAAACGTATCGATGCGAATTAGTTGTATTGAAAATTGCCGTGTAATTCAGACGATCGTCGTTTAAAATACGAATTAATAAAAAAACGTAGCCGTTCGTTTCATTGTTACAATATTATTATTATTCCGAGTCGTACAAACCCCCTCCCCGCAACACACATTTTTCATAATTAAAATTAAAATTTACTCCGGGACCGGCTAATTTAGTTTGAACGGTGCACAATGCCTCAGCCGAGAATGTCTAGAAAGGTTCAACGTTCTTCGACGACCTTAGCATATATATTTATTAAAAAACATCATACACATTTTTATTATTCTGACGTTGCTTGAGGTGAATAATAATTATGTAAGGACGTGTGAGGAGGAGATATACTGTGGGAAGTGATTGTAGGACATGTGACATACACATCACAATCGACATTTGAAAAGACGAATTGAATTTTTACGCTTTCACGGTTGTAGGGCAGAACGTCGATCGTCGCGATTCTTAAAATTTTCGGCGTTAAAAACGAACGATTCCGGCAGTTTTTTCCAAAATAAATATTTACCCAGCGTTGAAAGAACAAAAACGAAACTGTAGACTTTAAACGTGTGTATTCGATCGATATAATCGCGATTGATATCGATTCAGAAATTACGCATTGTTGTTAATTATTATTTGAAATCGGTTTCACTGATGTCCGATTTCACTTTTACTCACTGTGGGCTTGTCTCGAGAATGATTTCAATTTCTCCTAATAGGTATAAATATAAATAAAAAAAACATCTCAAGCACACGTGTCGGTTTTAGTTTTCGAGTAAATGATTGTTTCCACGGAGCAGTAAACCAAATCGAAACGGATTAATTACAAAAATAAACGTACAATTATATGATGAGTTTTTTAACAAACTACTACGTCGACATGGCTTACTATGTTGTACGAGTAATTTACCGAATGTAATATTAACCTCTCGAATACAACATGTTCGTACGAAACTAAATAAACCACACTTGAAATCAGACTTTTTTCAGTTCACAACAGTAAATAATATGCATTGCTTTGTCCGTAAATGCGTTATGTCGCAATCGATTAATTATTTTCGTTTGTAACCACCAATGGTTGTTGTGTTGGTGTGAAAAATCATGATCCAGACAACATTTCACGTTAATTGTTATTTCGTTTGCCTCTAAAACGTTGTGGAACACATTCATGTATAGGTAGGTGGATAATATTATATCGGTTGCGAAAGAATTTATGAATACAAGAGAGGTTCGACAAAAGATTCTTAGGGTCCGACTAACCTAACATTCACTTTTAACATTTTTTTTTTAATGATGGTATCTTAATGATCCAGACTTTCGTTTATGATCATGAGTCATGGGTTCATGACATTATATACGTCATTTATTAAACGCGCGTCTAGATATTATTCCAATGGGTTACTCTCATAATTAAATAATAATCGTAACCATTGCGTACGTATATGAAAGTAAAAAGCCAAATTACAAACAGCGCACACGAAACGACTAAAATATAAAATTAATAGAAGCATAGACTTGGATTTTATACGAAATAATATTATAAAGTATTACTTTAGTTTTGACAAGTTTAATGGGCAAATTTAAATGTACCCGTTGTCTCGTCGGTTAGATAATTTAATAGTGCTGACGACACTAACGATTGAATTATATTATTTTGTAAATGGTTATGTAAGCAATGACATGTATTGCAATAATGTTTAGCGTATACGTAAATTTACACGTATGCGGATTTCAAAAGATTATGAAATTTTATTTAGTTTTAAAATCGATCTTATTCTTGCGCGTGCGAGATAATCAAACGAAAATGTACTTACCGGTTGAACAAAAGTGAAACGCGATCACTGCGATCGCCGTTAGTGTTAAATCCATAATATTGTTTACTTAATTTACGAGTTCACGAAAATATCTACGTCATTTTTTCGAATACAATATTGTTAGTTCGACCAGTGACCAACTGGCTTGCGTACTGTTGCTGAACTGTGTAATACAGGTACGTTGTGTACGGTGGTAAGGTAAGGTTGACCACTTTCTCACACCATAACCAGTTTTAAGAGAATTTTTGATTCATCATTATTATTATTATTATTATTATTATTATTATTATTATTATAACAAGGCTTGTTTTTATTATTATTATTATTATAATCGTCAATAAAATCATTTATATCGTGTAGGTAGACATGGTATTTTTTGTTATAGTATACTTAGTCGTATATTTGCTATACACAAAGTCAAGGACGTGTATGACAACGAACAACGTAGACAGACAATACATATTATTGGTTTATTCCTTTGAATAACATAATAAAAGATTGATATTTTTTATAAACGAATATTTTAATGTACGTATATATGTTTTTATACACCTACCTACCTATTTACTTTAATATTTCATATATAATATCATATAGTGCGCTTTTTTAATATCCGTATAAATATAAATCTTTGAAAACCCTTAGATTTTTAATGAACAGTAAATAAGTAAAATGAAAATACCGATAGACAAATTTCAACAGTACGTTAAAATCTTGTTCTGTATCAAGATTCAAGGCCGTAAACTCGACCACGTTTTCGGGAGGGATATTTTTATAAATTGAATCATTTTGACACAAACGATCATGTAAAATTACTCCGAATGTAACAAACTCGAACGATTGTTAAAATAATCATATTTTTAAGACCCTGATTTATTATGACCGAGATAGTTGTATTGTGTTATAACAATACTGATCGAACTGTATAAATTAAGTTTCGGGGAAAGAGGGCCCCACCCTCGAAACTCCCCTCGATTACATTAGCCTTGTTCTAAACGTTAAACTAAGTAAACGATACTGAATAATTGTACGCTATTCAAACGTATTATTACGATCTGCGGTTACAAGTGTAGGTAACACTATATAGTTTTTCGTATCCAATTTATTTACTGTACAATTAAAAACTCGTATTTACAGACTTTCAATAATCGGAGTCTATCGACGATTTATATTACACACGCCAAGAATAGTTTAATTGCTCTTAACGAATTAGGAAAGAAAGGTAAACTTATTTTACTCTAAAAATGTAACATTTTGTTAACACTTTCTCTAGAACAAATAAAAATAATTAAACATATGAACAAACGCATTTAAAAACCTGAAGTTCTAGAATATTATTACTTTCTTTTCAAATGTTCCTCGAATCCACTGACATAACTAGACGGCAGATTTTAAAATATTTCTCTACGTGGTCAATTAACTACTGCAGCTTAATGTCAAATAATCACAATAATAAAGATTGTCATTTGGTTAAATATTTTCTTTAATTACGTACGTTTTGAAAACTGATTGCGTACATGGGTTATTATTTCAACCATGTTTTCACGTACGCGCTTTAAGTTAATTTTTCTGGTTAAATATTATGTAAGCTAAATACTGAAATTTACAAACGAAATATAATATCGAATATCCGTAACGTTTAGTTATATTCGGAAACCTTAACACAACCTTAACAAAAATAAATAATGTTTCGCTAGTTGTTTGAAAACTAGGCATTTAGAAAACATAACATTAACATTTCAAGTGTTTCAATAATAACATTATGATTATTGGTATTTTTTATTAGTATTGTGCAGTAGTTATTAACAGTCAACAATTAAATATGTAAACATATTACTTCTTTAAACTTATATATAATATTACGTTATTTTATTAGTGTGAAAACTCACCAAATATTTATACTATAATATTCCACGGAACACTTTTACTAGTTTCATCACTTTTCACCTATAGAAAAATACAAATCATCCAGTTATATAAAATAATACAATAGTAATCTAGATTATTTTGAGAAATAAACTTACTTTATCAGTAATCGCGTCTTTACAAGACATTCTAATTTTTTCTACAGTCGCCGGAGCGTCGAGTCTAAAATACCCTTTAACGCCGGCATCTTCCCTAGCTGAATATATGGCGTTTTTTATAGCGAAAAAAATCGAAGACGATAAAAACAACGGAGGTTCTCCAATAGCCTAAACAACACACAATATTATATAATACACGATATATAGTTTGCTTGTACAGTTGTACGAATTGTGTCTCAATTTTGTGTCAAATTTATAAACGTAACAATAACAATGATAAAACATCGCCTCTTACTTTTGATGAATAAACAGCTCTTGGGTTTTCCGAACCTTTCAACAGTGAAACGGTAAATTGTTTTGGTACATCCGAAAACCCGGGTATTTTATATGTACCGGGTCCTCTGGTGTACAATATTCCTTTCGGACTGTAAACAAGTTCTTCCAGTGTAAATAATCCGTAGCCTTGCATGAATGCTCCTTCGATTTGCCCCACGTCAATTGCCGGGTTTAAACTTTGCCCGACGTCCATAACGATATCTGTACTCAAAACCTGATCGGAAGAAAAAATAACGTATATAAAAAACTCGTTTGATTTAAATTGTACATGAAACACCCTGTATACTTCATGGTCGCCAGTTAAACAATCCACTTCTACCACCGAAACAGCTGCCCCACTAGTAAAATACAAATAATGGTTGACCGTGCCTTGTTCCGTTGTTGTTCCTATAGTGTGATTTCTGTACAACATAAGTAATTAATTCTCATGGTTACAGAATGCAATTATAATTCCTTTATTTTAATCACCAGAATCACTGTGTTATGAGAGAAAAAAATAATTACGATGAGTATGAAAAGAAACAGACTTCTTTTTTCCAACTTAGCCTCAAATACTAAAAACACGTTCAACTAACGTTTTTCAAAAATACATTTAAATTAAAACGGCTGTAATAATATATTTTAATAAATAAAACATGTCACATACGTCTACTCTGATTTCCATACGTCCAA
Organism: Drepanosiphum platanoidis; assembly: GCA_948098885.1. Classification (NCBI taxonomy): domain Eukaryota; kingdom Metazoa; phylum Arthropoda; class Insecta; order Hemiptera; family Aphididae; genus Drepanosiphum; species Drepanosiphum platanoidis. The sequence continues at coordinate 9,507,497 of OX402536.1, read as the reverse complement.
AACGAATATCTATAAAGCAGATGTGGACAACTCAATGTCACTAGGAAGTCGATTTTTTCGACGAGAAAAACGCTTCCGGACCACAGCGAAAATGATAAAAGTGTTTTTTCTCTATTTTCAATATGATTCAAATAGTTAAAGGATTCATTTAAAATACTAAATTATTTTTTTATCAAGTTGCATCGTTGCAAATAAAAAAAAGAAAAAGAAGAAAATTTACATTACTATAATAATTAAACAGTAGGTATTCGGGCAATAAAAAGAGTATTATTAAAAATATTAATACAAACAAAGGTTTGAATAAAACATAATACCGTCAATTTTTCAACCGGTAAAAAGGCCCTTTTTCGAAGTTTGCCAGTGGCTCTAGCGATACTTCCTACTCTATACTGTCTACAACGGTCGATGGATTGAACGCGTGTTAGTCAATGTAGTCAATGGCAGGTACTCACGCATAAAATCCCGAAGCACATAAGTTCACTTTGTCGAAATAAGCTGTTTTCACCCACTCGGTCCACGAGCCCGTCGGATTTTTTTTCTTAATCGGTTCTAATCTCATATTAATTGTTTCACAGGCATTCTGTAAATGATCGTCGTCGTCATACGAATAAGTTGACGAACAATAGAAAATAAAAATAAATTTAAACTATATTATACAGGCACTCACGAGAATAGCCATTCCGTTGAGGTCAGAGCTGAAACTAGCAGCCGTCGGTGACGCATTAGCCACCTTGTCCGTACTGGTTTCTTTGACGTGTATCAATTCCGTGGGTATGCCCAAACCCTTACCGGCCACCTGAATCATTTTCGTGTGCAATCCTTGGCCCATTTCGACACCTCCGTGCGCCAACAGTACCGACCCGTCTGCGTAAACGAGCACCAAGGCGCCAGCTTGATTCAAAAACGCCGCGCCTCCCGAAAACGCAATACCGTACATCGTCGGTATTGCGGCGATTCCGCGTTTCTTCCATCGGCTCGTTCTAAAACCACCAGCACAGAAAGTGTATTTGCGTTGCGATTTAAACAAAACGTAATACCCGCGTGCGCACGAGTACCGCGTACCTATTGAAATCTGTAATTTCATTTGACTTTGAGACGTAGTTCGATCTGTTTAATACTTCGTCCCAACAATCTTTCACGGTGAAATTAGTTATCAGTTGATTGAAATGCGTGATCTGGCCGTTCGCGTAAAAATTATTTTCTCTCACTGCATTTGAATCCATGTCCAATTCTCTGGCCACGTGATCGACAATCGATTCCGCGAAAAACATTCCTTGCGGCGCACCGAATCCTCTAAATGCCGTGTTAGACGACAAATTCGTGGCGCACGAATATCCCGACACACTGACGTGGTTTATGTGATACGTATTTGCTATGTGACAAACACATCTTTCAATCGTCTGCACAACAGAAATAACTGTGATGAAATAATTACTCAAATAATAGGAAAATTATTTTCTTTTCGTTTACGAAAAATGCATATTTACACTGGTAGACAAGTCCCTAGAGCTGCCGGCATTATTATACACCGATATATCCAAAACCTGAATTTTCCCGTCTTCGTTGAATCCTACGTTATAATGACACAGAAATGGATTTCTTCCACCCGTGATTGTCATGTCCTCGTGTCTATCCAACATACATCTTACTGGTTTCCCCGTTCTGGAAAAAATCAAATAAATTCAACCTCGATTTTCTAGACGTCTCCATACATTACGTTCTCACTTCATTGCAGCTACTGCACACGGTACCGCTACAGTAAACGCTTTGGTTTCTTTACCACCAAAACCACCTCCGATTCGTTTAGTTTTACAAACTACACGGTTTGCTGGTATATCCAAACAATGTGATATAAATTCCTGTTCAATACAATATCAAATGATAACTACATGAAACGAGTAAATAAAAATTGTAATATCTTTCATTTTTTTTTTCCAACTGTGTTTAACTTATTAATAAAATATTATGTATTAACTGTTACCACCGTAATGTATCTATTAAAAGTATTTTTAATTTATGATTATTGTGAAAGTTACTATTAAGGTACAATTTATTTCTTAACACATAAGACATGAGACGATAATACAACAGTATGCCACATACACACTTTTTTTTTAATTAATAAAAAATGTATAAACATTAAAAATATGATTTTTTACAGTATGTATAATGTAGGAAAAAAAATCATTGAATAATAATTAACGGTATATTTTTAATTAATAAATAGTTATGTGAGATATATACCTGCAATTCACCTGGGGATTGCGTCGAACTTATAATTTCAATCTCATTGTGTTCATTCAGTGGTATTGCAATACAACAATGAGTTTCTAAATAAAAATGGTCTTGGCCACCGATCCTTAGTGTACCATTTATAGAACGACTTGATTCTTTAAAACCTTGATCTATACACCCTTTTTTCCAGTAAGCACAGCGTCCATCATAAAATGATTCATTTACAATAGCTTCCTGAAATAACTTACTATTACCATGTGCGTTATCTACAGACAATGTCAAAATATTCATTTAATTTTAATTAGCTGATAGTTTATTAATGTGCATTTATATTCCAAGTCTTTTCAAACACTTTAAGATCATTTAGAATTTGTTAATATAACATAGTAGTTAGATTAATCATTTATTAAAGAATAGACTATTCTATAATCAATGGTTTAATTTAAAAAAAAAACTATGAAATAATCGTTAAAAGTTAAATTTTAACTTGAAGCATTTTTAATAATTGATAAAGAATATTGTCAATATTGGCTACTATGATTTTTGTAATTTAACTAACCTCAATAGTAATGATCGGCTTTAGCTCTTCGTACTGAACACGAATTAATCTGATTGCCTCTTGTGCAATAATTGGATCTGTCGCAATCAACCCACAGATTATTTGTCCAAAATTAACTACCTAATTAAAGTTTTTTTTTTAATTTTTTAGAAATAGTTTTTATTACATTAAAAACCAATCAAATAATACCTTTTCTCTAGCAAATACATAGTCATCTTTAATCGGCGTTATACCAACCATATTGCGATTTAGTGGTAAATCGTTTTCGTCGACTATGGTCACCACACCAGGATATGATAAAGCCTCAGTATAATCTATATTGATTATTTTAGCATGAGCATAAGTAGACGTTTTAACAGCTAAATAGAGTTCATCAGAACGACGAGGTATGTCATCACAATATAATGCTTCACCTGAAATTTTTTTTAAATTACACGCCTTACTTATCAGGTATTTGATATTCAAAATAATATAATATTATTAAATTATAGGCGTCTATATTGATCAGTTAAATAGTTATAGAAATTCACCTGTAGTCTGTTGTATTGCTGACTTATGTACTAATGGTTTACCAACAGAAACATCAGAATCTTGAGAATTTGGATCAATATGATAAAGTTGAGCATAATTAGATACGTTTGTAATAGTGTTTTCATCGTTGTATACATCTATAGTTTCCAAATTCAATTGCTTGCACACGTAACAATAAAATTTAAAAAATAAACTAAACAAATAATACAATTTGTAGTCATCATACATAAAAATAAAATAATACAAGGGTTATACTTATAATAAACTCACCTTAAAACAAGGGTTTTTCGATAATCCACCATTCCTCCAGGGGCATTTGATGACAAAGGTAAATCCTTAAGTAACTCTAAATATATATTATCTAACATAATCTCAGACCATTGGTTATTAATTATTAATGATTTAGTTTTTTGAGCGATAACTGCAGTGGCTGACATTCCACCAAAAACAAACTCTGCGTCTTTCACTGTATTATTCGACATTTCTATATAAAATGCAGCATTTACCAATGCTATATCGTCTTCTTTTCTTCTTGATTGTTTAAACGATTTGAAAAATGTATTCTAAACAAAAATTTGCAAATTTAAAAATACTTTATATATATATATATTTTTTAATTAGTAGTAATATTTATATCATATAGATACTTTCTGTGAAAATGGAATAAATAAATCTATTACAACTTCATCTGGATTCAACGAGTTTTTTCGATAACCGGTAAAAAACGTATCGTCCATTTTCAAAAATCGTATTCCGTTCTCTACAAACAATAGTTCATTTAATAATAATTTATATAACAGGTATAACAATTGATAATTACTTTCACTCTGGACCTTTAGCTGACAACGAGCAGCTAAAAATATTGGGTTTAGATCTGATATAGGACTTCCAGTTACAATATTTCCAGCTATACACTACACATATTATGTAATATGAAAATAATTATTATATAATTTTAGTATCAAATAACTGTTCGTATAACTTACAGCTACATTGCGAATCTGTTTACTAGCAAACCAGGGTATCATCTCTAATATAGACTTCATAACTTGAACTTCAAAATCTAACAACAACAAAATAATTTATTTAATTTATCTTATGTAAATAATGATCAACTTCAAAACAGTAAGCCTACCTGGCATAACATCAATCAGTTTCTTTAATTCGTTTTCTAATTTATCAATAGTTACCGCAGCTCCAACGATTAACCCCTTGATACACTTTTTAATAATATTTAATTCTAAAACCTTATTGGGCTGTATCATTATAGGGTACTGACAATCTTTGAATTTAACTTCAACTCCTAATTTAAAAAATATTATTTTAGAAGGTACTTGTATTTCAGCTAGCCGTGCATTGAGTATACTTTACCGATCTCAGTGTTTCCGACAACTATTCGAGCATTGGGATATTCAGATTTAAGCTTCAATAACTCCAAAAGTGAGGTTGGCCTGTACCACGTGATCTTTCTACCTCTAAATATTAAATACTCTTCGTCGTATTCTTTTGTAAGCTACATAGACATTTTAAATAGTATATAGTAACATATATAACTCAATAAAATTTAGGTAGTGTTTGTTTCTCACTATAAGCTGTGGTGGAAAAATTGGTTCTTGAGATGGGTCATATGGTAAGAAATCAGACTTTGATGTGTCATCAACATCATTATTAATTTGTTTAGTCTTCATACAACATTTATCTCCCATTTGACATCCGTTGGTGATTTGATCACGAGTGGTGAAAGTCATTAATCCTTCTAAAATCGGTCTATATCCGGTACACCTACATAAATTTCCTGAAATTAAAAATAGAAAAAAATAATTTGAAAGAAATAATTTATATTAAAATATTACACTTGCCTTGTAAAGCGATTTCCAAATCTTTTTCGTTGGGTGTTTTTTCTAACGATCTAAGCATGGCATATACTGACATCACAATACCAGGAGTACAAAAACCACACTGAGATCCATGACTTTTGGCTATTCTTTCTTGTATTGAATGCAATCTTGTTTTAGTATTACCGATACCTTCAACAGTAATTATAGCACATCCGTGTACACTGACTACAGGACATAAACAAGCATTTACAGCCATATGTCTAAAGTTTAATAAATTAAAGAATTTTTATCTCTGTAAATTGTGTATGATGTGTAAATCTGTATTTATAAACACATATCATTATATTAATATGTATTCGTCCATATTTTAAGGTTAAAAGGATACAGTGGTGACTTGTTCAGATGGTCATATTTTGATACCATCACAGTGCAAGCTCCACATCCTCCTTCGGCACATCCCAATTTGGTTCCGCATAAACTCACTGTAGTGATAATGTTAAAGAAACTTGACAACATTGGTACTTAAATTATGTCATATTAAATTACTTAATGTACGATCAACAATTTAAAAGGATACGTTTATTTCTTAAATAATAAAGTAGCGTCCATTGTGGATCGGCCTTGGTTTCAACAACCTAATTAAAATACAATAAATCAGTTTTTACACACATGAGAATAATTTAACAAATGTATTTAAATATAGATATAAACATTGTATTAACTATAGTGGGTATGTAAATAAAATAGGTTTATTAATTGGCGCATAAAAAAAATAAATAACCAAGTGATAATTGAATCTATTTTTTGATATATGTATACTATTTTCCACACATTATATTTGCAAATACAAGAGATAGATAAGGCTCATTTGACTATGTATGCTAAATAAATAATATAAATTGATGTGATACTTCCTGTTGAGTAAAATAATAAGTACCTATGAGACAAAATAAAACAAACTTTTGAAGTACATGTAACTGTACAAGTAACTAATATAGGGAAGAATTAAATATTCAAATTTATGAGATTTCAAGAGATTTATGCTTTATGGTAATGTAATTTTCTGTCGGTAAATTAACTTTTAGAGTCTAGTACCTTTATTATTATAGCTAATCAATTTATAAGACAAAGAACTATTTCTTTAATGTTAAAAATCAGAAATTAAGTATACATTTGGAAAATCCAATAATAATAATGAATAATTGCTGTAGTATTGTTGAAGAAGGTAAAATGTACAATATGAATAGGTAGGTACTTACATACTTTAATTCCAAAATTGTTGGACAAAAAGACAACGACAGACTGACACATTGACACTGGATAATAGATAGATAATGGCAATAAGTACAATCTCTACATTTTGTAACAAGTTACAACCGATAACTGAATAAGATAAAGTGTAGATTTTGATCGATATATAATCGCATCGCGTACGACAACACATGGCCCCCGCATTTCCGTCCCCATTGTTGGGTAAATCACAGTGAAAAATACCAAAATAGATACAATGATAATATTATTTTCTCAAAACTAACAGCTACGGTCGATGGCCAATAAAACGTAATAGATAATAATTATTTCAAAAGTTTTTTTTGTAATTATATATATTTATACTATTATTGTTTATAATATACATATTACAACTTTTCGGAGAAATGTTAAAGGGGACGCTTTTTAAGCGCTCCAAGAGGACCAGAGAGATAAGGCTATAATTTATTAAAATAAAAAACATAATTATATTGACATATTTAGGTACGTACCTTTTTACCATTGACAAAAAATACCAAAGTAGATGTGACACTTTCCATTTCGACGTTTTTGTATTTATATTCCGTACTATCCAACAATCCAACATAAACTTAACTCGATTTATTTTAATCAACTAAAAATGTCTAAAACATTTTCTTAAAACGTTGTAATGCTGTTTTTTCATAAACATGCATCTTTAAACTGAAAGCTATTTATTTATTATACCTATAGTATTTAAACAAATAAAACGCATATAAGGCTTCAGAAACCTTAATTTATTAACTTGAAATCGAATACTATAATATCAATTACATACAATATATTAACGACTTCGTTTCAACGAAAATTTTGTTGAAACTAAAAACTTATTTTCACTTACGTAAAATTTAAAAAAAAAAACATAGTAAAGCAAAATGTTGACTATGATCGTAGTAATATGGCCTGAAAAATGAGTTAAAATACTTGTTTCTGATACAAATAGATTATATACGTAGATTTAAAGCCCGAAATGCACATTTTCGAAATAATGGAAAAGTACTATAAACATTGGAGTTCTTTGGAATAGTGGGCATTCATGTATTATTATTAGCATAATTATACGTATATTATAACCTGAAAGTTTTAAAAAACCATATTTATAATCAAATAACCTCTGTGTTTGAACTTACCTTTCAAGTGTCCGAGCACAATCTTTGCTTGTGTGGATATCAAGTATTTTTCAAGTTCTTTTTACTTTCTTTTTAAACGAATAGTAAAAATATTATGAATATTATAATATGAAATAAATTGTTGTTGTTATTATTATTATTAAATACTTTATGTATAAACTATAAACATAATATGAATATTGTATTCAATATGCTTTACTCACTAGAGGTAAAGTGTATTTATAAGTTTCACGATATTTTGGCTGGATGATCTGGATTATTTCATTACTTACAAAGGTTGCCAAAATTATGTTTTTTTAACTTTGTTTTAATGTTTTCTGTTAAATAGAAAATCTAGAAAAAAATACTTTTAAATTATTTCAAATGCTTTCTTTAAATACAAAAAAGAAGTCTATAAAACAATTTGCAAATTAAGTGTTTGAGTGTTATTCAAATGGTTTTTAAAAGTATTTCTTTAAAATAAGTACTTCAAATAATCAATAGTAAATCGAAAAAGTCAACTCCAATGGTCAGTGGCGTGTTTTGGGTGATTATGTAATTTTATATGGGCCTCAAAAACCAGTTTTTTAAATTATTTACCGATAAAAAAAGACATTAGACATGCTGTTTTCAAATCATTACGCTAGGATTTGACGAGTAATTTTACATTCGAAACTCAGGTATATGTGGTATTTACAATATACTAGTCAAGTTGAAGGTTATAACCTAATACTGAATTTCTAACATTTATTTCTTAAATTACCTTCTTATATATTAAACATTATTATTGTAAACTTAACGGTTTCGGAACTCAAGTAAATTTATAATAAAAAGATCTGAGCGTCGTCCTATCTAATAAAATTAATATTTCACTTTTGCAATTGAGTTATAAATATTTTAATTGACACGAATTATGATAATACTAATGTATCGGGGCATTATTTATTTTTTTAAGTCAAGGGTGCCCAGATATGGAGGACATCCTCCAAAATACGCCACTGCCAAGTAAATAAGAGATAAACACATATTCTAATATACTCGTTATCGTGACAGAATTATCATTGTTGTAGATAGAAAATATATTTTAACATAACTAACTATATAGTTATATAAATAATAAATATAAAAATATAAATTTTACAATGCAAAATCCAAACGTCACACGACTAAGTATCCAGTACTAATTTTAAATATTCGTCATTTTTATACATAACAAAATATCATTGTTGAGGGCTAATTTAATCCAAACATTTATCCCGATAGTTTTCGATATTAAACGCGTCATACGGGATCAAATGAAGAATATAATCAGTAAATAATTATGTTTTACATCATATTATAGTTTTAAATTATTTCAGTACAAATGTCAAAATTATTATAAATAATAAATTAATAAATTAAGTAAATAAATAATATATATATATCATTTTAAATTAAATAAATAATGTGATATACTACTTTAAATGCATAATCGACTAAATTGTCTCATTTAAAGCTTCGTTTTCGTTTACCATCGACGATATGGAGGAATTGGGTTTCGTAGTTTCCTCTTCATATTCATCATCAGATTCTAATGACAAATCTTCGGTAACCGTCGAAGGCGTGGTTGTTGTTGACTTGAGTAGCATAAGACTAGGTTTTGGAGGTACTAATCCTACGATTTCGACCTATAAATAAAATAGAATATCCGATAAAACAAACGCAGAATAATTGCCAGTACTGTGAAAATAACAAAATAATATACGTTAAATAAGACAAAGATAATAAACAGAAAAGTTTTAATATATTTTCTAACTATTGCCACTTTTAATTTGCTTTATTTTTTTAAATATCAGATGAGCAATAATACTTTACCATTGACTAAAACCAGCAATCGTTTATAATTAATAACGAAAGATGTTTTAATTATTTTTTACCGCAAAAATAAATTATGCTAAAATAAAAAATACTTTACATTATCACTATAAAGTGTAGATCTAAATTATATTTAATACAAGATATTCTGGTATTCGTTTTGTATCTTCGGCCACTATATTGATAATTTATATTTTATAATAAAATCTAGATGTCCATAAATAAACTCTTATATACATTTTTTACCTTTTTTTTATCTACTTCGCAATTTCGTCCAATGTACCCATCAGCGCAAACACATCTATAATTTCCATCTTCTTCGGGCAGACTTACACAAGTGGCTCCGTTTTGACACGTGACATTGTTCGTTTCACAATATTTGAGTTCTGGTAAAAATTAAATATTCATCACTCTCGTTTATTCAAACAAGGTTAATTTCTGTTTATAGATTTAATTACCTTGATCACAGAGCATGCCACCCCAGCCAGACTTACAATTGCATTCCCACGGACGATTACAAGTGCCATGGACACATCCTGGATATGGAAAACATTGAGTGCAGTTCTTACCCCACCAGCCAACTTTACACCTTTTGTCATATTATTTAAATTAAAATATTGTAGTGCATACTCGCTAATACTTAAACATCGATACATACCTGCATTCATTTGGCTTACGGCAATATCCTCGATCTCGATGACAACCCTCAGAGCATACGGCTGAACCAAAATATATTTAAATTATTAATGATCAAATAAAAAAAAAAAAAACCTAGTACAGAGTTATCTTATGCTTACGTATCTGACATAAAATCCCTTGCCATCCTTTTTCACATCTACACTCCAAAGGCTTCGAACATGTCCCGTGCATACATCCTGGTAATGGTTGACACTCTTTACAGAGGTCGCCAGTCCAACCTAAACGGCATCTAAATCATTCCAATAAATATGATATCAAAATACATACGAGTATATCAATAAATATTTACTATTTACTAGACTCCTAATTGTATCTTTTTTTCAACTTCTAATTTTACTATCTAATTTTTAATAAAAACTATTATAACTTGTTGTAGACTGTTCAACACAAGTATAAAATTATGACTAATAATAATTAATGAAGAATCCTGAAAACAATTTAAAGATTTTCGTGATTAGAAATAAAAATTTAATTCATTTTTATCAAAAACATAATTTGCAATGTTTCATATTTTTAACAAATTCAATCAAAAATTTAGATTTCAAACACTTATCAAAATAAAATAAATTCTAATTAAACAAAAATAAATCACAATTTTTAAATCGTAGAAACCTTGTATTTTTTATAAAACCATTATTACCTGCATTCTCCGGGCCAGTCACAATATCCTTTACTCGGATGACAGTCTTCGTGACAGACCGCTATAGTGCGTTGCACATAAATAAAACATTTAAATTATTTAGATCATTTTAATGCACCGTCCACATTCTCCATTACTTTCAATAAAAAATCATCATTACGTTCTGAACAGAATATGCCATCCCAGCCTTCTAAGCACTTGCATTCAAAACTATTGTTACAGTAACCATGTTGGCAGCCCGGCAGTGCTATACACTTGTTGCACATATCACCATAAAAACCTAAAACATTCAATGTAAGCTGTTTTTACCACACGTAACTGCATAACTTGATTAATGTAATGTGATTTTGTTTTTTCACCCACCCAACTTGCAGCGGCATTCACTTGGCCGTTTGCAATAACCTTGAATTGGGTCACATCCTTTTTTACAAATGGGAACGTCGCATAGGTCTCCTATCCATCCAGGTAGACATTTCATATCGCCATTGTCATCACAAACATAATGACTCGATTCATTTTGCGTGGCTGGCGCCTCACAAGCCTAAAGAAAGTAAACATGTATCATAATAAGGACAACAATTGGTAGGATAATGGTTGAATGTGATTCATCGATAAATATCAAAACATCTATTATTTTATTTTGACCAAATAATTATACAATGATGTATGATCATTATCATATACTTAACGATTGCTTTGAAAATATTTCGTTTTAATTTTAAAAGATACATCGCAAAAATTGATAATATCGAAAATAACTGACACCTAATCGGTCAGTGTCCACATTAGTATACTTATTATTCAAATAACGGATCACGAACGTACATCATAGAATATAGATAAACCAAAATGAAATTAAATCAATCGTTCTGAAAAGTAATAATATTTATGTCGGCAAGGAATAAACCGTTAAAATAAACAAGTACATCCGTAAAATACTTTTCTACTGCAAATAAAACACACCGGCTTACCGGTTTTTAGTACTCCGTGATATGTAGGTACTAATGTGCTCAATAATATATACGTTCTAATAACCTATTCCAAAACAAATCAAATTATAATAAACAACAAAGCTAAAAAAAAAAACACATTTTTTCCCACTACTTGTGTTTATTATTTTAATTATTTGAACTATATTTTTAGTTATTGCCCAATTGATAATCCTAAATATGAAAATAATAATAAAAAATATAAAACAAAATAAATTATGTTTAGTGGTTAATACTTTATTATTATTCCTAAATATGAGATTGTTCACTAAACACTCATAATCATATCCAGTGCATATAACGAGTAGGCTGGCTTAATTAATCGAAAATGTATTAAGATCATAACAAACGTAATAATATATCATGTAAATTAATATATTTTAAATAAAATTACAAAGACTTTTTTTTATCTAAATATACCTCTCGCCTGAACTAGGTTGAAATATGTAAATCATTAGTAAAAGAACATGTCGCTGTTGGTTAAAGTTAAAAAAATATATATATAATTTAAAATTAAATAAATCAATAGGTCTTTGACCAATGAACTTGTACTTATTATTTCATAAAGAATTTAAAAACGAACAAATGGTTGTTGAACATGAAATCCATAATGATATGCAAAGTAGATATAACTGTAATAATGTAAAGACTTGTAGGAGCGCAGCTATAAAATAAACATGTATTGTGCATAATATCATGTACTATAAAATGTCAAATTATTTTTCTTTTAATTACTTGTTTCAATTATCAAATCACTATTTCGAGATTTTTATCTATTAAAATGATCAAAACAATAATCCATAAAATGTTAACAGCTTCTTTTTATTTTCTATTTGTATAAGGTATTTTTTAATTAATTTCGATGTTTAAAAAAAAAATAAGTTGCGTTTTTACCAACATAAATACAAATAGTGTAAACACGTTTACACTTGTACCTATTTTAATATCAGTATTTATTATTTTGTTTTAATTTAAACTTGTACTTGTACGCTTTCAGTTCCTATAATTAAATGACATTTTTTAATCAGTAACAAAGATATTTTAGTGCAATTTTTAAAAGTCTATAATAATTATTCTTTTTCTATGTAGGCTATCAGTTTTACCGTTGCATGAAACCTGAGCGTTTTATAACATGTGCACATAAAACTTGTATGATCCACAAATCGACACTTTGGTCAACACATCCTTGTTTATATAGTGGGTCACTAGGCTACCAGATCTGATCATGGACTTAACCTATGTCGAATACGAGTGTACAACGTGACCGACGATAATCGTATAATTAGAAAGTCAGTATATGGGCCCTTGTTGTTTAGTTCGAAATACAATTTATTGTTTTTCGTTAAAAATAATTCTTTAAAAACATTTTGAGATAGCCTCAACTACAATGATGACACAAACGACCTTCACACGAATGCAATGTCACGAGTCAATTTAAATTTTTTAATTTAAAAAACAGCACCAACAGTACATAATTACAATTTGATATTTTCAAACTAACAAAAATATATACATTTTTAAATCATTACAAAAATCAAAAAAAATTAATTTTACCTGTTTTTTCCATTTTGGAATATTTTTGGATGCAGCTAGAATTCTCGGGACTCCGAAAGTACACAAAGTAAAAAGTACGACTAAGATTCGTCTGTCGGTCATGTTGACCAAACGACGTTGTATCAATGCTTTCACCAGAACTACACTGACTCATCGAAACATCCGAACCAACCACTTCCCATTTCTTTTTTGTAATTAGCATAAAAGCATGAGCTCTCTTCTTATAGGTGAGCTCCGTTATTAATGTAAAGCGGGGAGTTCATCCAAGGATTCATATGAAATTTTAAAATAAAGATTTCTATTATTACAACGAAAATGATAAAGGAGCATTAGTTAATATCTAAATAAACCATATATAAAATAGGTACATAAAAAAAAATTTCTAATGTTCAAAATGATTTCTAATATATTCAGTTGACTATTTATTGACATTTTATTATACACTTCATATAAATTGTCACAAATATTCTTCTACATTTTTAATAACTTCATCAAGAATTTTAAATTGTTGTAAAAATGTATTCTTAAATATGTTTAATATATGTACATTTTAAAATACCTAGTTAAAATATAATAAAATGGTAGAATTAATTTTACAGTTTTATTTTATTTTAAAAAATAACAAATTAAAAATACTTATTTGATAAAATATAGGTATCATCAAATGTATTAATAATATTGTCATAGCAACATGTGTCCCCAAAGTTTAACCTATAAGCACTATATAGAAAAACTGACAAAGCTATATAATTTTCAAAAATGACCAAATAGAACAAAGTAACCAAAATCGATTCTGTAAAGTAGGGTTTATTGTTATTATCAGTTTTAAAGAATATTCTAAAGTATTAATTAAATACCATTTTCAATATTGATAACCTATTTTTATCGTTAATTTTTATAAATAAACAAAATATAAAGAAAATAATTTAATAATCAATTTCACGTTTTTATATAGTAAAAAAAGACCCTGATGGAGAATGAACACCTAACTCACCCTAGTATGTACACTACTGATCGTTGTAATATATAAGTTTATGACCAGTCAATATTTTTCATTAATATTTCCTTGAACTCAATTTGATTTTTTACCCTTTCATATTAGGATTATATAAAATACGTGTAATTTTGAATTGTTGGTGATTATGAAAGCTTTAAGTTTACTGTATTTATGTCTCGGTAAATTAAACTTGTTAATAATTAAAATGATAAATTTGATTGTAATCCTCTGATGGATGTTTAGTGTATCTATACATAATAATTGTACATAAAAATAGTTAGGATATACATATTGGCAACACTAGACAAGCCGGCCGGTGAACAACGCCCTATATGCTGAGGCCATTGACTTAAATTTCTTTGTAGTCAATATTTCATGTTACAGCTTAATGTTAAGTTTATAAGTTTACTTCTACATTTTTATGTTGCCAACGTATTCACCTAAAACCATTATATTTTTCAAACAATGTGATGAATTATATTATTGGGCATCTCAATCGTAACAACAATAAATAAATAACAATTACCTATACAATGTTGATCAATGATCACAATATGTATATAAGCAATATGATAAAATATACCGCTAAGTATGCAAAACAATATTATTTGGTGTAGTATAAGTTATCAATTTAAAATATGATCAGGAATACAATATTTATTTATAATATAATTATTATGTTTTTCACTTATAGTAGATTATTGGTGAAAAATTGTAAACTACGTATATTATTATTTTCTTTAAATAAAACTTTGTAGATTGTAGATGATTCGTTTACTATTTATTATTTAAGTATCTTTGTTTTATAACAAATATTATAACTATAAATAGTATATAAAAAATATAAAATAAATAAACAAAGTTATTATATTAATATTTAATGGTTAATACTTAATACTCATAAATAATAATAAAATATTATTAAATATATTAAATTATTTTAATACAAACTATTAAATATATTTAAACAATAATAAAATAAAAATAAAGGACTTGCCTTGAGTATTATAAATATACTATAGAGTATTATCGCAGATTAGATATCCTTTTATATATTATATAAAAGAACAGGCCTTTTTTATGTTCCCATTTTGTGACGAAGGCGATGATTTCGGGGTGAACTTGTTTTATTCGATAACCTATTTCGGAAAATTCGGCGATAACCACGATCAAATCAGTCGTTTGATAAATTGTAATATATGGCGGAAGTACTAAGATAAAAGATAATAGAATAATCATATTAATCATAATAATCATATTAATAATAATAATAATAATATAATGAGATGATAAAAGTGTAATATCAGAAAAAATTATTTTTTCATTTATGCAACGCCACCTGTCGGCAGTTTGTATAAACATAATTTTAGTAGCCGAAAACCCATATACCGTGTTTATGTCGATGGTAATACGTTATCACGCGGACAGAACACTGGATACCACGGTCGCGGTCTGTCGCGACAGATTTTCGTAAAAAGACGGTTACAAAAAAAACCTGTGATACCGAGGTCGCGGTCGTCCGTACGGAGGTCGTTTAAAAAAACGACAGTTAAAAAAACCAATTACTTTCCATGAATTCGTAGCAAATTATCATTGGCTGAACGTTTTTCCAACCGTTTCGGCCCCGACGCGGGGCTCTACTGGTTTTCCCTTCCGTTTCAGTCTTCGTCGGTTCGCGCTAATGTCTGGGGGTTTTCCGAATGGGTCCGTGTTTCGAGATTTTTATGCCGACCGCCATAATCTCGTCTCACGATTTCTAAAATTCCTTTCGCGGCGATGGTAATAGTATTTATCGACGAATAATCGCACGTCTCACGGCGGTCGCGTGGGCGCAACCAAATTATTTCGTCGCTTAAATACTACCGTACCGTCGATATCCGATGTTCAGCGTATTTTTCGTATCGTATCGCCGCCGCCGCCGCCGTCGCGTCCGGTGCGCGTGATCCATTACGCGAGTGTAATGGCCGCCGCCTTAGGATTTTCAACGATTCCGTCGAGGCTCGGACGACGTCTAATCCAAGCCGGCAAAGGCTTCGAGTGTGCGTTTTTTGACGTCGTCGTTTCGTATCGAATTCGCTGTCGCCCGGCTCGGCGATTTGTGGTTTTTTTTTTCGTGTTTCGCGAGTCACGACCACGGCTCGGATGGTAAAAATATAACACTATAGTTCGTCGATAACGTTTTGCGTGACATTTTCCAACGTGTTTTGATCTGTGCGTACATAACTGTGTCAATAAAATATAACATTTCTTTGCGAGAAAACGCGATCGCTTAAAGCGGGCCAGCCACAATGGGTGCATCACATTCGTTCATTTTTGTATTGCGATGCCGCCACAAACAAATCTATATTCGAGGTAAGGTTTATTATAATAATAATAATATGATTCATTTGTATTTATTCAAACAGCCAACTTATTTATGTTTCGGTTGTGCCAATGAGGCAATATATTATTATTATTATTATTATTATTATTATTATTATTATCATCATTATTATTATTATAATTATTGTTATTTAAGTACATGATTATTGAAATTATTAGTATATTACACTGAGACTGAATAATTACTATTCTTATCTCCCATTATTGAAACATTATTATCATGATATTTACCATATTGTATTATCCGTGTGTAACTTTACATCGTAGACGAAACAAATAGTAACGGTTTTATTTTATTTTTTAACTATAAAACGCGCGTATACTCAGTGACACAACTAGGCTAAATTGGGCCCGAGTATCATTTTGAAGGAAGGGCCCTATAATTTATGTTTTTTACAAAAATATACATATACTATTGAAATTCAGCTTGGAATAGTGTCCATTCCATACACTAATAAGTAGCAAATCTAGTCCTTTTCAGGTGAAAAACAATATCTGGTCTATGAGGTGTCTTTATGATAAAATACATCTTTTAATAATATGATTGCTCTTAATATTTTCTTCGAAATGTATTCTGTCGGTTCGATAATTATTATGTATATTAAAACCTAATAATAAGAAGTAAAAAATAATTAATCACCAATATAATAGGTACTTATATATTAAAATAGATACCTATTCATTTACTATTCAATATAACCAAATATAAATATATAATTAGTAATTACATTAAACTTTTTACAATACAACACAACGTTTAAATAATATTATCCAACCCAGCCTATATTTATTTCATCCAGACTTGCACAGTTGCACAGTGCACTTTAATAGAAATTGATGGTAGGTAGATAATATTAACATATTATCTACTATAAATGAATATAATTTTATAAAGTAAAATAAAAAAAACAAAAAAACTGTCATAAGTAAATAGAAACATTAGAAACTCATAAATGAATAAAATGTATTTATTTTACATTTTTAATAAATACTAGTATTTATAATATAATATAATAATATCAATGATATTAGTCAGTTTTATTTAATATATATTTTACTAACTGCTTTATACCTGAAAAAAGGTTATTCCAAAACCATTTGAACTCGACAAGAAATTATGTTTTATATTTAAAACTACCTATTTAAAACCGCTATGAATTATAATAACATAATAATTTAATCGAAACTCAGACAAGACAGAGAATAATAGATCTCGAATAACAGATAAACGCGTTTTATTATTAATTGATAAATTAATTTTTTTTTGATTAATTGATAAAATAGGAGTATGATAAAATTCTCAATAGCCAATAAAAATATCAAATACCTTAATGACGCGACGAATAATTCTGTATATTGACTAACGATGCACTGATTATTATTATAAATTAATAATAAATTGTTACTTATTTGATTGCACTCTCTTCGATCCACCGGTGTACGTATGCCGGAGACGACGCGACGGTGACGGTGACGACACGGTGTTTATTGGGCAGTGTACGGGCCGTGTTGGCGACACTGAGTCGCGCCGACGGTTCGTGACGGCGGAACGCGAGTCTGCGGCTCTGCGCGCGCGCCCCGCCGCGGCTGCCCGACGCCCTCCATTAGAGCATTAGTTGAGTTTGTCGGCCGGCTGCGGACGCTACGGAGAGGATTACTTACGTGCTTGTGTTGTGTTGTTTTTTTTTTTTTCCCCAAATTTTTTTTTTTTATTTATATTTTTCACGCCAGTGACGATGCTCTGATAAAGCGAATACAAACCAAACGGCTACGTCCGCTACACTATTACGTGAAAATTATTACACTTCACTGTTCGGCGAGGGAATTACATTGCGTGTGCGGTCTTGGAATAAAACACGGTGGTGTGTAGCATTCAGTCGTCCGCGGTTCGGCACCAGGTAAGAGCCAGATTTGTCACATTCGTCGTCGGACGTGCGTTTCGCGATATTATTATTGTTAACATAGACGTAGTCATAACCGCCGAGTGTGTCGGCGGACCGTTTTATGAACGCGCTTATTTCACGTAGGGGGAGGGAAGGGGAGCGAAATCGTGCAAAAGAATATTATGCTCGGTCGCCGTCGCCGCCGCAAACGCCCCCGTCCGCACGCCCGGCTGAAACGGCAGTAATAATAATAATAATTTTATTATTGGCGAACTCGCCGCCGCGGTAGCCTTGACCAACTTCATTGTAGTGGAGTACACTTTTGAACGCGTTCACGTATTTTATGTTACAACAATATTCATGATTATCATCACTACGGTCGGCGGGCGGGCGGGCGCGGAAACTCGTTTCCTCCAGTCCGCGCGCGCAAAAACGTCGTCGCCGGCTCGCGTCTTTTCGCGATCCTCTTCCCGTGGTCATCCCGCGCCGGGTAAGCCGTTTTCCTGGTTCCCCCGCTATTTTTAGCGCGTACGCCCTTTAGTCGGGCCCGGCGGTATATCTGCTGACAACTACTCTCCGCCCCGTCGGCGTTCGAGTGGTGCAGTGCCAGTCGTCGTCGAAAAACGCACTCGAAACCGTCGGACGACGCCCGGTCCCCCCCTAACGTCGTTCAAAGTTATCGTCAAAAGATAACGGCGGCGCGTCCTCGAAGTAGGTCTCTCGAAAATCCCCCCCTCCCCCCCGGACGGGCGTCTCCGCGCGACCAATTTGCAATTCGTCCCACAGTTAGTCGGTGTGACTGTTCGCACTCCGGCAATGAACTCCGTTTGTTTAACTTTTATTAACCGAGCAGTAAATTAATAACCAGGCATTTCCGTTCGGAATTATTTCTATGCGTTACCGGCTAATTGTGCGGCTCTCGTGCAAGGCTATAGATAACAGTGTCGGTGAGTAGGTTTTGTTTTCATTGATATCTTTTCTTCTTTCTCTCTCCCTCGTACACACACACACACACACACACACACACACATTACGTTCCTCTCCGTCCCAAACCGTGTAGTGCAGCAATTATTAGCATAAAAATGTAACACCGACAACTGACGTACGTTATTATCGTATATTATATTATATTTACGTTATCATCACTACGGATGAATATTCTTAGAGATGAACACCGTGTTATTTCCGTTTATCCGGTTGTTACTCATTCATCAAACATGGTAATTATAATATTATAATGATAACGACATTGTTATCTAGCTTCTGACGTTGAACTTTTAATCTTAAACATGTGTAGGTTAGGTATATCCACTGCTGTCGATGTTTTATTGATTGCATCCCAAAACCGCATACCATTTTAAGGCTGAAAACGGCATGATTTTAGTTGAAAATATGATTGGATAAAACCGCACATTTTTTTTGGTTATTAAAACTGTTTTATATTAATTAAAAAAATAATGATTACTGTATTAAAAATAAAAAGTATACTAAAACTTTATTACTAGATACCGGTGCCCTATCTTCTTTAAAAAAAATTATTCTGTTACCTTCTTTTATAAATATTTTCCATGATTTTAACAAGTGCTCCTAAAATAAACAACATTTAATTAAGTTTAATAATTATTTATAATAATTAATAATTACCTACTTGCTTTTGATTTTCAATTGGCCTGATAACATTTTTCAATTCTATGATATCGAGTCATCCGTGTCAGTGTATCAATGTGAATATTTCGTAAAAGTTAAATAATCATAAATACGGTTGAATTCGAAGATTAAAATTAAGAGTTTAAACCTTGATGAATGAAGTTTTTCAGCTTAAAATTACCAAAAATTATTAATTTTTATTACCAAAATAATGTGGTTTTTTCCTATCATATTTTCAGGTAAAAATCAGAAGTGTGTGGTTTTCAGACCTAAAATAATGTGCGGTTTTTGTATATAAACTTTTTTGAGGTAAAAATCAGAAGTGTGAGGTTTTTGGTGCTAACGGTTTTATTTTATCATTTTTTTTTTATTTTCTGTGCCGATTGTTATACACCAATTTATTTCACGTCTGCGGGTGCGCACGATTGTGCGAATATATTTCGTTTTAATTAATAATAATAATGGTATTCAAACGAAAAACGTATGAATAACAGTATAAGCGGAAATCACTTATTTCTGCCAAGTCTCGAGAATAATGTACCCATTGCCAAATCATGGTCAATCAATCATTATGTAATTATTTTCAATTCGAACTCAGACTAATATATTATAAAAATAACACGACGTGTATGCCTAACGGCTACGATCAAATTTTTGAATGTAAAAGTATCTGAATTTCAGTAGACTGCCTTATGCTTGTATTCTTATTTATATCGAATTTCCTTTAGGTACCTACATCATATTTAACAATATTTATCTACATTTATCACAGATAGGTATAACATAATATTGTATATAAATAAATTTAAATTATTAGAAACCAATGAGATAACAACATTTATAAGATACCGATTAGCAGCTTAACGAAAATAAAAAACTCTAATATTATTTAGATTAAAAATATAGTTGTATAAATACGACTGTATAATGTAACTACGTAAGTACCTATTATAAATATTGGATCGTTTATTTAGTAGATATGGATAAAGAATATTAAGAAGTATATTATTTTTTCGCCAACGAACAATGGAGCTACATAAACTATTGTTGTGTTTGCTTTAAGTTTCAAAAGAAGTAAACAATATTGTTAAAAACTTACTGTATAAAGATTTAAATCAATCAAAACGTATGCTAAGTACTAAAATTATTTAAAAATAACAAAACTTGTGAATTATGAAATAAAATATATTCATGAGTTTTGTAACTTTCTAAAATGTTTAAGCATATAAAATACACATTATGTAAAGTATCTATACGAACAATTTCCAATTTACGAATAGTAATTACCGGAGCATTACTCAAATTTATATTTAGTATTATAAAGAACAGAATTGCTTAGTTGTTTTTTTTTACGATTAACAAACCATTATATTTATACAGTTAAACCTGTTTAAAAATAATATTATTCGCGATCATGACATCATCTTTTGCTGTTGGTCACCGGTCTATAATACATACATCATACATCCTAGAGGTTTTAACTCCACCTACTCTCTGTATTTACTATTTGATTTCTTCCTCAATGCTATAGCTCGCCAAAAATATATTAACCTACGTGTATGAATATTTTGTATGTACAATAACTTTAAATTATAATTGTTTATGTATGTGTCTATATGTTTAAACATTTAATCGAATATATAATCAACCTAGAATATTCAGTTTTGACATTTTACTTAATAAAATACATCGCCTTTGACATTTTTACATTACACCGCTGTTGACGATCCATATTTTGGGTTAGAGCCCAATGTATTTAAAAATTCCTTTTAATTTCAACAGCGAACTAATCTCGGAACTAATACATTAGTATTAGTCGTTTAAGTTTGGAATAATATACCATAAGAAGCAAAAAGGTCAAATTGTTGTCACTTATTTTTAAATAATGGTTACTATTTTTTTTATTGCAAATGAATGATAAATGATAAATTTAATATACTAGTTTCAAGTATCTTTGCGCCCTCTCATCTTCAATCCATTTAGTGTTTTAGGACTTAATGTAGACATTATATTACCACCTAGTTCAACGAGTATTATACATATAAGTAATCTTATATTGATTTTACTATTTAAAATAAAATCCCTAACGCTTTTAAGTTTAAGTACTCAAGTTATACAATTTATAAAACTGCTATTTTATTAATCGATATTTAAATATTTGATAAAATTTAAATTTAAGAACGATCAATAATAATTGGTTTTTGATTTAAGCTCTTATTAGATACATAATCCAAAGATTTATATTTATAAATGTGCATCTAGATCTAGGTATTTTACTGTATTAGCATAGGCATTAGGCATATTATGTTATTAAGATCTAAACTAATACTAGGGTATCTTGCCTAGGTTCTAACCTATCCTACTTAGAACTATTTCTCGTTCTAAAATTAATTAAAAACTAGTCAATCTAAACTATCCTTTTTCATTAGTTTTTTTTTATTTCTTAACACTACGATATTTCTTATGAATTACTTAAACAAAAAAAACTTCTTTATAAGGTATAGGTACTTAATCTATGTAATTCATTAAATAAACTTATTTTTACTCACTAATTGAATTTGCTTAATATTAAATAATAAATGCTTATAACGAGTGTTTTATTCACCCTTAAAATTGAAATGTATTTCTACCTGCTGATATTAATAATAGAATCTTGATCGCGTTAATGTTATCTTATATCTATAGAAGAGATAATTCATTTTTATGCCAATGTAGTTTTCACAATCAAATTAACAAACACATTTTTCGTACGTCATTCTTACGATATTTTTCGTAATAAAATATAGTTTTGACTTTCAAGTGTATAATATAGAGGTTTAGTTATGTACAACAATGCCTCGTCATAATCGTAACAGGCGCCACGAGGGCTATAAAACCAACCCGATATCAATCAATGCGACGACGGTAGAATGCTTGGGGTGAAGGTCTGCAGTGTCTCGAACCACTACTGCCGCCGTCGCGTCGTTAGAGAAGAGTTGTTTGTGTGTGTGTTTGTGTTTGTGTGTGCATTACACCCGGTTCGATCTTTTGTGGTACCACTATTTCTGTAACTCGTCGGCCAGCTGATTCCGGAAATGGATCGAATGTTGTCTGTGACCTAATTTGTGGTCATTTTTATTTTTCATCGACAAACCCCTCACGTCAAAAGGAAATAGATCGTATTTTGAATTTTTATTAAAATAACGTTAATCGTTATTATATTTTATCGAATATTTGTATATGCTAAATAAAATAAAATAAAATAAATGATTATTGCCAAAATTAAATTTTACTATTTTATTATTTAATTTTTAATGAAAAAGTTTTTATTTATTTGCATGAAATTAAAAAACATTTTTAATCAAGATTTAACCATATTATTAATGTAATATTTGTTTTATTTGTTATATTCTTTAATTTTGAGACAATTTTATATTATTCTTGTATGTTTACCTTGCATAATATCATTTCAATCTATTTAGTTATACTGATTAATTTTGTTGTTATTATATAGGTATACATTTTTTATAGCAGTATTTTATTTTATCTCTCTGACTAATACTAAATAATACTAAATAATAAATAGTAAATATTCCAAACTCAGTATATCTAGTTAGAAAGTCAAATAATGAGAAATTCGACATCAAAATAATCGGCTTGATCTGATATATCCTTGAGGTTTTTACGCTAGATTGATTGAAAACAGTTGGTAATTTTTGTTCATAAAATATCAAATAATAAAACTTTTCATTTTATTGGTAGTTTAAAATACTTACAAAGTTCCATTTTCTATTATATTGATATTTGTATTTTGGAATACGTTTTATTTTGATTATGTGTATTTTTATTTAAATATCTAATTATTATTAGATTATATTGCTGAATATGTTTATGGTCATGTTGATGTACCTTATGCGCCTTTTTATAATATAGTATTTTTATTTTTCATGTATTATTGAATATTAATGTTGCATTATTTTACATAAATAATCTAGTGGCTCTTATTACGATTTATTTGGTTTTCTTTAAAATGTATGTTGTATTTGCACATTTTATTTCTTTTGAATTTTAATTGTATTGATAATTATTTTAGACATCATGAACCTATTAAAGTATATTAAAAACATAATGAATGTGTTTACAATTCGTGTATAACCTTTTTGTTAACCTTATGATTTTGTTTTAGTTCTTACTTTATTTCATATAAATGAGGTCAAACTTCAGACTATGTCCTCTGATATTTGTTCTGTAAATGAATGAAGTTTACATTAAATTTGAGTACCTATCTTATCCCAATAATAAAAAATAATTTTTTACAGAAGCTGTTTGTCATTCTTTGATTATGTCTTTGTTTGCTTTACAGTTTTGGTCCCGTCATTTATTTAGTTTTTAGTACTTCTTATGTTTGAAATGATTTGTCCATATTTTTGTTTTGTTTTTTTTTCTTTTGTCAAACGTCAATTGTGATTTTGAACACTTTTTAATAATTCTCTAGTACAAACAATTTTACAACGAGATATGTACAAAAAATATTAATGTAATTTTGTTTCCAGGTATTTTAAAAATAACTTACGAACTATGTCTGCCAGTGTTGTTTTCGAGTTGCATGTATTTTGTTCTTATATTTATGTGACTCAAGTATTATTTTCATCAATCTTCTTAAACAGATTGAACTCTCATGTTTCACCCTGCTCTGTATTATGTTATAAATTAATTGGTCTTCTTCCAATAATGACCAAATCATTATTACCGATTGTATTCAGCATTAAAAAAAAAAGTTTTTTTATCAGTCGTATTTTGAAATGGTGTTAATGCAATTGACAGAGAAATTCAGATGAGAATAGTTTCACGCTATGTACAATTTTGAAACGTGACGCACGAACATCACACATCATACCTTAAATGTACATGTAGACTTACATGTGATGTAAATTTAAATTATAATTTCCTGAAAGCATTAAATTACAAATGTTATAAATAAACAGTTTTTTATAGTTACAACTTTATATTAGTTACAGGAATCAATTGATCATTATGAATCATTTTTATCCGACATTTTAATTAAGAAACAATATGATATCTTTTAAATTATATGAACTAATGAAATCGAAGTTGTTATGATTTATTTCTTAATTATTAACACAGGTCATCAATGGTATTTAATATTATGTTTCTTAGACCTTTTACAAATTTTAATGTTTTGTGTAGTTAAAAAATGTATTTTAAATTATAAATTTTGCAATAACCTTTTAGTGGTAGATGTATGTAAATATTGAAACAAAATAAAAATCAATTTTTGAATTGAACTTTTATTATTTTTTAACAGTTAGGTTAGGTACTAATATAGTTTATATTTTCGCAGAATTGCTCTTTACATAGTAGTATTTATGATTGCTCGACGTAACCGGTTTTGACTTTTACTTCTTCGCCAGGTTCTTCTCGTTGACTCTATGAAGCCATCCCAACGAATCATATATTCCTTTTGAGGTGATTAATGTACTAACCTTCAGTGATACCATACAATTTTATCATAGGATTATTCTCTAACCGCACTTAACGCGTTGGAAAGTTTCATTTGTTGACACTAGTATTGTTTATATTTGGGCATATTTTTTTAAATTTATTATTAGTTATTAGTTTTTGCTCTGTTGCGTCCGTGAAATGTACGCCCACTTTTATAAATAGTAAAAAACCGTTGAAATGTTTGGCAAAAATGAGTGAAAATATGTGTCTGTGTGATAAATGTATAGATAAATGTAGACGTGTAGTCGGTTTTATAACTGACTTGGCCGGAGTTGTCGCTTTGCCAATGATGGTGGAACCCGATGTTATTCTCGGTGCATTCCTCCCCCCGTTTTTTTTTTTTTGGAGCTTTCAAATTTTTTTTTCATCCGTCCCAGACCCCACTGTTTCGTCGGGTATTCCGCGTGAACGGGAAATATTGTAAATGTACTTCATGCCCGCGCGTACATTAGAGAACCTAACCGTTGCTCATTTAGGATATAATATATTATATATACAATCCGTTGCCGCGACTGCCGTCTCGTACGTACGTACCGCCGCCGCCAGGCCGCCACAGCGTCGGGCCGCCATTAACAACCGCTTGCACGGAATTCTGTGCGTGTATAAAATCGATAAGTAACGCCGCGGCTGCCGCCGCCGCCGCCGCCGCCGCCGCGTTCGTTTCTCCGAGGCCAGTGGTTTCCAAAACGGAAACAAAACAAAAAAAAAAAAACACCGCTTTTGTTTTAGCGCGTGTTCCGTGGCGTTAAAATTACTGAAAAAAACACACACACACACGAATATGTCACGGTGGTTTGACTCGGAGGTTGACTACGTCATCACGGTGGTAGGCTGTGGGGAAAATAGCGTAGGCAGATATTAGATTTTATTATTATATTACTTGTATTATTGTAACGATGTATATATAATATTATATCCGATAACAATTGCGTGTATAATAGTATCGTGTTTGCGAGTGAAAGAGTGAAAGAGAGTAGGGTCACCTCTGCCGGTCTGCTGCGCGTATATACAGTGTGTTTTTAGTTGAACGACCTGCTCGCGCGCGCGCTGCTTCGTTTTACGCGCGACACATTGTTCTGACCACCGCGCCGCCGCCGTCGCTGCGGTGCCGGGTACCGTTACTGACGCTACGCGCGATCATGGTCGGACGGAAAATGACGGTTGCGTCGGTGACGACAGTATAATTAGAGGCTCGTGTTTTATGTGTGTGTGTGTGTGTTTGAAGAGGAAAAAGGAGTTGTTCGAGTCGCGTACCAAGTACCTCGTCTGTGCGTGTACTCGGAAAAACTAACGTTTTCAAATCGGACAATCAAGTGGTGTGTAGGAAAAAAAAACAAATAAATAACGTCACATCTCGTGCTCGTCAATGATTATTATTATTATTCTTTTACTCTAGGTGGGGGTATCGTCGGTACACAACGTAATCGACAATTTTTTATTTTTTTATTTCTACGGGCATTTACGAGTACTTGAACTATTTAGAAAGATTTATTTTTCCTACACGTGACAACGGCATAATGGTGATCGTGATCAGCCAACGAATTCATTCACGAACACGAATTCGTTGTCATTATTGTTGTTAGATGCCTATTTTTTTATTTTCAACTCATCCGAGAATTTCTGTGACGTTGCAATTTATCTAAAGCCTATTTTGCCCAAACTTTCCGTGAACAATATAATTAATATGATGTACCTGCCTATCGAATGCACGCCATGCCTACCGTATATAACCCGACCTAATCTACTCCAATAAAACAATAATTTGACAAATTTTGCTTGTTTTTTTCGACTCGCGTTATCATAATTTATGTGTGCCGTGCCACGAAAGAGCGACGAATAACAAATATAGGTTACCTAAAGGCTATTACCTAATAAAACCAACTTTGATTACATTTTCTTTATCTTTTCTCGACGTTGTTTTCGTTTAAAATTTATTTTTCTTACTAGGCGGCGCACCACACAGCTCAAATGAATTAATAATATGTATATACTCACACTCACAATAATATACTAAATGGATTGTTTAGCGGCTGCACGTTGTTTGGGTGTGGCATCCTAAATGAAGAACGGCTATTTCCTTGACAGACCGTCGGGTCTTGTCCTGGATATTTAAACTAAGTTACTCCTCTCGTTACTAATACGAAGCTAAGCGAATATTAAAACATATTCGACAGACGTAAAAACAGTTGTATTCTTAAAAGAGTTTAAAAATTGTTATCACGCTAATGAGTGGGTAAATA
The DNA here is from genome assembly GCA_948098885.1 of Drepanosiphum platanoidis. Taxonomy (NCBI): domain Eukaryota; kingdom Metazoa; phylum Arthropoda; class Insecta; order Hemiptera; family Aphididae; genus Drepanosiphum; species Drepanosiphum platanoidis. The sequence continues at coordinate 9,479,551 of OX402536.1, read as the reverse complement.
ATTTTTTTTTTTTATACGCTTTCCATTTATTTGCCGGCATAGAATTTTGTACATTTCGATTAACTCACGGTTTATAAAATTTTATTGGTACCCATACCAATGTCAAATTGTACATTGTTATTGAACATGTAATATCGTACCTATGCATTCGGACCATAGTAATGCCATAGGCACCTTCAATGCAGTTTAATGATACGTTAAGCTTTTATACATCGATGGGAGTGTATAATTAGTAATAAACAATACAACAGATATATTAAAATCTGGTTACTCGGATCAATTTGTTCACCAACTGTTTTATAAACAATGACGTGTATTATATTCGTTCAAAATATTTACATGGAGTATTGCATAATTATGTAGACAACGAATCAATTGCTACTTGTAAGAAATAATGATCCTTATTTCCTTTTCTACTAACTCTATAATAATGCGAAACTATTTGATCGTTAAATATTATTCTTCTTGTAGATATTGCTTTTTTTTAATAATTTGCTGTACCTATTTGTCCTTTTAGATAATTTTTTGATTGCTCACTGTTTGGCTTAGAAGATTTTCTTTAACCTCCGTTTTAAATTGTGCATTGCAGCGATTTACGAACGTGTTGATTGGATGTTTCTAACGATCAATAAGAAGGAAAAGAAAATAATAAAATAAAAACTGGGCCAATTGCTATATGTATACTATCTTCACCGCAGATACCACCTAAGGAAATGTTTTGTCGTTCTTGTATTATTTCTCTAGTAACATCTGTATCGAAAGAGGACAAAAAAAATTCAAAGAATTTTTGTAACTTAATAGGCCAAATGCTACTAGTAACTGATGACTACTAGCATGCTAACTATACCGATTTTAAACTCGCAATGTTATAGAGTAAATAGTTCTCTGGAAGGGCACAGGCCGACCCGGTCCCATTGTGTTATTATGACTGTTTTAAAATTAATCTATTCCAATTTAACTGCAGCTGTTAGATGGAACGCCTACGTGGCATTTTTTTTTCCGACCACATTTTTCAATATTTATTTTGGAAACATTTGTACAGTATAACATTTAATATTCAGTTTTTTTCTCTATGAAGCTTAGTCGTTCCGTGAGAGTAAACCAACAGTTTTTTTATACTTATACTTTTATTTTTTTAAATGGTTTCCATTAAAAAAAAAAAAACTGCGATTTTATAATTGTTGCAAATATGTTAAAACACACTTGTTTTTTTTTTTAATTTCCGCGAAATCTAACCAATGAGCATATATAAATAAATACATTATTTACATACCTATTCATTGACACATAAGATGTATTGTGCAATAAATATGACAACTTTTACTTATTGAAATAACTTTATAATCATCTCGTAATTTACTATTCGAATTACGCTTATTTTTGTTTGTATTCTTTGATTTTCCGATACTTGGTATGATTATCAATAAACTGAAAAACATTAATAAACAAAATATAAAATTATTACTATCGCACTTATATCGTATTATTGTTTTTAACTGTTGTCTACAAATATTTCACACACCAACTAGTTGTTATATGGACACATGAATATTTTTAATCATACATATTTAAAATCATAAAAAAATACCTGCAAAAATATGTATTATTTATCTGCATTTTCAGATATTTATTGCAATAACACTCTATAATAATTTCACTTTTTGTGGAATTTTATTATTATCATAGATATAATTCAAAATAAATAACCATAATTGAATATTCTTGAATATATATTTATTGAACATTCTTCGTTCGATTTTAAATGGTATTTATATTATATTTTATATTTTATACTATTCACAATTGTATTTTAAATAAAACTTAATGTACAAACTATTAGGGTGATATTTTATTAAAACTTAAAACTATTAAAAAGCTTACAACGATAATGCCTTTTGCCTCATTATATAATTGAAATAACCGTCTCCTTTACACATCCGTTTAGTAGCGTGTCTCGAATAAAATGAGTGTTTCAATTTTAAAAATATTCTCGACAGCTTTGAAAAGCGGTTACCGAGTTCTATTTTTGTTCGTGCGTCGCCTTGTAACTGCTCTCAAAAATACTACTCCTACCATGATTTTTTTCAACTGGATCATCATTTAATAGTACACATACACGTGGTTTTTTCGTAGTAGCGATTATCTGTGATTTCGCGTATGATCTATTTTCTATTCACTAATGAAACTATTATTGTCTGTCTGGAATATTGAGATATTAATGAATGTGCTGATTAAATACTAATGTGAAAAAAAATAAATATTTTTTATAAATCAACAATTTAATTTTCAAAATTATAATTATGTTAGTTTCTTATTGTATCGAAACTTTTATAAAACCATTTCACGATTATTCAATCTATGTTACTTCTGAATCTCTATTATATTGAATTTATAATTACAATATTATATAATAGCTTCCAATAAAGTAGTTAGGTAGGCACATAAATCGTGTACGTTTCGAAGCGGTCAAAAGTGAAACATAATAACAATTATTATTATAGCCATTAAATTACTATTAAATTTCAAGCATAGCAAAACGTATAGCACAATTATTGATACATGCGTTTATGAGCAATTATTACAGCTCATGGTATCTTTCTATTTAGTACACACATACTCGCCGCATTCAGTCGAATGCTACAACATTTGATAATGTATACACTCATATATTAAGTCTTAAAAATATGCATAGACCATCATCATAAGGATATCCGGTAATGATTAAACGTGATAAGCTTACCTTAAGAGACTTTCGTTTCCATTGGCCCCTTGTTGATTTTTACTCATTGAAACATAATCCTATTAACTACCTATTCATGGATATTAAATATGAATTCAAATTAAAATATTTTCGGAATATGTATAGTATATTACATTTTATACATAATACATGACGAAGTATACCTAGTGATAATGCCTGTAATAATTATGTATTGATTACTTTTTTATTTTATATTATTTATAAATAATATTGATTTAAATGTGTGTTACAGGTTTAACAAACAATTTAGAGGTGTCTAGCTGTCATGACGACAGACATCTCTGTGGTCCGGTGGGATCCGGCCATACAGCAAGACGGAACCGGAATTGTTGAAGACTATGAATATGATGGTGGAAACTCGTCTTCCAGACTATTTGAAAGATCCAGAATTAAAGCTTTAGCTGGTAAATTATAGTAATAGTGATTCCTAAAAAAAAAACATGAAAAATGTTAAGTAAAGTTTTTTCTTGTATCAGTATACACTGCGTACATTTTATTGAATAGGGTTGTATTTGTAAAGACTAGAAAGTAACCCCTCCTATAATGTCGAGTCACCCCTCACATATTATTCATGTTTTTTTTTTACATTCATAGGGTTTTTACTTCTATATTATTTCTATACTTTGTTGATTTTGTTTTCAGATGAAAGAGAAAGTGTCCAGAAAAAAACTTTTCAAAAATGGGTGAATTCGCACTTGGTTCGGGTACACTCTCGAATCGGAGATTTATACATAGACCTCAGAGATGGCAAAATGCTAATAAAGCTGTTAGAAGTTCTTTCTGGAGAACGTTTAGTAAGGCCTACTTAATGTTTAAAACATATGTATAAATTATTTTTCTATTACTTCTAACCTTTCCATATTTTTACTATCATAGCCAAAACCTACTAAGGGAAAAATGAGGATACATTGTTTAGAAAACGTGGATAAAGCTCTGCAGTTTTTGAAAGATCAAAGAGTACATTTGGAAAACATGGGATCCCATGATATTGTCGATGGAAATCCTAGACTTTCATTGGGTCTTATATGGACTATTATTTTGAGGTTCCAAGTGAGTTTTTATTTTTATTTATACCGTTTGTTCTACCTTATAGCAATAAAGATAATTAATTAATTTTTATTTTAGATTCAAGATATCACTATTGAAGAAACAGATAATAAAGAAACAAAATCTGCAAAGGATGCTTTACTTTTGTGGTGTCAAATGAAAACAGCCGGCTATCATAATGTCAATGTTCGTAACTTTACCACTTCCTGGCGAGATGGTCTTGCATTCAATGCAATTGTCCATAAACATCGTCCTGATCTCGTACAATTTGAAAAACTTAGCAAATCTAATGCCATGTACAACTTAAATAATGCCTTCAATACTGCCGAAGATAAATTAGGAATTGTCAAATTATTAGATGCTGAAGACGTTTTTGTTGAACAACCAGACGAAAAATCTATTATTACATATGTTGTAACATATTACCATTACTTCAGTAAAATGAAACAAGAAACAGTTCAAGGAAAAAGAATTGGGCGTGTTGTTGGTATAGCTATGGAAAATGAACGTACAGCCCAAGAATATGAACGCTTAACTAGTGACTTATTACAATGGATTAAACAAACAAAAGAATCATTAGCTGAAAGAAAATTTTTGAATTCCTTAAATGGTGTCCAACAACAATTGCAACAGTTCAATAATTACAGAACTGTTGAAAAACCTCCGAAGTTTGTTGAAAAAGGAAATCTGGAAGTGTTGCTTTTCACTTTGCAGTCTAAAATGAGAGCTAATAATCAAAAACCATACACTCCCAAAGAAGGAAAAATGATTTCAGATATCAATAAAGCTTGGGAACAATTAGAAAAAGCTGAACATGAAAGAGAGTTAGCATTAAGAGAAGAAATCATCAGACAAGAAAAACTTGAACAGTTGGCGCAGAGATTTAACAGAAAAGCTAGCATGCGAGAAACATGGTTAAGTGAAAACCAACGTCTTGTTTCTCAGGTTAGTTTTTCAAATGAATTTGAATTATCTTTTAAAAATAGTTTAGAATAAAGATCAAAGGTGTTTAAAATTTAATTGGTTGTATTTCATTTTTACAGGATAACTTTGGTTTGGATTTAGCTGCTGTAGAAGCAGCTGCAAAGAAACACGAAGCTATTGAAACCGATATATTTGCTTATGAAGAACGAGTAGAAGCTGTTGTTACCGTTGCACAAGAACTTGAAACCGAGGACTATCATGATATTGTCCGTATAAATGCAAGGTAAACTTTTGTTTAGATATATTTAAAAAAAAAAATGATTTTACTATAATTTTTATTTTTTAGGAAAGACAATGTTCTTCGTTTGTGGAACTATTTACTTGAGCTCTTAAAAGCTCGTCGTCACCGTCTTGAGTTATCATTACAATTACAACAAAACTTCCAAGAAATGTTGTACATATTAGATTCAATGGAAGAATTAAAAATAAGACTTTTGTCTGATGATTATGGCAAACACTTAATGGGAGTTGAAGATCTTCTTCAAAAACACAGTCTTGTAGAAGCAGATATCAATGTTTTAGGTGAAAGGGTGAAGAGTGTTGTGCAACACTCACAAAGGTTCTTGGATGAAGAAAATACAGAGGGCTATAGACCATGTGATCCGGCTGTAATTATTGAAAGAGTTCAGGAACTGGAAGATGCTTATAGTGAACTGGTCAAATTGGCTGTTGAAAGAAGAGCCCGTCTTGAAGAAAGCAGAAAATTATGGCAATTTTATTGGGATATGGCCGATGAAGAAAACTGGATTAAGGAGAAGGAACAAATTGTTTCTGCTGGAGATATTGGTCATGACTTGACCACTATTAATCTGTTGCTTTCTAAACATAAAGTAAAATAAATAATTATTAATTGTTGTTCACTAGAGTAATTAATTATTATTATTATTATTATTAGGCACTTGAAAATGAAATACAAAGTCATGAAAGTCAATTACTTGAAGTGGTTAAGGTTGGAGAGGATTTAATAAACAGCAATCATTTTGGTGCCGATCGTATACAAGAAAGAGTATCCAGTACACATTCAATGTGGGAACATTTAATCACTTTGGCTAAACAAAGACGTAAACGATTGGAAGATGCAGTCGATTATCACCAAGTAATTTAATCATATTTTTTATTGTAACTATCCAGTTAAGAATTTCTTTAAAAAGAAAAACTAATTCTTTATAGCAAAAATTAAGAGGAATGTACGTGTGCATGTGCGTACATGTATTACCTATAGTACATATATATATATAAGGTTATTTACAAGAAAATCTTACTCTTAAAATTACTTGTGCCTCTATAAAAAATATTTAAAACTCTTAATGGTTTATAAGAATATATATTCTAATAACAAAAATGTATAGATAATTCTAAATATGTTCACTTTTTTATCAAAATAATTTGATCAGATTAAATTGTATTTTACAAAGATCTAAATTAAATTAACCATTTTAAAATAAAGACATTTAACATAATTTTATAGTTAAAAAATGATAAATGATCAAGGTGTAATTTTGTTTATTTGTATATAAATGTCTAACTTTGGTCATTCAAAATTCTTTCTAGGGTCGCGTACCAGATAAAGTAGAACAGTTTAAAATATTTATATTTATATAATATATAAATATTAAATATAATAGCTATAAATTATGTTAACATAAATTGATATTGTTTTAATATCACCATGTGCCTCACTAGTTATAGGAATTATTACTCATCATTTTTTCTACTATTTTATTATTTACGTAATCCTGTATTCATTTAAAGATTATAATAAAATCATTATCAAACATTATGTATCATCAATTTATCTACATATTTTGATAATTCATTATCTATAATAACATATACTTTTCATTTTAGACCTCCCACATTTAGTTTGCTGACCCATGTTTCAAATGAATTATTTTCAGTGAATATTTATTTTCAATTTAGTTACTAAAAAGTTACCTTGGCAAAATCAATGAATTGTTTTAGTTTATGCTAAATGATCTTTAAGTGTTATGTATCACACAAAATTGCTTGAAAAATAATAATATTTGAATTTTTGTTTTTCTAAATATTTCAAACTATTCCTAAAGTTAATTTTTTATAATGTTGTGTATTTAAAATAAATGTATAATTACTTGATGAATTTTTTGTAAAAGTGAGGTTACATTAGGTGGGAAATCTAAAATTGAAATAGTATAGTAGTTTAAAGTAAGTAGTTAAAAACTAAACAAGTTTCTCAACATTATCTTTCCCAAAATTCCAATAGGTTTCTAAATTAAAATTTTAGATATTCTGATAAGTTAATATTAAACCAAAATAATATATTATATTTATTTAATTACATTTTTTTGAAATTGATTACTTTCATGGGTATGATTGAAAATTTCAAAAGGAAAATTAATTTTCTTGTTTACTATTTACTATACATGTTTTGTTTCTAAATGTTTTCAACAACAAATTTTATTTTATGTAATTTTATAATAGTGGTTTGCTGATGCTGATGATGTTGACATATGGATGTTAGATACATTGAGACTTGTATCCTCTGAAGACGTTGGACGTGATGAAGCTAATGTTGAATCATTGTTAAAGAAACATAGAGAGGTATTTACTTTAACACACTTATTGGTTTTGACGTATAGTATTCTCGGTTTTTTTTTTTAGGTAAGCGAAGAATTGAAATCTTATTCACAAACTGTGGAAGCTTTACGTTCTCAAGCCAATCAATTAAGTGCTGAACCTGGCGCACCAACAAGTGGACCTGAAGTTAATGAGCGAATGTCATCTATTGACAAGCGCTATAAAGAATTGGTTGAATTGGCTAAACTTCGTCACCAAAGACTCTTGGATGCTCTTTCTTTGTATAAACTTTTCAGTGAAGCTGATGCAGTACAACAATGGATTGGAGAAAAGGTTGGATGTTTAACTAAAAGATCTTATGTAATACTAAAACAATTCCTTTACATTTTAGAACCGTATGTTGGAAACCATGAGTCCTGGCAAAGACATAGAGGATGTTGAAATAATGAAACATCGATACGACGGTTTTGACAAAGAAATGAATTCCAATGCATCTCGTGTTGCTGTTGTCAATCAATTAGCACGGCAATTACTTCATGTTGAACATCCTAACTCAGATGAAATTGTCAACAGACAAAACAATGTTAGACATACAATTTCTAGTCTTTAATTAGTTTAAAACCTAATTAATTTTTGAAATTTTTAGTTGAATCATGAATGGGCTGATTTACGGGATAAAGCTGAAGTCAAACGTGACCAACTCAATTCTGCTCATGGTGTACAGACTTTCCACATTGAATGCAGAGAAACTATTTCATGGATTGAAGATAAAAAGAGAATTTTACAATCTACAGATAGTCTGGAAATGGATCTTACTGGAGTAATGACATTACAGGTTAGACTGATATGTTTTACAATTATATAATATACTAGTTGTTTTGCCATATATTTCTAGTGAATTTTATAGTATAAAAAATAACTTACTTATTGTCTGTATTTGGAGTATGGAGCTTGCACACTTTAATTGTGTACATCATGGCCAATCTGGTTGAGCTTATTGACCAATGACAATAGATTTGCCTGGGATTGTATTCCTGTTCAATGAAAAAAGTTCTATTGTATTCATTCTATTGTTTATCACATGCATTTCTGTAAAAGTTGTGTAATAATATGATATTGCAAAATCAATACCTTTTGATAAAGGTCGGGTTTTTTGATGACATAATAATCTATTTATATAAAATGCAAATTACCATGCACTCCCTGATTGTTGCATCTCAAAATCTAGCTCATGAAAAGTTTTTCCCGGTATGAGGGAGAAATAACATTCTTCATTTTCAACCCTTTTAACCCCCTTAGGGGTTGAATTTTGAAAAATAAGTTAATAGATTTATATTCATTATATATATATATATAATATAATATATAGAATATGTATGCTAAGTTTCAAAAAAATCTGATCAAAAAATAACATTTTCCATTTTTAACACAGTTTACCCCTTATAATCCCCTTAGGAGTTGCATTTTGGAAAATCCTTTATCAAGGGGCCTCTGATATATAAAACGAAACTCTCCGGATTTTTTCCAATTTTACCCCCTTAGGGTTAATTTTCTTAATTTTTTTTCCGTAAGATCCTTCTGGCAATAACAAACACAAAAAAAATAAGAATTAGCTAAATCGGTTCAACCATTTTCCAAACAGGCCTGTTCTTTTATATATATAAAAGGATATAATTATAAAAATTATATTTAAACATTATTTCTAATTTACAAATTTACTATAGCGTCGTTTATCGGGTATGGAAAGAGATTTAGCTGCTATTCAAGCCAAATTAGATTCATTGGAATCTGAAGCACAAATGAATGAAAAAGAACATCCAGAAGAAGCTGCTGTAATCCGAGAAAGAATAGAAACTATTCAAAAAGATTGGGAAGAATTAACACAAATGGTAAGGCAATTTAAACTATATTTGATTATTTTATAAATTTAAATAATTTTTACTTGAATTATTTGTAATGGCCTAATTATTTCTTAGTTGAAAGAACGTGACTCTAAACTGGAAGAAGCTGGTGACCTTCATCGTTTCTTACGTGACTTAGATCACTTCCAGGCTTGGTTGACAAAAACTCAAACTGATGTGGCTTCAGAAGATATTCCATCATCATTATCAGATGCTGAAAAACTTCTTTCTCAACATCAAGTTATTCGTGAAGAAATTGATAACTATACTGCTGATTATACTCAAATGATGGAATACGGAGAAAAAGTTACAGCTGTATGTACAACCTTTTGATAATATACATAATATATTAAATTGTAATAATTTAAATAATATTATTCAATTATAAATAAAAATTTTAGGAACCAGGAACACAAGACGATTCACAATATATGTTCTTGAGAGAGCGACTCAAAGCTTTACGTGATGGGTGGCAAGAATTGCACAAGATGTGGGAGAATAGACAACAACTTCTTTCTAAGTCTCTTAACTTACAATTATTTAATCGTGACGCTCGTCAAGCCGAAGTATTACTTTCTCAACAAGAACATGCTCTATCTAAAGATGAAGTACCAGTAAGTGAAATTTTGTTGTTGAATTTAGAAATTTAAAAATAAGGCCATGTTTTAATTTTATGGTTTTTCTAGTCAAATCTGGAACATGCTGAAAACTTAATTAAACGTCATGAAGCTTTCTTGACCACAATGGAAGCTAATGAAGATAAAATCAATGGTGTCACTCAATATGCTAATAAACTTGTTGATGAGGACCATTTCGAAGCTGACAAAATTAAAAAGAAAGCATCATCCATACAGGAACGGCGAGATGCAAACCGTCAAAAAGCCCAAGAACTCATGGATCAACTTAAAGACCAGTTACAACTTCATCAATTCCTTCAAGATTCTGATGAACTCCAACAATGGATTCAAGAGAAAAAATTCACAGCTCAAGACGAAACTTACAGGAGTGCAAAGACTGTACACAGTAAATGGACTCGTCATCAGGCATTTGAAGCAGAAATTGCTTCCAACAAAGATAGATTAGATAGGGTACAGTTATCAGGAGAAGAACTAATGAAAGAGAAACCTGAATTGGCCCAAATAATTCAACCAAAAATATCTGAAATGATGGGTCAGTTTGATGATCTTGAAAAGACCACTAAAGAAAAAGGTGAACGTTTGTTTGATACTAATAGAGAAGTACTCATTCACCAGACATGTGAAGACATTGGTTCATGGATGGACGATCTAGAAAAACAGATTGAAGCTGCTGATACCGGAACTGATTTGGCTTCAGTTAATATACTTATGCAAAAACAACAAATGATTGAAACACAAATGGCTGTAAAAGCTAAACAAGTCGGTGAATTGGAAAAACAAACTGAATATTTAAAGAAAACCGTCCCTGAAAAGGTAGAAATAATTATTCCAAAGAAAACAAAAGTAGAAGAAAGATTTGAACAACTTAAAGAACCATTGAAAGTAAGGCAAAGACAACTGGAGAAAAAGAAAGAAGCATTCCAGTTCAGAAGAGATGTTGAAGATGAAAAACTGTGGATCGCTGAAAAAACTCCATTGGCTACGTCTACTGAATATGGAAATAGCCTATTCAATGTCAATATGTTACAAAAGAAAAATCAAGTAAGAGAAACAATATCTTATCAATTATGTTATATTATTATATTGCTATTTATTTATGTTATTTTTCATTATTACCAATGATTATTTTCTACTTGTATTTTAGTCTTTGGGTAATGAAATTGATAATCATGAACCCCGCATTAATCTCATATGCAGTAATGGGCAAAAGCTCATTGATGAAGGACATGAAGATGCTTCTCAATTCACAGACCTCATACATGACCTAACTCAACGCTGGCAGCAGCTGAAACAATCTGTTGAACATCGTAGGAAAATGTTACTTCAATCTGAAAAGGCCCAACAAGTATGTATATGTAATCATATAAAAATTACTTAAATGAACATTTCAAATTGGAGCTATTTTATCCAAATAATGAGCAATAGTAATTGTGTAAATAAACATTATTAATTAATTAATCAATTTACAGTACTTCTTCGATGCCAGCGAAGCAGAAAGTTGGATGGGTGAACAAGAATTATATATGATGGTAGAAGAACGTGGAAAAGATCAGATTTCAGCACAAAACTTGAAAAAGAAGCACGAGTCTTTAGAATTAGCTGTTGATAATTATGCTGATACAATCAGACAGTTAGGTGAAACTGCTCGTCAACTTACAAGTGAAATGCATCCTGAAAGTGACCAAATAGCTGTAAAACAATCTCAAGTAGATAAATTATACGCTGGTCTTAAAGATTTAGCTGGAGAACGCCGAGCAAAATTAGATGAAGCTTTGAAACTGTTTATGTTGCACCGTGAAGTAGATGATTTAGAACAATGGATTGCTGAACGTGAAATTGTTGCCGGATCACATGAACTTGGTCAAGACTATGATCATGTAACTGTAAGTTTCTTGTTTGTCATCATTTTCTATGGATGTGCACCATAATTTTAATTTTAATTATTTGTCTAGTTATTATGGGAAAGGTTCAAAGAGTTTGCCCGTGATACTGAAGCAACTGGTATTGAGCGTGTAGCTACAGTCAACGGTATTGCTGATCAACATATCAATGTTGGTCACAGTGATTCGGCTACTATTGCTGAATGGAAAGACAGTCTAAACGAACAATGGCAAGATTTACTTGAACTAATCGACACTAGAACACAAGTAACTATGAAAATTATTTTTATTAGCTAATGTTCAATACTAAACATTTTAATTTCCTTAGATGTTAGTTGCTTCACGAGAATTGCATAAATTCTTCCATGACTGCAAGGATATGGTTAGCCGTATTGCAGAAAAAAGTCATGAAATGTCTGAGGATCTTGGCCGTGATGCTGGTTCAGTCCATACATTACAGCGTAAACACCAAAGTTTCTTACAAGATTTACATACACTTAGCTCTCAAGTTCAAGCTATCAGTGAAGATTCGGCTCGGTTACAAACATCATATGCTGGAGATAAAGCAAAAGAAATTACTGGTCGGGAAGCAGAAGTTGTTAGTGCTTGGGCTGCTTTACAATCAGAATGTGAACTACGTAAACAAAAGTTGGCTGATACAGGAGATTTACATAAGTTCTTCAACATGGTTAGAACATTGACTTTATGGATGGACGACGTTGTAAGACAGATGAACACATCAGAAAAACCAAGGTAACTTGATAATCATTTTTGAATTAATTGAAACAAAATTGTAAATGTTTTTTTAATTTTTTAGGGACGTTAGTGGTGTAGAACTATTAATGAATAATCACCAAAGTTTAAAAGCAGAAATTGACACCAGGGAAGATAATTTCACTGCCTGCATTTCTTTAGGCAAAGAACTACTTTCAAGAAATCATTATGCTTCTAATGAAGTAAACAAATTTATTTTATTTTGTTTTTAATTCAACACCTATTTATAAATTGTTTCATTCTTTTAGATAAAAGATAAATTACTACTATTGAACTCTCAAAGAAGCTCATTACTTAATAGATGGGAAGAACGATGGGAAAATCTTCAGCTTAGTTAGTATTTTGTTATTCAGTTTGTAACTATTATTTACACGTAAAATATTAAATTTTAACTTTTTTTAGTTCTTGAGGTATATCAATTTGCCAGAGATGCTGCTGTTGCTGAAGCTTGGTTATTGGCTCAAGAACCATACATTATGAGTCTGGAATTGGGAGTAAGTAAATTTAATTGGCTTCTTATAAACTTATTTCTATGAAATTTCTTTTTACAGATGACTATTGATCAAGTGGAAAATTTAATTAAAAAACATGAAGCGTTTGAAAAGTCAGCCATAGCACAAGAGGAAAGATTCTGTGCATTAGAACGTTTAACTACCGTATATATTCAAATTTTTTTTTATTTAAATGTAAAAACAACATTTATAAATCTTAAAAATATATTTTGTTTAGTTTGAATTGAAAGAAATTCAACGTAGAAAAGAAGAAGAAGAACGAAAACGTCAAGAAGAATTGGCTAAACAAGCTGCTCAAGCTGAAGCTGAAGCAGCTGAAAAAGCTGCGTATGTCAATTATTGTTTTTACTTTGGAAATTTATATTAGTTAATTTAAAAATTAATAATAAATAAAAAAATCAATTTCATTCCCTTGTTTTACAGAGCGGAAGAAGCGTCTGAAGCAGATGGAAAACAAGCTAAAGATGGAGAAGGTCGTCCTGGTATGTTAACTCAAGTGTTATTAATTTTTAAATTTATAATGCATGAAAATAACGTGTAAAAAAAATGAAAGAAATTCTTTGGTGATATTGGGTTTTTGATTGAAATGGTTGGTGATTGACTAAAAAATACTTGGTAGCATAAAACGTTGATTTTCAAACAATTATTATCAATTGCAGTATTTTTTTTCATTCAGTAAAATTTATAAAATTAATAAATTTATAATAATTATTTTTTGCTTTTCCCGTAACTAAGTACCATAAAATAATTTATATATTTTATTTCTTTAATAAAATAAAATAAATTTGAAATCTAAATGTAAAATTTAGTATGAACGATTTTTTTAAATCTAATTTATATCTGTGTGGTTCGGTGCTATCCAACCATTTAAGATTTAGCTACTCTACCAGACATTTACATTAGTTAGTTAAGATAGTTCACATTCATAACCATTGCATTGAATGGTTAGTTTGTAATATTTAAAAACGTGCTATTAAAAAATTAAGTTGTTAATAATAGAAAAAAAATTATATTCAAATATTATTTTAATTATTAGGTAAATATGTATTAATTTTTAATAAAACCTAAAATAAATTTGTGATTAAAAGTTATGTTTAAATATTTTGTGAAACGAATCACTAACATAATATGGTAGATCACTTATTTTACCATAATCCTACCATCAGATCACAAGGCATGCTGATGCCCAATTATATCATGAAATAATAAAATTAATTATACAGCTATAAATTTGATCATTATTAATAATTAAACAAAATGGTCTTTTATTCTTTTATTTATCTATTAAATAATATCAAATTTAAAAATTTGATAAGTTTGAATTTTTTTTTTAGCTCAATATATTTGTATATTTTACCATAAGCTCATTAACTATTTAAACCTGAATTACACTTATATATAAATAGTATGCACTGGGGAAGGATGTTAATATTGTAATATATATATAAATATGATTTTATTAATTAAGTTGAAGTTTGATTAAACCAATGAAATATGATGTAAATAAACACAAACACCGATTTCACTACTATTGTGGATTATAATATGCAAAATAGTATTTACATTTGTATCTCCATCAATTATGTAAAAATATATTTGTGTATAAAGATTTCTTACCTTCTAAATAACTGTCTATGTGAATAAAGTACTTAAATTGAACAAGTGAACGGTGATAGGATAAATTAGATTCTGAAAACAATATTGAGACATGTATAATATGAACATAATGTTTTTCTGTTATTTGCACGCTTGCGTTATCTAATCCTAACATTAGCGTCAATACGTAAACCTCCACCCACTAACCTCGCACTGACATCGCCAATCGAAAAACCGACCGCAGGTCAGTTAATCTATTTTAAAAGATATACGACAATGGAGTGTATTTTTTGTTTTCATTTTATTCTCATTCATATATTTACCATTTTGCTGCATGTATACTATTAATTCTATTTATTGCTCATACTCTTTATATTCTTAAAAATAAGCGCCTATATTACATTATAGTATTATATTATTATTATCGCACAATATTATTGCATGACTCGCTACCATTTTAATAGTAGAATAAGCATTATTTATTTATTTATTTATATTTTGGCATGACGTTGAATTGAAAGTGTTTGTTATTAACATTTGTAGTGCATGACAGCTCTGCATCAAGTAGGAAGAGCATTGCCAGTCCTGCTGCGCCTGCAGGGGTTGCTAGATCGGCATCTACTTTGCCCTCAAGTAAGTATTTTGGCTATCTCGAGCGTAACGCTTGCAGCTTTTGTTATTACATTATTTTTGTCTAAATGTGTAACCGTAAACATGAGTCGTCGTGCTTTCGTGTTTGGGCATGATATTATGTGATGACATTTATTTTAGTTTGCTTGTTTGTAAAAGTATTTCTGTTTGTGTGTGTATTTTAAAAACGTAGCTTCACGAAACCAATTAGTCAAAGACCGTATCAAGGACAGGTCACGCTCAAAGTCACCATTCCGCAGTTTCCGGTGGAAAAAATCACCGCAAAAGAGCCCTCCTTTGTCAGCTGTGTCAGCTAGTGATGACGAGGCCACCGTTGAACCTACTTCAGGTATTGTAATCTTATAACATGTTGCGGTGGTGACAACCCCCTTAAATCTTGTGAGTAAGTTTTACGCATGACAGTTATGAACTCTTCCTCTAAACAGCTAGCATGAATTATATATTTTTAAGTTGGGATTATATATTTATCCATTACATATACTTTAACAATTTTTTGTTGATTGTTGTTACAGATCAATCAGCCACCGAAGCTGATGGTGAAATTCTAGAAGGGATACTCAACAGGAAGCATGAATGGGAATCTACCACGAAAAAAGCATCCAACAGGTATACTTGCTTTACTTTTATTTGTGTTATTTGTGTATTAATGAATTACAATTCAAAAATTGACTTGTACTTACTCCATGTTATAATATTTTATCAACAAGACTATAAGGGACCTATCTATTTATAAAAATATTTTTATAATTTGTTGATTTGAACATTTAAACTTGACTATTCAAAACGAATTAATAGTATATACTACAAGATATAACAAAATAGTCAATAGATAGTATAAAAAGTAAGTGAAAAGATAAAAATGTAAATGCTAAAAGGAATAAATTAAAATAATAGAATGTAAAAAGTGAGTCGAGAGCAGTATGAATTGAGACTATTTCTAAAGCATTTTTCTCTGGAGAAGGGAATCAATTTAAATGCTGTATCTGTTTCTTTCTCTCTCTTTCCCAAGTCGTTTGCTTGCCTACTTAATGCAATTTTTTTTTTTTTTTTTTTCATGATATTTCTGTTTCTTTCAGGTCGTGGGACAAAGTTTTTGTGTGCGTGCAAGGTTCAAACTTGGCGTTCTACAAGGACGCCAAAGTGGCGAAAACATCGCCGGAGACGTATTTTAAGGGCGAGGCACCCATCGATCTGCATGGAGGCTCTGCCGAAGTGGCCACCGACTATACCAAGAAAAAGTTTGTGTTGCGAGTCAAGCTGGCTAGTGGCGCAGAGTTCCTGTTTCAAGCGCGCAATGATTCCGAGATGCGGCAGTGGGTGAATACGCTGAAGAACGTGTGTGAACAAGATGCAGCGGGTACACAATCGCGATCACAGACACTCCCAGCTGTAGGCGACAAACGCGATGAACCCAAACGCCGCAGCTTTTTCACACTGAAAAAGGTGTAAGACGTGATGGTGCACACGCATTCTTTTTTTTATTTTTGACGTGCTGCAACCTCTCTCCAGACTCGAATGCAAACTACTGCCTTCGAGTTACGGCGGCTGGTCCTTTTTTTTTTTTGTCTTCGTCGTGCAGTGTCCTCACGCGTTTTTCTATTTTATTTCCTCGAATCGGTAACAATTAATTATTATTATTATTATTACTATTATTATTGTCGACAGCTAAAAATATTCCTTTATACTCGCTTCGTAAGATATAATTATAACAACATACACAAAAGGCCGCAAACGTCATAAAAGAAAGAATTTTTTTTTTACTTTGCACATCAATGTTTTATTATTATTTTATATTTTATATGTGTACCAATTAACCAAAACAATATATAAATGTTTAATTTTTATTTATTTTAGATCCTAGAAATGTTTTATTTATTTTATGTATTTTTATTTATTTATTTATTGTAATTTTTTTTTTTAACGCCTATTTACACCCGTTTAATATTTAATTTATTTATAAAACAAATCTATTAAGATAATATTGACACGTTGTTCATATTTAAAGTATTATTTTTGTTATAAATTTAAACAACAATATGCCTGGTCGAAAAATTATTAAAGAATAATATATATTTAGAGCAATCTTAGGTATTTAAGAACATTTAATGATTTATTTATATATAGAAAATTATTTATATATAAATATAATTTTTAAAATTACTTTATTAATTAAAATTAACAGAAAAGAAATTTTCTTATAGAAATCACAATTTTTAGTTACCTTTAAGGCTTGAAAGTGTACATTTTAATACGATTTTGCTAATTTATTTTTAAATAATATATATTTAAAAAAAATTCTATATAATATATTATTCTACTATCCGGCGTTTGGTTCCTCTACGCTATTTTTAATTTGTGCTATGAGAAAAAAAAAATTGTTAAATTATGAGATGGAAATAAAAATATAAAAATGATGAGTATACCTATATATTACTATATTCGGTAGAAATATATATAACTATGGATTATTTTCAATGTTTGTGTAATTAAAAGAAATTATATATTTAACTTTGCTTAAAAAAAAAAAAAAAAAAAAAAAAAAATGAATTGTTTAGTGGATATAATAAAATCTTCAACGAAAATATTCTACATGTTTTTTTTTCACGTTACGGTTTGAGACATGCGTGGGTGGGGGGTTTTATGCGGCCTCGTTTAATGCCGTAGTAATGTCTTATTTTTAACTGTCGATTGTTTATCAATTACCCATCGCAAATTCCCCTCTCACACGCGAACACAAAAGTTAAAAATTCTCCACGGTTGACATTTAATTCAATCATTTAATTAACGGTTCCAATAATAATCTCTATGCACCCGTGGTCTCACATACTGAGCTGAAAAAATCTCTAAACTCAATGACAAATTACCACGTGGTCGAAGAAGTAAAACTTGTTTTTCGTATTTTCACTAGACACATTGTTCAATGCCGGCCCGGTGAGAATACTCTCGTCTAACATTGCCCGGCTCTATTCTCTACATGGCCACTAGGCCAACGGCGACTGGTTAAATTTAATAAGTGATTGTGCATAATTTTGACGTTCGGCAATTGACGCTTTCCTCCAATGTACCTGACAATAACTTTCAAGACAAATTCTTTCGAGTAAAATGTAGTATAACTTGGTACATTTGATTTATTGGAAATTACCTTTTTAATTGTAATTATATAATGGAAGTTTGTTCTATTTTAACTGTACGATCAACATTTATGGTTGATTTTCTGGTAATCGCTTGTCCATTATCATCGTTATTTGTTAAAATATAGCTCTTAGCATTATTATCCTATTATATTTAGAAATATAGATTATCGGGCCTGGGTGAAAAGCAGTATAGGGGCTCAAATGTGATGTACGTCTGAATATTTATAATTTAGTGTTGGGTAGTATTTTACTCTAATGTAGTAACTTTTTTCAGTAACGACGTTAAGGTAACTTAGTTATTAATTATGTTTGAGTAACATAAGAGTACTGCGTTAATAATAATTCAGAAGTTACTTTGTAAAATAACGCGTTACATTTTAATTTCAATTATATATATATATATAAAAAAATTAATAAATACTTACAGATTACAATACAGTATTGGCGTGTTTATTTTGTGTAGATGAGCATATTATCGTTGTGCTTGTACTCGAGTGCTTTCCCAAACAACACTACTCCCGTTCTATATACTTCACCAAAATTACTTATTGTACTACAGAAAGGTTTAAATTTGAATTATATTTTAAAATAAATCTATATTTTTTTGTATATTACATAAAAAAATAAAATAATAGCAGTTGCCATACCTCTGATGATATAATATATTATATTTAAAAAATTTACCTTTTTGAAATGCTTTGTTGCACGACCCATTTGTAGGGTACCTAATAAGAAAAATAAGTAAAAACAACAATGAATTAGCCTAAATAAAATATATATTTGATTTAATTACACTTATTTATTACTCATACATATAAACATAAATATATTAATATTTAATGTATAAATAAAACGTTAGTTGACTCATTCTATGTTAAAAAAAATAATATTTATTATTCCTTTTTTTTTATTTTTTTTTTTTTAAATACTATAAACTATATCAGTCAATACACACTTTGGAACCCGAAAAAGAAAGAAAAACTAAGTTTCACTACGACAAAAAAAAGAAAACATTATTAATAAATAAAAAAAAAAATAAGGAAAAAACCAAATAAATATTGTACCATTAATAATCCTATATAAAATAAAACCCTAATTAATAATACAAAAGACCCGTGTGAAAAATTATTGTTGAGAAAAACAATATAGCAGTTATTACTAATGGCAAATAAACTAAATAACATTGGGACTATAGCAAACCAAAAGATAGACAAATGTGCAGTGTATACAATTTCTAAAAAAAAAAAAAAAATTGAAATACATCAAATAAAATCATGTGCGAGAGATGCACACATATTAAGACTGAATTAAGTTATAAAATGTTAGCCATTAAATCATCAGTTCCGTAATATCTTTGGTAATATTAATTTCATACATGATATAATAATGATTATGACTATGTTACAATAATATTTATTGATAAAGAATATAAATCGAAATACTATCAAAGTAATAAATGATTTATTCTAATGAACAAAACTATAGTAATGAAAATTAAATTAGTTAATCTATAATATGACCTAAAAATACAATTCAACGGTAATATTTGAATTTTAAGGTTTTTTTTTTCATCAGTCTTAGACTCGTTTGGCCATTAATAGATTCTGCTATGAAAGCAAACTTTATTAATTATATTTATATAATAAAATTTGATTGTTTCTTTTTCATTACTTATTATCATTATTGGCACACTATATATTATATTCTAAAATTAAAATTAAAATATAAATATATACACTCACTTATGTATATATTTAATATATTAATAAAAATATTTAAAATTGTTTCATGTAAATCAAAATACAAATTAAAACAATGAAGAATCAAAATCGGTAAAAATTAACCAAACCCCCTCCATCCCCCCCCCCCCACTACATATAAATTATACATATCATTTTGTAATATTGATAAAGATATAAAGATATAAGTTAATTATTCAGTAATTAATCAGTAATCACTAAGGAATATTCAAAAATTTAAACCTCCAAATGAGTCATGCGCGAGGTGCACCCGACGTCAAAAAATTCACCGGCTGATGCTGGTGGAAATAGTGGTTAAAGTGGCGATAATGGTGGCCCAGATGTAGCTTGGTTTGTTAATTGATATGGAGATGGGAGATCCAAGGAGATTTTGTTTAGGAACGGCGATGAGGGCGGTTGCTGAATAATGTAGCCACCAGTAGTCGGAGAAGCATTTGATGACTGATTAAAACAAGTCACAGGTGACGAACCAGTCAGATACGAACCAGCAGAATTGTTGACAGGCTGCTGTACTGGAGCCGATTGCTGATGTGGTTGATGTTGTTGCTGTTGCTGTTGCTGCTGACCGACAGTGGTGTTATTGTACATTTGATATGTGCCTGTACCTTGATTACTCGGATTGGCGGTCGTATGTTCCTTATGGTAGATATTAATGTGCGCGCTCAAACTATATTTGTTCTTAAACATCTTACCACACACACTACAACCAGCTGGGTTATATCCATCACTATGCCGAATACGCATATGTTTTAATAGGTTAGACTTATTGGAGATCACTTTTTGGCACAATGGGCACGGCCGACGTCCTAGACGGTCTGAAAAAAAAAAATCATTATTAGTCAATAGAAGAATACAAAATAAATGTCAAAAATAGTAAGATAAATAGGGCATCGTGCGACAACTTCGTGCGATTATCAATGTGGTTTTTACCGGAGTACCATTTCACCAACACAAAATTTATATTTGTGTTATATGTTACTATGTATAAGATAATATATATAAATATATTATCACTGCATTTAAAATGACTCAATAATTCAATTTAAGATACTAAATTATTAATGTCTAACACTTAAAATCAACAAAATTGTAATAATAAACTATAATAATCAAAACAATTACATTTTTAAATTTTAATTACAAAATTTAATAATTTCTACAAATTGTTTATAATGAAAGCTATGAGCAGTGGCAAAGAAAAACTTAGAAGAGTAAAAAAATTAATAATATGACTTATATAAAGATAAATATTTCAATGATTATTTTGTCCATTAAAAAACTAAGTTAGTGTTTCTTGAGCTATCCACAAATTTTTATGTAATTTAGAATTTACAATCTGAATTCTGTATGGCTTTATTGTACATTTAAAAATTTAAGAAACTTACAAAACTACCTTAACATTATCACTATTTATGTATCATCACATTATACTATCAATGTGTTGAAGATTTTGGCTGGCACACAGAAACATTAAAAAAGTTTTTTAAATAATCTCAAGCGCAAAAACTTTTTTTGTTCGTTCAAAATATATATATTTTTAAATACAAAATTAAATATTCACTAGTAAAATTTATCTTAAAACCAAAAGATTACCTAAAATAGTAATATATATATATATATAAACTGGAACAATAAATAAATATGTTTATTTCAAACATATGGGTAAGCTTTTAAAATAAATTATTCATTTATTCACTAAAAAGTAATTCTGAATGTCAATATTAGTTGTTCATTTCATTTATTTATATATATATAAAAAAATATTAATTCAATTGACCTTATGAGTTTAAAATATTTATACTTTAGGTAATTGTAAATTAATTACTTCATTCTTATATTGATAACATTAGATTCACATTTCATAAAAAAAAATATTAATATAAAATAAACCAGGCTATGTAAAATAATAATGGTTTACCTTTAACTTTAAATTATTTATTAAAAACATATTATTGAATCTACTAAATAGTATAAAAAATTTAAAAAATTTAACTTAAACAAAGTTTAAACAAAACATTGACCTATCATTGGTAGGTTATCTGGTAGCATTTTAGTCAACAATTAACTTATATTATGAATTACTTTGTTCAAATAATTATACATTTTAAGACAAACCTACATTAACCTATCATTGGTAGGTTATCTGGAAGCATTTTAGTCAACAATTAACTTATATTATGAATTATTTTGTTCATATAATTATACATTTTAAGACAAACCTACATTAACCTATCGTCGGTAGGTTATCTGGTAGCATTTTAGTCAACAATTAACTTATATTATGAATTACTTTGTTCATATAATTATAAATTGCTAAAAATTAATATCTAATCTAATTATTTTTTCGAATAAAATTAAATTCATAAAAAAATTAATATACCATTCAATAATAATTTGAAATAAGTATCAGATAATATACAATTGTGGAGAAAATAATAATTTGAGGTACGTGTGATAATTATACGCAAGCACAATGATGTTGCAGAGTGAAAAACCTTATAAATCAGGGCTGTAATTAGAATCTGTGAGGCCCAGGACAAAAATATTTGCAAGCCTTAAATACATAATTTTTATATACAACTGTTATTAAAATAAACACTGATTTTTTATCATTCATATACCTATACGTGAACATATATTTATAGCATTAAAAATTAAAGAATTAACAATTAGGTGGTAACCATGTTTTATTCATTATACTATATAAAATGTTCATAATAAAATAAGAAATTTAAAAAATATAGAAATTTTTTATATTAATTTTCTTTTAGAGCAAAAGGCCCCCCTCAAATCTATATAGATTAAAAGTCAACTAAAAAACAACCAATGAGTATCATTTAATTTACAACAAAATATGTTTTTCATAATTTATTAACTGCAACAATTTTTATCATATAAATTCCATAATTCTCTATTCTAAAAACTATATTTTTTATTTATAATTTACTATTTGTTTATATCATTCTAATTTTATTAGAAAAGTTATGGTCGTTTTAATCTTAATTCTACATAATTACAATTATTTCATTTTAAGAACCTGTAATTTATAAATATAATGTCATATTTTACTAAACTGATTTCTAAGTTTTACACAAAGTGAAAAAATATTTATTTTACAATAAACTACAGAGTTTCATATAGTACTGTATGTATAAGAAACTCATTAAATTTTTATTTTTAATTAAATGAAATAAAAGTTTTTTTAGTTGAATAATTTAGTGATATCTTTTTTTAAATTCTGTTAGAAAGTAGGAAAGTATAGATTTTACTATATGTGTACTTTAATTTTTTTTGTCTGTCATCACAGTTTTAACCAGAAGAATTGGTCCAATAATTAACTAAAAATGTCAGCAATTGGTTATTTAGATAATTAGTTGAACAAAAAAACCTTAAAAATATAATACAAAGTTTTCATACACTACTCTTACTAATGAGTATAAAGAAAAATATCGAAAATTCGTTGACACTTTTTTTCTATTTTATATAAAGGTTTGAATTTTATATTTTGACGAAATCACAAAAATATGCAAATTCATAAAACTTTCAATTTAAATACTTAAAAATTTAAAACAATATTCTTAATAAATTGGTTTTTATAGAGCATTTATAAAGTAAAAAAAAATTGTCAAAAAGTCACAAGAAATGTTTTAAGCATTAGCAAATTAAATTTTATCAAAATCAGATATTTCACTGAAAGTCAATTAAATGATTTAGAAACAGAAGCTGATTTTTCGCTTAGAATTGTTTAACTACAACAGCGGTACATGAATTTCAAATTTATAAGAACAATTCACCAATATCAGTTACCCATCACCTGTATCTTATCTTTTTTAAATTTAAATTAACTAAGTTTGCAATTTTGTTTCAAAGATTACTAAGACATTAAAAAATATATTTTACTAATATTTAAAGTTTTACAATGAGTTGTTTTAATTATGACAATATATTTAATACTTTTGTTAATTTTTTTTTTTTAAATAAACATTTTGTGATTCGAATGTTTGAAGTAAAAGTGTATATTAATACAAGGTTTTCTAAACTTCTTTAAACAGCACTAACAATTTGAATAGTGTATATTAAATGGTTTTTAATAAATAATTGTTTTTAAATTTAATAACATTTGCCCATAGTGGTCCATTCCAACTCAAGTACATCCCTCGACACTAAAATCAAGAGGATTTTTTAAAGTTAAATATTAACAATAATTTAATTAAATTGAAATCTAATTATGATTTTTGAAAAACACTTGAAGTGCCTATATTAAGTTTACAATCAGATATGACTAGTGTTAAGTATTTACTTAATCATTAAAAAAATAAAATTTATTATAATTTATATTTTGTTTAATAAAAAATAGTTCATTTATTAAAAAATTATACTCAAATGTGTTTTGTCTTGTACAGTAAATTTAGGAAAAATTCATGTTTTTTTTTTAAAATACACAAAATGCACAACAAATCACAGATGCATGATACATGCTTAAAATTCATAATACAAATTTAAAAAAAAATAATAATTCGAAGAAAAAGTTATGTGTAAATAGATCAATGCATAAAAATTTATCTGAACAACAATGTTTTAAGGGTTTTGTTATAATATATATTTTTTAGACTTGTGTAAATACATATATATGTACAGATTGACTTTTATAGAAGATATCAAAGATATTTTAAACAAAACAGTGTGTACAAATGTTGTTGATTGAACAATCAACATTATACTAACAAATAGTATAGTTTCAATATTGTTAGACAATTTACATAAAGCCGAAGTTAATAGATATTGTTACTTTTAACAATCAATATTAAATTAAGTAATTAATTAATTAGTGTTATATTTGTTTTTAAGTTGTTAATTATCGAATTTGTACATGTTTGGAATGTTTAGTGCTTGGACTCCCCAATCACAAACGATACACCATGCTCCGACCGACCGACAACCATTTTTGTCCACTTACACAAAATATATCACCATTCATCACAATCTGACATTGTGCTCTTGTCGCATATGCGTTTTGTACGCCTCGCGATACACAAATGCACTGGGGCAAAGGTAACAACACAGCCGGCGCATCAAATCTGAATGCATTAAACGCACATGATACTTCAGCGACGACTGGTTGTTGTACGTCTGTCCGCAATGGGGGCAGTCCCCACACTGGGCCAGGTGGGATCCTGCAAAAATATGTGTGCCGCCCGCATGGCTCATAAGCCGTGAAATAAAGGTATTTCCAATATGGAAATTTTTTTTTTTCTCATCAAATCAATCAAGTACACCTATATTCTAAAATAATACTACAAATAGCAAAAATTACCTGCAGTAGTTAATGATGGGTCAGAAATAAATTGACTCGAAGGAGTTGATGCTATAGCAAAATCAATACCACTAGATGTACTTGAGCGGATATCTGAAGAGTTAATCATTTCAACAGAATTTATAATGCAAAATTGAATTAAAGTAAATTACCTTTTGGATCATTTAACATGCGAGAAGCAATTAATGTTTTTTCAAACATTGTGGTAGACTGTGAAGTATCCTCTTCTTTGTCCAAATCCACATCTTCATACTCATCAACGTCAGGTTCTTGGGTATACTGATCATCCCCAAAATCATCTTTTGATCCATCCTCATCATTATAACAATCAGTATCTAGATTACCATCATCTATATCGTCGACTTTTAATCGACACAATATATCATTTTCACTACCAGTTGTTTCATCCTATTTTAATCATAAATTATTAAGTATTAGTAATACTTTATAAATCTTTTTGAATTGTATTCTTACCATAAACTCAGTGCCATCATCTGATTGTTTTTTCAATTTCTCTGGAAGACACTTCTTTCGTTTTGCAGAAACTTTGCCATTGGGAGATATGGGGGATTCAGATTTTACCGTTGAAGTAGATGTATCTTGCTTCTCAGTTTTATTATTATTAGTGGACAGTTGTTGTAATGCAGGTACAGCATTTTTTTCTAAACTAGTTCGAGTTGATTCCTAAAGAAAAAATAAATTGTTAAATAAACTTTTATTATTTAATAAACATAAACGTTGAATCTAACTAGATCTGTATTAATGGTTGAAGCGGCACCAGCAAGACCTCTGATCTGTAGCAGTTCAGCAGTACGTAAAAAGGATGCTAGTTTTTTCTCTGATATATATACAGTGCCTTGATACACAAAATTGAGCAATGCCTTAACATCATCTTGATTTACATCTTTCAAAATGACAACTGGATGTTTACATGGATTGTCCTATAAATACAATTAGGATATTAATAACAATGTATACAAAACCGACATGAATTGCATTAAACCATTGACTACAAAGTGATTTGATAAAAAAATAATAATAATTATCTTAAAATTTACCTTGAATACATTTCGGAAATAAGAACTGCACATGGACAATACAACTTTATGGGCTTTGAACAGTTGTCCATCGCATGATAAAGTGACATCTACTAGATCTTCACTAGTGCGAAGGCTGTCCAATTCGGTGACCATGTTCAATGGATAGTTGTTCCATTTCAAACAAAAGTGATCGGCAGACATTATGAACCCGAATTGAACACCAACGACAGTAAATCACCAAGCACTAAATTTCAAAACAATAATTATGGTTAACGAAGAGAATATATGTTGTACAAGTATCATTATGAGATTTGTTTGTCTACCTATGCACTGTTGAATACATCTAAATAAAATACAACATTAGTACATGTTTAAACATACACACATATATATACGAGTGTGTGTATAAATATATTATTTTCATGTAAACATAAAAATATACATATATACATACATATTTAAATGTAAGTGTGAGTATATCTAGATTGTAGAAAAACGGACTTACCGCACTCCTCGTGAGCTATTCGGAGACATTCGTAGGCAATGGACGCCAAAACGTTATTCACGTTTGACGGGGTAAATAGCGAGCAAAGGACGAGGCCATTAATGCACCAACAATCAATGTTCTATTTAAGTAATAATTATTTCTTTTTTATTATTATTATTATTATTATTATTATTATTATTATACTATTACTATTATTATTATTAATAACAATTAATTAAATTTTCTTATCTGCGATGACTAATTCGACACAGGTTGACCAGTGGGCGGGACAAATTTAAACACAAACGCGCTCACGTTTTCCCGTCGTCGGCACTTCAACAATGGGACGGTTCGTGATTGGCTGTACCCGTCGCGGTGTTTACCGCTCCGGGACGATAACGAACACTAAATGATATAAATATTTGATAACGATAACAGAAGAGATCAGGTGAATTTTAATATTTTATTTACTCTAATTAATATGCACGGTAATTACTATAATAATAATTAATTAATATACTGGACATCGTATGCCGTCTAGACGGTGGTCAGTATCAAGATCGTTTTTCCGACCGCATTGTTATTGTTGATTATTATTATTATCATTTTTATAGCACGTGCGACACTTGATGACGCTTGGCCGTCGATCTCCGTGTAAAACTATACGTAGGTAGTGAAGTGGTCTCTGAAGAGTGCGTGTGGAAATAAAAAATATCTCAACCGACGCCGTTTCTATTTGACATTTTTTTCCATTTGGTACTTTCACTCGCCGAAGAATCCTCCAACGCCGTAAGTCTTTGTTATTTACGAATTTCTATTCGGTTACGATCAGTAATGTGCAAGTAAATCTATAGTTGTTGCAATGTAACTCTTTATTCGACGATTTTCACAAATTTAACATTAACTAATTTTTATGGTTCATCAAACTCGTTTTAATTTATAAAAGACGAGAGTATCCTTATGCACGTTTTCACTTGGTAGGCACTCGATTAATTAGTTACTTATAAACTACCTTGTTCATAATAAACAATATAATGTTATATTACATTTACTATCTGGCGTAGATCACAAATTTATTTGGGCTGGTTTTTTTTTTTATATAAATAAAACTACTTTATACCTATACATTTTGACATAACAGGTATTAGACATATTAATATAGACATTTTAGGTATTTGCGCTGAATCTGTAGGCAAAATATTATATTTATATAGAAAACTAGATATAAAAATTGAAGTTATATTAACATTAAAATGCTATTCATATTCAATACCTGATCTTGCGATCGATAAAAACTAATCACTTTTATTTTCATTTTATTTAGAACAAATTGAAAATGGCTACATTAGACTTGGATGAAGAATTGCTTAAAGATGAAGAGTTGATTAAAAATCTTCAAAATTTGGACCATTCAATTGTAGATATTGAAACATTACTTGAATCACGAATCGATGTAAATTATACGTCTTTATCAATAGAAGAAAAAATTAAGCATGACTTGCTTATTGCTTTTGCGTTAAATAGTTTATATTGGATGTATTTGCGATTAGATGGTACTGATCCGACTACTCACAATATTAAACGTGAATTGGACCGAATAAAAACAACTATGGATATGGCTAAAGGTGCTATGGCCAAAAAGAATATGCGTAGAGTTGATAAAGATGCTGCTGGAAGGTTTATTGAACATGCTCTATGGACACCAGAGGAAAAAAAACGTTCATCGTTAGGTATTGAAAGACCAAATAAAAAAATTAAATTTGACGAAAATGGTGATCCATCAACTGAATAAATTGCTCTTTTTCATAATGTACTATAATATTTTATTATAAGTTATTACTTAACTTTATTAAACCATGTTTTATTATTGAAATCTTTCTATTTAATACTTCTTGAATCCTTTTATTTAACATTGGTAGTGAAAAACTTAACATAAGGTGATAAATGGTACAAAAGTTATGTATAACCAATTTTTATAGTTAATACAACAGTTCCTGAAGTGCATATCGATGTTAGCCCAGAGGTGCTGTCACCACAAAACGTTTACTAGATTTTGTTTATTTTTATTTATTTCTAATAACTAATCGTGCTGTGACTTGTGAAGGAATGATTTGAGAAATCTTAATTCAAAAAGGGCATCACGATTAGGAAAAGATTGGAAACCATTGAATTAATATGTTAAAGCTTATAATAGATTATAAATAGTACTTGATAAAAATCATTAAATGTCCTGAAGTTAAAATTTTTTTTAATTTATCATCAGAAGTTGATTGAAGAACTCGTTTCCTTAAGGTTAGCCTTAAGGTAACATTTTCTCAAAAACTAAAATTGCAATTTGTTCAATTAATTAATTCTATCTTTAAATTTTATCAATTTCAATACAATTAAAAGTTAAAATGTATTTCATTTGATTCCTTATATTTATTTCAGGTATCGAATTTGTTAAAAAATAAATCCAATTTATCCTTAAACATACAGAGCAAATATTGTATTTATGTTCACGATTCATTCTAAATATATTAATTACTCTTGCTGATAATAAAATTTATATATGTAGTTAAATTGATTGTTTTTTAAATTAATGACAACGGGTATTATATTATATTTTAATTTAAAATTAAGTTAAAGAGTTTCTGGTATAGTGAACTGTGTACAAATATTATATAATATAAAAAAGGCAATTTATTTTACATTTGACAAGCTTTTGTCACGGCAACTAACATTAATAATTTATAAATTATGATTCAAGGCCCGAGACGGGGCATAACAATTTTACAATAAGCAATTATACGAGAAACTAGTTGGCTATCATTTGTATTACTCTTTAACGATATAACAACTACTATACTAAATGTAACGATAGATTTAGGTATCTAGCAAGTAGATCATGCTTTCACTCATAGAATAACTTGTAATAATATACAATGAATATTAATACTTTAATCATCTATTTTTATTGACATAATGCTTGGTCAGTTATAGGCAAATAAAGTGGATAAATGATGTTAAACTTTATAATTATATCACCGCGTAGTGTTGGATCATTCATATCTGGCATGCCTTGATTGTAAATTTTTTTCACATAATCGTTACTAAAAAAAATTTTCATTATCCCTGCGCTATAATAATATGTAACTGTTACTTACGTGATGACTTGTGTGATATTTACTCTTAAAACTTTATGATCTAACGTTTTGATATTCATCGTTAGACCAAAAAACACTTGTTTTAATGAAACATCTTTAATCATAATTAAATTTGCATTATCTCTTTTAAAATCTTTATGAGGTATTTCTTCTGTTTTAAACATGTATACGGCTATTCAATACATATTAATAT
Source organism: Drepanosiphum platanoidis (assembly GCA_948098885.1). Taxonomy (NCBI): domain Eukaryota; kingdom Metazoa; phylum Arthropoda; class Insecta; order Hemiptera; family Aphididae; genus Drepanosiphum; species Drepanosiphum platanoidis. Next base: position 9,449,177 of record OX402536.1, on the reverse strand, counting down.
TAGTTATTTTACTTCACACATTTACAGCTGATATAATACTTCTTAAATCTTCAAATCCAATGTCAGCCTTTAATATTTCAGATTTTAATGTTCCTCCTGTAGGAAATCCATGTGGAATTTTCACTTTCACTACATGCATTGTCATTTTTGTCGAGTCACTTATTTGTATCGGTTTTCTTTTCACCACGACTAATTTTGTTGCTCCATTGAAAATCTTAGAATTATTCATCAATTGAAATTTATAATTATTTTTCCTTATAATAGTATTAATAATAATAATAATAAATACTTCATTCAATGTTAATTTAAGACTCAAATTTACAATATCTGGATGAATTTCATTAGTCTTGAATCCCATTAATGCAGAACCATTTGATTTAATATATAAATGAGATATTGGATTTTTAATTGCACAATACTCTCTAAAATATACTCGGATAAATACATTTTTATATTAAATAACCAACATTTGTTCTTACGAATATGTGGTTATTACATCACCATGATAAGTCCATGGATCATGGAATAAGTTTTCAGAATATACACCTTTTTTAATTCCTTCTTCACTATATTTATCATACAAAGCACGGAGAAATAAATCAGACAATACCTCGTATGCTTCACACAAAGTAATTAAATTACAATCGTGACTTTTATTAGATATTGAATATTTAGTTATTAGTTTGCCAAATCTAAAATGATAGTGAATAATATTTTTGAGAACATTCTATAAATCAAAAGATAATTTGCATACGCTTTATGGACATCATCTTTAGTGCAATGTCTTTTTAAGTGAAGTATTGAATAATAATTAATACCCATACTTTGAAACTTATTAATTGATAACATAAAAGAAACAAACAAATGTATTAATAATAAAATAATTCTATTCGATAAACAAGTTTCTATAGATGTCTGTTATATTTGTACAGCTGTCTGAACTGACAAAAAAATAAATCTACAAAGCTCATACATTTTTTACAACTGCAATGTTAAAATTAAAATAATATAATTTTAATTTATATTTGAAAAATCCATTCTAAATTTGAATATTTTTTTAAATTAGCGAACAGGAACCCATTCATTGAATAGTTCACCAACCTTTTTGCGTTCTAAAACAAAAAAATTCAGATTAATATAACAAAGTGCTGGGAGAAATGCATACTAAATTCATAATAAATATATAAAAATATATATCAACATTTATTAAAAGTAGGTGAGAATGTTATAGTATTAATGAAATTAAATTCAATTTTTGGTCTAGTTACTAAAAAGTAAATATTTAAATAGATTGGCATTTATTTTATTTTCAAAATAAGTAATAGTTAAAATCAATGAGGTTAGTGAAATTTAAAGCATAGTAATAAATTGCAAAATGTTCTCTTAGTTTTAATATACAATTTAATTGAGGTAATAAAGTAACTAGTTTTTATCAAATACGCCAAGTAAATTGTATCGAAATTCAAGAATAAAAATACTATAAAAATGTAAGATCAGTTAATGTTCTTATCTACAACGATATGACACTAAAATTAATGTCATAAAACATGAATGAACCAATTATACAAATGATAAAACAAACCTGGAGCTGGGAAATTATCAGGGTGTAATTGAATGTATTAATTGAATGAAAAAATTTAAGTTTTATCGAATTTCAAAATTTCACAAATTTTCATTAAAATATTCAAATTGAATGAAAAAATTTAAGTTTTCTAATTTAAAAATATCACAAATGAAAATTTGATGGACCGATTTAGCTAATTCTTTTAATTATTATGTTTGTTATTGTCAGGAGAAGGATTTTACGGAACAAAAATCGAGAAAATTAACCCCGAGGGGGTTAAAAGGGTTAAGAATGGAAAAAATCCGGAGCCCTGTGGAGCTTTGTGGTATTAAACTTGGCCAATAGTTTCGTTTTATATAGCGGAGGCACACGAATCAGCATTCAGACCTGGCAATTCAGGAAGGCATTAGGGGCGATGATTCCGGGGTGAGCTTGTTTTATTCGAAAACCTATTTCGGTAAAAACGCCGATGACGACGACCAGTTGGGTAATAAAAACTAGGTTAAAAGTGTAATTTCGGAAAAAATTATTTTTTCATTTATGCAACGCCATCTGTCGGCAGTTTGTATAAACATAATTTTAGTAGCCGAAAACACCGGTATACCACGTCCATGTCGACGGTAATACGTCATCACGTCGCGCGCCGCGGACAGGAACTCTGGATACCACGGTCGCGGACTGTCGCGACAGATTTTCGTGAAAAGACAGTGACGAAAAAAAAAATCTGTGATACAGCACTGCAGGCGGTGGCGCGAATCACGCGAACGGCGCGGCGCGTACTGCGCGGCACTTGAATTTTGGCACGCGTTGCAGTGCTGCCGCCGTGGCCGCTCGCTGCGGACAGAACTCTGGATACCGCTGTCGCGGTCGTCTGTCCGGAGGTCGTTCAAAAAAACGACCGTTAAAAAAACAAATTTACTTTCCATGAATTCGTTGCAAATTATCATTGGCTGTTCGTTTTTCCAACCGTTTCGGCCGACGCGGCGGGGCTACTGGTTTTCCCTTCCGTTTCAGTCTTCGTCGGTTCTCCGAACGGATCCGTGTTTCGAGAATTTTTTGCCGACCGCCATCGAATCTCGTCTCACTGTTTCTAAATTTTGTTTCGCATCGATGGTAATAGTATTTATCGACGAATAATCGCACGTCTCACGGCGGTCGCGTGGGCGCAACCAAATTATTTCGTCGCTAAAATACTACCGTACCACCGACATTCGGTTTTTAACGTATTTTTCGTATCGCCGCCGCCGCCGTCGCGAGCGTAATGGCCGCCGCCTTCGGATTTTCAACGAATCCGTCGAGGCGATTCAGACGACGTCTAATCCAAGCCGGTAAAGGCTTCGTGTGTGCGTTTGTTGACGTCGTCGTCGTCGTCGTCGTTTCGTATCGCCGATTTATGGTTTTTTTTTCTCGTGTTTCGCGAGTCACGACCACGGAAGCTCGGATGGTAAAAATATAACACTATTCTCCGTCGATAACGTTTCGCGTGACATTTTCCAACGTTTCGATTTGCGCATACATACGATGTGTACATAAAACTTCACATTTCTTTGCGACAATTCGCGATCTCTCAAAACGGGCCGACCACAATGGGTGCATCACGTTCGTTCATTATTGTATTGTGATGCCGCCACAAACAAACCTATATCTGAGGTAAGGGCTTTATTATAATAATAATAATATGATTCATTTGTATTTATTCAAACAGCCGACTTATTTATGTTCCGGTTGTGCCAACGAGGCTACATATTATTATTATTGAAACACATATTCGGTGTTTAGCGTATTTTTCGTTATCGTATCGCCGCCGTCGCGTCCGGTGCGCGAGTATTTTTATTAGTATATTACACTGAAAAATTACTATTATTGAAACATTACCAACCTGATATTTATCATATTGCATTAGCCGTGTGTAACGTTACATTGTAGACGAAAAAAAATAGTAACGGTTTTATTTACCGGATATTTTTACCGGAACCGCTGGAGCTGTGAGTATGAAATTTGGTCAGCAGTTTCGTTTTATAAAATGGAGGCTTTTTGAGAAAAGATTTTCCGAAATTCGATCCCTAATGGGGTTTAAAGAAGTAAGAACGGTTAGGTTAGTTCCTAGTTTTAGGAAAATTCGCCTGGCCGGAACCGCTGGAGCTTTGAGTATCAAATTAGGCCAGCAGTATACCTCGGTTCCCGTTTTTACGTGTTAGTTGGTTAGTTTTTAACAAACACACCGACGTCGGTCGGTAAAAATAAATTTGTACGTTTAAATTGTATATCTATATTCATATTTTTGTATAATAAACTATTAAATAATAATAGCAGTCAGCTGATAACGGGGAAATGTCAATTATTATTATTATTTGGGCCATACACATTTTTTATACTTGAACCCGGCAAAGATGGGTATATTCAGTTATCTAATATACAGGGTGACAATATATTAAGTATGTTCCAATTAAAAGCTTTAACATATATTCAGCATATAGAATAAAAGTTGATAAATGTTGATGATATAATTAGGAATTTAGGAAATATGTTGAAAGACTGTTAGTGTTGACTATTTTTTGATTTTTTAGTAAAGCTACAGGTTAGCATTTTGAGATTTATGAAATTGGTAAACAAATATAACTTCAATTAATTTCAGTTTTTTAATATATTTATAACATATTAAATTATGATACAAAATATTATATTGATACAAATTAATTTATATCAAATATGCATATTCGAATTATTTATTATCTTGAAATAGAAAAATATTTAAAGGCCCTGATAAAAATTTTTATTTTTATTTAGTAAGTAAAGATTGCGATTTACATGTAAAATTCGATGTCAAAAATATGAAAATAATTACCTATCAAAATATTATTTTCTAAAACTACTTCTTTTTTTTCATAGTAAGTTATGTCTGCAGATACAATTCGAGTTTAATATAGTTATTATTATTTAGTTGTTACAGAAGTACATCAACAGGTGAAAAAACTAATGAGAACATAATAAATCAAATGGAAAATTGACTATGGCATCTTGAGGACAGATTGAAAATCAATGAGAACTGAGAAACATCATTTAAATTTCTCTCAGAATCGTTTTTTTTTCTAGAGCAACTGTAAATTTGGTCTCAATCTAAGACTCAATTCACCGACATCAATCACCTGTATCTCATCCGAGTCTTGTATCTCACCCTTTTTTATTTTTGAATACGACGTGCGTGATTGCAAATGTGGCTTTACTAATTAGTGAATAATGCGTTAAAATAATTTGCAGTAAGTATTGACTACTTATGCTATTTATTTGTTTACATTTAAATTATTATTTACTTGGTGTAAGTAATCGGACGTTAATTATTTGTCATTGATATTATTATTTGTACACTCAAAACAAACAGGTATGTAACAAACAGTTCATCAAGTACTGTGGGTAGTTTCTGAAAATATGTCCCGATTAAAAAATGTTTAAATGACAAATATTTTAATTCAAAATTAAATTAAAAGATTAGGTTAGCTTTCACTTACAAAACACATAGACACATATATCTTTATATTTATTTAAATTTATCAATTGTTTACTACATTTATACATTTATTAGTTTTTAGTAATATAATTAACACAACTATTTTATTTATCATTCAAGCTTACAGGACTCCGTACGACATTCTAGAGGCACACAGACAAATATATATAATGCAATAGTCATCTTACAAGACGCAATGTCACTTTAGAGATTAAATACTATATATTATATAGACAAGACAAGTAGACAAGTTATTGAGGCCAAATACCCATACGATTTCGCAAGAAAAATTATGGTAAATATGAAAATATTTTATACAATTTCGAAATAATTATTAATTTTTATAAAGTTGGTTGTGATTGAGATCACAACTAGGTAAGTGATTTAAATGCACGCTTTATATAAATACTAGCAGCCCCGACACAGTGTTGCCCGTGTATTAGTTTCTTTTTTGGCATTTTCGTAGGCCGTGTGTTAGTGTTTAATTTAATTGTATTGATAGTGCTAATATTACGTGGAATTCACAATTTAATTGTGTGCGTGCGTGTGTGTGTGTGTTAATTGTTATAGCACTATTAGTGTATAAAAAATGTGTATGGTCCAAATAAAAATAATGATTGACATTTCCCCGTTATCAGCCGACTGCTATTATTATTTAATAGTTTATTATACAAACACACGATATGACATATGAATATAGATATACAATTTACATTTAAAAATTTATTTTTACCGATTAACCTAACTGAAAACCGGCTTCGCCCGTGAATTTTTCTAGTTTCACCCCTTTTAACCCCGGTAGGGGTTGAATTTCGGAAATGATCGTAAGATAACAGTCTGCAGCTGCATCGTTTTACACCCTCTAGAGTCTAAACCTTAGTGCAGGTATAAAATAATATCCCATAAACATGTCGGTCAGGGAAAAAAGAATGTACGCCGCGCCACCGACCGAGAGTCGAAAGGACCCCCAGCGCGCACCCTAGTCGCGTATCCGTTGACCTTGATATAAACAATGAACCGGCCACACCACGGGGCTGAGTTATAATATATACTATCCGTCTACGACACGGCGCATCTCCTACCTCTAAAGCGCCAATGCAAATGGTGTGATGGCTGTGAGATGCGTTACTTATATTTATGCAATTGTAACTGTCAATTGATTGACAAATCGAAATTTCATATTATTAAAAATAATATCTATTATCAATTATATATATAAAATTATCTATTATCTATTATCTATTTTTCTATTATTTATAATATAAAAATGAATCGCTGAATGTGTTGCTAAGCGCAAATCTCGAGAGCAGCTGAACCGATTTCGCTAATTCTTTTTTTATAATATTCCTTGAAGTACGAGGATGGTTCTTAATATAAGGATGATTTTTAATATTCCACCCCTAAGGGAGTTAAAAGGGGTAAAAAGGGCGAAACTAGAAAAATTTGCCTGGCCGGAACCGCTGGAGCTTTGAGTATGAAATTTGGTCAGCAGTTTCGTTTTATATAGTGGAGACCCCTTGGGAAAGGGGACTTACAGTTTTCAATGCCCACGAGCAGAGATTGGATGTCATCAGTGGCATAGATAAAAAAATTTTCTTGCAGGGGGGGGGGTGTTGGGGGTATTTAAGAGTCAATTCATAATCACAGGTTAATTTAAATAAGTTATTTTATTAATTTTAATTTGTATATAATATATTGTTATGTATATTTTATATTTATAATGAACATTATATGTATATAGATTATGTGTTTGACTATACATAATGTTTTGTTTTAATTTCTATGATTAAAAGTTATTACGGTTCTACGGGAAAGTATTTAGACATTTCTGAAGCCTGACCACGAGCTTGGCAGATTTCCCCAGACAGTGAATTTCAAGGGACGTCAAATCGCTTGTACATTTATCGCTCTCACGTTCGAATAATACTTCGTCGATGCTTGAACGAAGATTGGTAGCCCTGGACCGTACGATTTGAGAACTCTGTTGTTGGCGTGGTCGGTATGTTATTATTCGTTCGGAATGGCGGACCTGGGCGTCATGTCGAACGATAAATCACGACCGACTCGCGGACGCGCGGCTAACAAGGGACGCGGGACGAGTGTATAGTGCAGGTTCATGCGAGTGATTCAATAAAAAAAAAAAAAACCGGGCTTGAACTATACTGCCTACATCTGCAGCGGGGACGAGAAACTCGTTTCCCGGAATTCCAAGATCTACCCCCACCCCCAAAGGGCGAACGACAAGCGTCCTCCGCGTCGGTGGTCGTGCGCGCAACAGTTATACACGCACACACTAGTTGGCAATACCATTTCTAAAATGCCACTCGTCCGTCAATGGATCGATTTGTTTATCCTTGATCTGCCCTTCTCAATTTTCATCTGGGTTATATTGATCAAGCTAGAAAAAACCAAGGGCATCATCCACGGTGGCTGGAGTTACGTGTGGTTTTTCATTTTATTCGGCCTTTTGGTACTTTTGCATTTCACGTTTAGGAAGTACATATTGGGACCTTGGATCGCATGCTTTTGCCGAGGATTACATATTCCTGACGACGAAATCGACGAGCAGGTTCGTCCGCCGCCGTACCCGATATAGAGATACGTCCGATATCGATAAGAATAAGAATATTGACGAAATTCCACGAGAAAAACGACCTGGTAAGTGTTTCACTTGGCCAACCGAAAACGGTGATGTTAAATATATTATACATACCTATGTTAATATTATACATAGGCGTGTTGTTGTGCCGATCGTTATTTGCGTCGGTTTTTTCAAAATTCTTCTCGTTTACCGTTCGTTGTGATTATATTAGGGAACCTTGTTTATCACACGGCCTACGGTCACGGTCCGCGGTTAACCGTATCGCGTATTTTTTTCAAATATTAGACATCTGTGATGATGGTCGCGCGACGATTTGTTTGGAATCTAAAGGGGTCGTTGTAAATTCAAATACCCAGCACGTTTTTCAGGGAATGAATTCAATTATTAATACATAATATAATGTGTGTCAAAAAGAAACGTCTTTCGAAAACTCCCGAGAATTATCGCGACTGTTTCGACAGTTTACACCACGACGATCGGATTGTTTTTATCGTATTATTTTTTTCTTAGTTTTTTAATGAACGGTTACCGTGTTTATTTTTCGTTCGGTTTATCTTTTGTCATAATAACTAGTCCTCGCGACACAGAGACTGATAAAAATAGGAACGTAATTATTACCGCCCTCTATACTGGCGTTGTTCGCTTAGCAACTCGGACGAGAGAATGTATTAAAGACTTAGTAGCTGTGTGATACCTACTTTGTGTGATTTACATTACAATAAAAAACCACCCGGGCGTTAAAATCGAATTTTTCCAATAGGTATTTCAAATTTCAACTCTTAAAAAACCAATATAAAATTACGATGACTTCGAAATGTCGTTATAAATAATACATTTGGATCAGCGGAGAGGTCTTCTTTTTTTTTTTGATTTCTCAACAGTTTCATAAATATTTGGTATTTTTATTATTTAAATTTTATTAAAATTAATATAAGTTTGTACCTAATTTGGTCTTGCATAGATTATAATATGTTCCAATAATAAGTAAATGGCTTGCGGTTTTTAGAAAACTATAATTTTTTACAAAGCATTTAAAATAATTATGTTTTGATTAATATTTAGGTCTTAAAATGATTTTATTGTGTAGAAAATAGAAGCATACTATACTTAACCTGCTGATTAAAAACAATTTGTTTTCATTTTTTTTTAGAAAACATTAATATAATGGAAAAAGATAAAAAATTATCCGAAAAGGATTCTGATGGTAACTAATAACTTATAGGTATAACAGTTATATACAATTACTATACCTATAATAATTAAAATTACAGAAGATGATCAAAACCGTAAAGGAATCAAACGTAAAAGAAAATGTCCATTCATTAATAATGCCTCCAATGATGGTCGCACTGTGGATTTGTTTAAAAATCCATCAGACATCAATGCCTTCAAACCAATTAATCAGGTGAATAACATACAAAAATACAGCAGTATTCATAGTATGATTTATTTATTTCTATACTAATATATATATTTACATTATATATAAAAGCTATGAACTATTTTGTTTTCAAATGTTGAATACATATCGATGGAATCTCTTAGTTATTATTGACACACACACACACACGGGAAATTCATATAAAAAATTGTGTAGCCTATAAGAATCATAATTTCTATTTAGAACATTTTGTTAGTTCAAATATATATTTATTTAATATTTATGTGATTTTCTACTTCATAAGCAATATTACATATTGATAAAATGTAGGTAAATTTGTATTCGACAGTTAAATTTACTTATTTACACAGTTTACACAAGAGTCCTAAATGGTCTGATTACTGAAAAAAAAAAAATCAAATTTAGAGTTTAATCTATTGTATTTATTTACATTTTACTCAATAATAATGTATAAAGTAAATAATATAATATGTATGATATATAATAATATACTAATATAATTATGTCAATTAAAAACAAAGAAAAATAAAAATTTTAATTTTACATTACACAAATCATGTAAGCCTTTAATGTTTGATTGTTGGGGTCGTTATCAAAAATTTTAAAGTAAAACACACATTTAATAATACTTATTATAACAAGCTCAAGGGGGGGAGGTTAGGTATTTACCCCATTACCTCCCCCTGGATCTGCCGCTGCCTGATTTATGGTATAGCTTCAATTCTACGAGTATATAGCGTATTTAAATTATGAAAATAAATTTTGGTATTAATGTATTTTTTCTTTTTTCAGGAGAACTCGCAGAATACATCTTCAAATTGACTTAATTCTATCGTAATGGTCTATACTCTCTACATACTTAAAAGTACATAATACGTGTATTTATTTTTAAAACATGAAGAATATTGTATAAGTTTAATAAAATAGCGTATTATGTTATAAATAAATCTCTACCATTATTTATATCTGTTAAGTATTACCAAGTTAGTAAATAATAACAATAAAAATCTTGTATTTAGAAAGATAGGTATAGGCAGTGCCGGGTTGACAGATATGCCATAGGAAATCTTGCGAATATCTTATTTAAAAAGATAGATTATATAACAATACTGTTAAAATTGTTTAATTAACGCATTTAAAAAAAAATTAATCATAACATAATATAACATCAATTGCTTTTTGATTAATAGAATTTAATACAAACATTAGAAATGTGTATGTTTTTTTTTTCTAGCTTTCTGCGCAACAATTTTTCAATTAATTCATCCAAATCGGGTTTTTGAAAATGTTAAAAGACCACATTTTAGTGAAGTAATTTTTACAGACCCAAATTGAACAAATTTGTCAGCATAAGAAAAATACAAATAAAAACTTAGGTGCTTAACAGCAAACTATCTGTACTAAAATATTAACTATTATTATTTATAGTGCAACTTTTTAATTAAATTAATAATAACTAGAAAATTTCAAATCTTTTGTTTTCATAATCAAAAAATGTCCCCCCCCTTAAAAATTTGCCATCCGGACCAACCCTTTGCTCTCCCCTTGAACCGGCATTGGTATACATATTTTCAATGGGTGGGGGGAGGGGTATATTTAAAAATTATACCTACATAATATATAGTTATTAAATATAAATTTGTTTTATATTTAATATAATTGTATTCATATTTGTTAGAGAACAATATCAAATTTTCAGGTTTTCTTCCCAACTCGTCAATGACCTTTTCTGGAGTCAAAGGAATTCGATACACCGATAACATGATCAATCCATCTGTCCTATATATAATTTTTTTTTCAGTTTAAAATTTAATACATAAGAATTAAATATACATATGAAAACAACGAATTGTTTACCTCTTTCATGGTATTCATTTAAATAAGTGTTCATACTTTTTAAATTTGAAAACATTCTTTCTGGAGGAGTTGTTGATATTGGCCGTGTACATACAATTGTTAGCAACAAGTGAATAATTGGGGAATATCACTGGATTACAAAGCTTTAATGCATCAATTCCATTTGACGGTTTCTCATTTAAAACGAGCAAGTTTCGGTTTCAATATTTTTAGCTTACCGAAAGCGGTAGATAGAAGATAAGTAAAATGAAACAAGAGATTCAAAATCTGTTTCGTTAACATTTTCACTGTTGTGGAACAAACAATTAAAACCTATGAAATATAAAATAAAAAAACACTCTTATGAAATTGTATAAAAATTATTAAGTCATTTACAATATTAAAAATTCATTGTAAGAACAAAATTAAATTATGTATTGGAATTTAGGAACTAACCTTTGAAAACACAATGGTGCTCTAAGATTATGATCTCTTGTTGATTTATGAATGACTCAACATAAGAAATGCAAAAAGTAGTTCTAAAATAATCTTCCGGTTCTTCTGTAGATATTGTTGGATTGGCACGGTGTTGGCCTTTTAACTGAAAATTCTAAAATCTAGTACTTCCACTATTTTCTAATCGAGAAAAAGTTTAAACATTCATTAATTGTAATTACAAAGGGCCTCGCCCCGTATATTATAAATAAATAAATTGTATACATCAGGAAACAAATCAATGATTTTAATTAATTTAAAAATTGTATTAGTATAAATAATCATTGTAAATTACTTGAGCCTCGTTGAATGTTTTTTCAAACTCGGTTCCAGTATTAGTTCTTAACAGCTCAAGAGCATGTGTTCTGCTAAACCAACCATTTCTTTTAAATCAATATCTCTGCCCTGAAGTCGTTCATACAATGGCAGTCCATGTGAAAATAACATCTGTTACAAAACAAACAAATATTACATTTCTATCTAAAATATATTTAATTGCCTTTATAATTTGTACTGATACGAGAAGTTCAGAGTTCATTGCATTTTTCAATATTTTGACATCGGCTGCAGTAACTCCTTTAAATTGTCCGGACATATTTGCTGCACCATCGTAGCTTTGACCATAGAAAAAATCACAGTTAACATTCCACTAACATTCAGATCTGAAAATTAAAAATTATTTAACAATTGTTTTACATAATAATATTAATTTCAAATTACTATTAAGAATTCCAGATGCTAAATCAACTCATGTTCAACTATGAATTTCAACAAACTTGATATTATATTCTTCATTGATTTGTACATCATTCCCAGTTCCACTTTAGTACCTTACACATATTTTGAGTTGTTTTGATACTGAAATATATGTGTTGTTTTATCAGCCAAACCTGAGAAACATTTAGACGCATTGAACCTTTCAACAATTTATTTAATAATATGTCAACGTATATATTTATTATTTCATTTTGAATTCTCGGGCTTAAATATTTAATGTGCGAATCTGATTCAAGAAATTATCTAATACATTTGATGTCTTTTACTTTAAACTTTAAGGAAAATTACCCTCATTTTTAACATACTCCATTATATTATGTATAAAATGATTAATAAAACAATACTTACATTTATAGAATCATAAAACTTACTGCTAAAGTCAATTGGGCCAAAATCTTTATGTCCCTGTAGAGCAATTTCTTGTTTACCACATAAAATTATACATTCTATGATTGGCAAAAGCCTTTTCCTATTAGCCATAAGACCTGTGAAATAGTTATAATATATATTTAATATAATTAGTTACATTTTACCTGTCATCGTCTAAAGCATCAACAATTGATTTTTGTTTTTTAGAATACTTTAACAACTTTCAGCTTTGATAACAGCAGTTTTGTGGTACTCTAACATTGAATTTATGTTAAAAACCTGTTTTTATATATATATAATAATTTAAAAATTGGTTAGTTATTAAAAAATATAATATATTATAAATATATAAATAGAATATATGATTGTAAAATTTAATTAAAAATAATTTTATAAAAATTAGATACCTACTTCTTTAGCCTTCTTACAATTGTTAAATGCCTCCGAAGAAAGAAAATCTAGTTTTTGGGTCCTGTACCACCACATTTAGAAAAAACCACGCAACATTTACAAAGAACACTTTGTTTTATTTCAGAATATAGTGTCCAACTATAGATAGTCATCCAGTGACGCTGAAGCTTAAGTTTTCTCGCTTATTAGAGTCGTTTATACTGTCTATAGTAAGGGAAACGAGTAAAAAACATAATATGGAGTCCACAAGTTTGCGAGAACCTAAAAAATGGACAAAACACAATTTAATATAGTCTAAATCATAATAATTATAATTACTTACTGCATGTTTTTCATGATCAGTTACCAATTTACCATCCACTATTACAAACAATACCATCATCGAAATATAACAGAGTTTGAAGACGGTGTACCTGATGTACCTATGGTAATTATTTCATACAATAACTATTTAATAATCCATGACTCTTTGTCAAAATTATCGGTGAAAATAAAAATATTTTCACAATATTCAAGATATTGTATTTTATATATTATATTGTTTTAAAATTTTATAGGTCCAGTCGTTTTTACTCGTTTTTATAATATTACAAAAAAATATAATATATCAGAATTATATTAGTCGATAAATTATATGCAAAAGATTTATATATTTTATTTTCACCGTATTGATAATTTTTAGTAAGTAGGAATGGTAAAATATTTTACCATTACATTTTACCTGGCTCCTCTGTATCACTTGTATAGTTGTATCACATATTATTGAAAAATCTTCTTCTGCTATTGGTAAAGTAGACGCGTTTTGACTTTTTTCATGTTAATTATTTTCGTTTTTTCGCGTTTTAGAAAATTGAACGCAAAAACGATCATAAAAGTATACTTACTACTTACCGGAAAACAGCTGTCTAAATCCAATAGCTTGATAATTGAAAATTGTATAGCAATAATTATAGAATTGGTCATGTGAGTGTAGATAAAATACAGATCTATAAATATCCGTCGTCGTGTATAAGATAAGTAGGTTCATGTTTACGTTTGAGCCTAATCACTATACCCAGTAATCTGAGATAACTAATTTATATACGGTCTACAATAAAATGCGTTGTTTATTTTTCACAGATGTCTATATTATTACATAGGCTATAATATAGACAGCTGAGTTTATATTGAGCATAATGTCGAATATCAGAAATCGAATAATAACTTCGGACTTCAACGGCGACAGTAAGATATTCTATCGTACACATTGTTTATCGAAACTCGTTGGTAACGATAACACAGCCGTTCATTTGTCTTTGATTTTTAAAACTGTTTTTATTTCTATCATTGCTTTCTTATAAATACAAACGTAAACTGTTCACGATTTTTGCATTTTAATCATTTTCATACGACTATTAATATTTATAAAAAAAAAAAAGGCACAAAGGAGGGGTTTGAACACAACATCCACACCACATTTCAACGAAAATCGATTTCATATACAGATTTATAGTTGGTCATCATCAAGACAACTTACAACGAGTAGGTATTTCGAATATTCTAGTAAATCGTAATTGTGTAAGCATAATAGATTCAATAATTTAATAACAATACTTATCGCGGAAAAATATTGACATATTTTTCATTATCAACTTTGTAGGTAATGGATTATAGACATTGTAAATTATAACCCATTATATTTATCTGCTCGTTATTTTAATCCAATACACAGGTATACCAATAAAATTTTCAAACTTAATATCATATTTAGAAGCTATATTATAGTATAAATGACAAGATAATAAAAAAATTAATAAAAGTTTCGGTAAAATATTTTAAAAATGTAACATGTTTATGGCTGATGTACCTGAAAATATTAGAAACTGGGAGAGCACGCTAGACAAAACACTATCGTATTACATATTTTAAATGCATTTAAATATAGATAGATTATATATATATATATATATATATATATATATATATATATCAGTGGCGGTCGCCCTCCTGCTAAAATTGTGACAAATTACTTTCTCAGAAATCTATATATTAAAATATGATATATATTTTATATAATATATCCTTTTCTATATATTATGTAGAAAATAACAGGCCTATTTTATGTTCCCATTTTGACGTTATTTAACTTTTTTCCAATTTTTTTTTCACAGAGTTGTTCCAAATACCTTCCCGAGTGTCACAGCGTCGCCCGATTTTCAATATTTTGTTTTTAAAAGGTCGAAATCGGTAAAAATAATATCATATAAAAATGAATCCCTATTTACCAGGTATCCTCATCACGCGCGAACGGATGGACCGATTTAGCTAATTCTTGTTTTTATTATGTTTGTTATTGTCAGGAGAAGGATTTTACGGAACAAAAATCGAGAAAATTAACCCCGAGGGGGTTAAAAGGGTTAAGAATGGAAAAAATCCGGAGCCCTGTGGAGCTTTGTGGTATTAAACTTGGTCAATAGTTTCGTTTTATACAGCGGAGGCACACGAATCAGTATTCAGACCTGGCAATTCAGGAAGGCATTAGGGGCGATGATTCCGGGGTGAGCTTGTTTTATTCGAAAACCTATTTCGGTAAAAACGCCGATAACGACGACCAGTTGGGTTATAAAAACTAGGTTAAAAGTGTAATTTCGGAAAAAATTATTTTTTCATTTATGCAACGCCATCTGTCGGCAGTTTGTATAAACATAATTTTAGTAGCCGAAAACCCCGGTATACCACGTCTATGTCGACGATAATACGTCATCACGTCGCGCGCCGCGGACAGAACTCTGGATACCGCTGTCGCGGTCGTCTGTCCGGAGGTCGTTCAAAAAAACGACCGTTAAAAAACAAATTTACTTTCCATGAATTCGTTGCAAATTATCATTGGCTGTTCGTTTTTCCAACCGTTTCGGCCGACGCGGCGGGGCTACTGGTTTTCCCTTCCGTTTCAGTCTTCGTCGGTTCTCCGAACGGATCCGTGTTTCGAGAATTTTATGCCGACCGCCATCGAATCTCGTCTCACTGTTTCTAAATTTTGTTTCGCATCGATGGTAATAGTATTTATCGACGAATAATCGCACGTCTCACGGCGGTCGCGTGGGCGCAACCAAATTATTTCGTCGCTAAAATACTACCGTACCATCGACATTCGGTTTTTAACGTATTTTTCGTATCGCCGCCGCCGCCGCCGTCGCGAGCGTAATGGCCGCCGCCTTCGGATTTTCAACGATTCCGCCGAGGCTCGGACGACGTCTAATCCAAGCCGGTAAAGGCTTCGTGTGTGCGTTTGTTGACGTCGTCGTCGTCGTCGTCGTATCGTATCGCCGATTTATGGTTTTTTTTTCTCGTGTTTCGCGAGTCACGACCACGGAAGCTCGGATGGTAAAAATATAACACTATTCTCCGTCGATAACGTTTCGCGTGACATTTTCCAACGTTTCGATTTGCGCGTACATACGATGTGTACATAAAACTTCACATTTCTTTGCGACAATTCGCGATCTCTCAAAACGGGCCGACCACAATGGGTGCATCATGTTCGTTCATTATTGTATTGTGATGCCGCCACAAACAAACCTATATCTGAGGTAAGGGCTTTATTATAATAATAATAATATGATTCATTTGTATTTATTCAAACAGCCTACTTATTTATGTTTCGGTTGTGCCAACGAGGCTACATATTATTATTATTAAAACACACGATTATTGAAATATTATCAGTATATTACACTGAAAAATTTTCAATTTTTTTAACCTATTATTGAAACATTATTATCACGATATAATATCAAACTCAAGGCAAGTCCTTTATTTTAATTTTATTATTGTTCAAATATATTTAATACAAACTATTAAATATATTTAAACAATAATAAAATAAAATAAAATAAAGGTCTTGCCTTGAGTATTATAATAAAGAGTGCAAAAAAGTCACTCTTTAATTATTGAATATATTTAATAGTTTGTATTAAAATAATTTTATATATTTAATAATATTTTGTTATTATTTATGAGTATTAACCATTAAATATTAATATAATTACTTTATTTATTTATTTTCTATTTTTTATAAATATATAATTTATAATTAGTAATTACATTATACTTTTTACAGTCAATGTTTATAAATAATAACAAAATATTATTAAATATACATAATTATTTTAATACAAACTATTAAATATATTTAAACAATAATAAATTATTTATGAGTATTAACCATTAAATATTAATATAACTATTTTGTTTATTAAACTATTATCTAACCCAGCCTATATTTATTTAATCCAGACTTGCACATTGCACTTAAGTATAAATTGACACTAAGTAGGTAAATATAAACATTTTATCTACTATAAATTAATATTATTTTATATAGTAAAAAATAAAAAAACAAAACAATTGTCATAGGTAAATAGAAACTCATGAATGAATAAAAAATATAATAATTTAAGTATTTAATTTCATTAAAAACAATCTAGTGTATTCAAATTTAACAATGTATGAAAAACATATGGGTAATAAAATAAAAACGTTGCCTGAAGTATTGAAGTTATGGTTTTTAATATACTGTAATACATAGTGTCGATTACAACAATTTTTGTTTTATTATGTATTTATTTTATATTGTTAATTGTGTATTTATTAGTCAGTTTTATTTAATATATATTTTACTAAATTATTATATATCAACAACGTAGAAAAATGTATAAAAAGTAGAATCATATACCTATATATAAAATAAATTATCAATTAGAATCTCAGGTTTAGGTATCAGCAGGAGTAATCCATCATTTGAAGCATTTAATTCTGAATCTTGAGATAGGGTACATCAGTATAATAAATAACTAGGTATTAATACAACATTTAGCTGTACAATTACATAATTATAAATTGACATAATTTTTAGAAAAATGTTAGGCATTAAAATGTCAGACATTAGATTTTGTTGACCTAAGTTTATTTTTTGTTAACTATTTTTGCGTGAAAACTATCGCCGTTTTCAATGTTTCTCAATGTTTCCTTGTCCCAGGTCTGTTTTATAACAATTTCATATTATTGCTTAAATACATATTACGGGGGTCTTATATAATTTCGAGTTTATTGTTTGTAAATATTAAAAACACCACGAAAATATAATCACTATTCATTAAATTACTGTTCTTAATTGATATATTTGGCACGTGACTTAAAGTACTTAAAAACGTTGCTGGTTCGCTTTTGATTATCAGGATAAATGATTTTAATTTAGTTTGCAAGTTTATCTGTAAAGAACAAAGACGAGGTTTATTGAACTTTATCTAAAGTTCAGTTTGCACAACGGCAGAAAATGATTATTTTTATAGTTAGTAAATTTGTATAATTTTATAATGACGAGGATGATTGATAATAATTAATAACTAATAAGGTACACAGTGCATCTAAAATTAAATCTTCTTTATTTTTTTTGTTGTGATTGTCGTACAATTATTACCTAATATAATTAGCCTAACTTAAATTGTTTATTTTTTTCTGTCATTTACGAAAGTACGAAAACGATCGTATCCATCCCAAATACATTTATGAACTTATATTTTAAATTCTACTATAAAAGCGTTGTCTCTTGTAGATTTAACACTAATAAATTATTTCAAATAATTAGTACCATTGATTATTGATTATTAATAAATTTATTAAGTATTCACACGACTATGTTCGAACTTCGAATACCTGTACAGCATACGGCGTGCACAGGACGCGTCAGGCGCAGTTAAAGGTTTAACCGGCCCATTTCACTACTATTACTCAGTATTCTTGAATATTATGTGTGTATAATATTATATTATCATGTTATATTATATGTGTTTTTTACACAGTCGTTAGCGATCGTTCAATTTATTTTGTATCCTTGGTGCGATTTTGTCTTTGTTGTCATCGAGCCGATCGTTGGCAAGTAACTGTTTGTACGATACAATCTATGCGAATTAACAAACAAACAACACTGAACGAATTCTCCGAGTAGTAGATCCAGAACATCACTGCGACAAACCTACCTGATATTTATTAAAAATTATCAAAATCTTCGACGGTATAGTATATAAAATTTTAATTGAATAAAAAAGTATTTTTTATTTTCAGATTAACACATTTGACGGTGAAAAACAACCGATCTTTTAAACGCTCCACACTCGAAAAAAAATTTAAAAAAATGGACGACAAACTCACCGGAAGACTGACGAGGCACGATAAAGAATTGTACAAAATGCACAGACATAATGTACGTTGAGAAAAATAATACAATCGTCACGTCGTGACTATATCATAATACAGTCCTCTTCGTCGATCGACGTAAAATACGCGGTGCTTTAATTTTCAGTTGAAATATGCACAGCCTAAAGTGGACAACTCGGCGCCTCTGCTCGCTGTGGATGCTTACTACAAAATCGGTGAAATGGAGAGTAACGCACAAAGACTTACGAACATAGAAGAGGAAAATTTTAAATTGATCAAACGCATCAACTTGATCTACCGAACCCAGGTGAGGTTTTCAGATTTTATTATAATTTCTTTTTCAAACCTATATAATATGTACGTGACTTTCAATTACGGTTGAAATGAGCTCAACGAGTTAACGAGTGCAAGTTTTTTTGTTCTAGGGAAAAACCAATTGTCATCAATCGTTATCGATTAGAAACAGAAAGTCAGACTGGGTTTTCATAGTGAATAGAAACAACAAAATTTTCGAAGAGAACAAAAAACTGCACACTAAACTTGCTAACGCGGTGAGTACAAAAATAAAATATTATCAGAGTACAGCTAGTTGTTGTGTGCACATAAATTAATATAATTAAAAATGAATTTAAAAAAAAATGTAATATATAAAAAAAAATTAGTAGAAATTATTTGTAGAACAGGAAAATGTATATTAGTCCCCTCAAACGAAAATTCCGAATGCATCTCGCGTATATTATAATTTGATAACTTAGCGATGTTCGTTCATTGTAGGGACCTGGAATCGATATCATCGGAATAAGAAAAACCGAAGAAGAACACGACATGAAAATGTTGGAGAAGAGCCGATATCCGGAATATTTGAAAATGAAAATGGATCGCCGAGCCAATTATGATCCGCTTGTTGTTAATCTCACAGCGGCGGGTCTAACGAGAAATATCGAAATAAAAAAATCGAAGTAAAACGTTTTCTATCGCTTACTACCAATCATACAATTTTTTGTGACTTTCTAGTCTCTAGTAAATTTCGTTTTGTTCAACTAATATATAAAGTAATATTATTATGATCGATGTCGTGGCAGATGTTATTTCGAAATCAAAGATTTATCGCGTAACGAGCGATTGGGTTGGTTGATGATCCAACTTTACGACGGGATCGTGCCCAAGACTGCAGCGAATTTTGTGAAGCTGTGCCAGCAACGAGACGACAAAAGGCCCAATTACAGCGGCTCGTCATTTTTTCGCATCGTGCCGGGACTGTTCTGTCTGGGCGGCGACGTGGAGTATTCGCTCGGAATCGGCGGCACGTCAGCCACGAAAGGCCAACGTTATTTTGATGACGAAAACTACGAGCTGAGTCACAACGCGCCAGGTATGCATACCGTGTATCTATGTGGACACGAATCTGGGACGAAATGTCCAATCTAACCTTTTGGAAAAAAAAATAAAATATTCAAGTCGAAATATCCGAGGTCAAACGACACTCCAGGGATAAAATATTACAACAAAATGTGTTCATTACGAGTGATTAATTAATTATGCCCCTTAACTCATGTCACTCAAGCCTTGTATACCTACCACCTCCCATACGCCTATTGTAAATTAATAATTACAGATTGTGTATATCTAATCATTTTTCTTGTCTAAGCTTGAAATATTCATCGGCGTCGTCAAGTCGTCGGGTAGATTATCTATTGCGCGAACGAAATCACCAGAATTTTTGTTTTTTTGTTATTTACGCGTGCCGTCGAGTTTGTAATAAAGTTTGTATTGACACGATATCCAGGTGTTCTGTCCATGTACAATTTCGAGAGAAACGAAAATGGTTCCCAGTTCCTCATAACGTTCAAACCCTTGAAGACGTTAGACGGCAGATTCGTCGTTTTTGGCAGAGTACTTCACGGACTCCACCTTTTGAAACTGGTACGTGATAATATTATTTACGCACTATAATTCTGTGCTGCTGACGACGTATGCGCGCGGTCGTATTATTTATTCGCGTCCTTTGTTGTAGATAGAGCAAGAAGGATATCCTTCCGGAAAGCCGAGACACAAGATTATTATCAACAGTTGCGGAGTGATATGTTGATCGCCGTCGAAAAACACACATTTTGTTATGCTTACAAAACTGCATACTGCCGGACCCGGACATCTCGCCACCACCAGGAAATCTCGCCACAGTTGATTTAATTCTTACCCTGTGTTCAATATCATTATAATTATCAATGTTTTACGTAACTGGGATTTGATCGAGACCGGGCGGCGATGGTCCTTCGAACCGGATATAAAGTCGCCTAGCATGTAGCGGCACTAGGCGACTTTATTTAATTTGTTTTAGGTTAAATAATAGAAACGCACAGTTACCTTTTATTTTGAGAATTCGGTGCCTTTATTTTCACTTTTAGTGTTGAAAGCTTGCCGAAGACTGGGATCTAATCAGAAACTGGGCGGCGCCGCCCGGTCTCGATCAAATCCCAGTTACGTAACATTGATAATTATAATAATATTGAACACCCTGCGACCCCTTTTGAAACCATTATTTTCATACAACATTCGAATTATTATTTAATTAATATATTAATTTTTCTAGTTTACTTATTTGTTTGAGAATTTGCCTATAGTAAAAATAATAATATGTAATAATACTTTGAATGTTGTATAAAAATAACGGTTTCAAAATGGGGGGTTGAAGGGTAAGAATTAAATAAACTATTTTACATTGTGGATTAGGCCTACGCGGGAAACCACATTAAAAAAAAACGCGCCTCGTGTAATACCTCATAATAGCTTATAAATATAAAATATTCCATTTATTGGTAATATTTCATGTTTGATGAGCTAAGGTGGTGTGGAAAATTACATTCACGTGCAAAACGTGTAGTTTGGGTGCTCATAATATATAATACTTTTATTCTAAAAAAGAAGGTATACATACGACCGTTAATTTCAAAAAAAAGTCCAAAAACATGTAGAAATAATAATTACTTTTTATTTATTATAAATATATACTTTTGCGACCCCTGCATTATTATACATGTATGTACATAAATAAAAATAAACAGGTATTATTATTGTTGATTTCAAAAACTCATTTCACCAATTCATTCTACTTTGTCCACAAATTCTGGGCTCAGTGCGGACGAACCGGACTACCGGAGGCCACAGACCGGACGAGTACCCGATAATGCGCTTTGCCCGTGTAAACACGTGTATATATTTATTAAAATATCATAATGACAACAATAATAACATAATATAATATTATTGTGTAAAATTTCAGGTGCGGCGAAAACTTGGTTTCAGACCGGTCGGCGATAGGCAAGGAGGAGGTGGCGGCGGCGGCGGCGGCGGTAAACAACGCTGTTGTTATTACGGCCGTCCGAAGTCGGACGGTTTCCAAGGACAAAGTACAATATATATTATTTTAATATTATCATTATTATCATCCGGACGAGTCGGCGAAAAATGCGTTCGGCGAAAAACATGGCGAATCGGGCAGATTACAAACGCGCGCTTTATCACGCAGCGAGCGCGCGCGCGCGCGCGCGCGCATTTCGTAGGTGGCGCGGCGTGACGGTGCAAATAGTGTGCGCCGCAGTCGCGTTCGTCGTCTTTCTCTCTTACGGGGCAGTCCAATAACAATAATAATTATTATGATAATAGATCGTTTTCTCAATCGGCCCGCCGTCGTCGTCTGTTGGTGATTTTCCCGTTTCCAACGGGGTGTAAAAAACACGGCGGCATATAGTGCGGGTAAGTTTTTCTCCACATCGTTTTATCAGAAACTGCCCGTGACGCGTATGATAATAGAGAACTTTGGCCGTGTCGTCGTCGTCGTGTCTCGTTCACCGCGTCGCCGAATTTTTACGCCGACGCAATCGTTTTCGATCAATCCGCCGTCGGTCTTTTGTCGCCCTTCGACCCTGTCGACGATTCGCCTTTTGTTCGGCCACACCGCCGCCGTCCGCTGATCCACACGATCGATTGCAACGGTACGTGGCGAGCGGTTCGACGGCGTACATCATAATATTTTGTTTGTACACTCGATTGTGCAACGGCGGCGCAGTATTAATTACCGACCGTGTGCAGTAAAATATTAATTGTCGTTCGATTATTGTTTTCATTGTTGTTATTATTATTGTTGTTTATCGTTTTTCGTTTCACTCGCGCCGTGTCTCGTTATCTTATCTGAGAAACGAATACACGCCGCTCACTGGAATTCGAAGGTAACACAATTCCTACATGGTCGCATTTTATATAGTATTAATTAAAATAACATGTATCTATTACACCGCCGTCGTCGTCGAAGAAAAAAAAACCATATCGGTTGCCACTCCTGTAGTTGCCCCGGCTGGCTCCTACGCGCGAGAGTCTCTCTATGTGCGCCTCTAGGCTTTCTATGCACACTCGTAATCCGAACGTTGATCAAACAACAACGTCCACTGCGATACGTCTGGCGGTGGTGGTGGTGGTAGTCGCGACCAAAAGATGAGTACGTTGTTTTCGACATGTTTTCAGGCGTCGGAAATTCAAAAACGTTGTTGTTTTAAAACGCACAATTCACACTGCTCAGGGGTTTACTCGAGGGGGTAGAGGGAGGGTTTTTTTGTCTCTCGACCCTTCCAACCGAGCGATTGTCTCTTCATGGTTTTTACCGTATACGTTTGTTTCAGCAGCGTACGGACCTGTGTTCTACACTCACCGCAGTGGTGCGATGAGCGGCCAACATTTGACAGACAGCTCCAACGGAGGTGGAGATCGTAGTCCTGTCGACACCAAATCCACTACTATAGTGAAGCAGCATAGCTATGAACAGATCGACCACGCTCATTTTCTGGCCAACGACATTGGCACGCTTTACCTCAATGACAGGTGAGACACTGTTGTTATCGTCTATATTGGACTGTTATTGGTGCCATTATAGAGACTGCTGTATCTATATAATAGTAATAATATTTTAATTTAGGTATAATGTCAAGTACCTATTATTTAAAATTTTTTATTAATTTTGAGATAGAGTATTATGGACCTATTTAGAAATCATTTATGAACCTCATAATTTTTGCGTTGGAATTTAAATAAAGAATTCAGTTTTATTGTTTCTAAAATGTTTCCTTAATACCTACCTAATTTAAAATATATATATGTTTGATTTTAGTATTTTTAATTTGTTTTTATTGGTTTTTAGGTTTTCTGATGTTGTATTGTTAGTATGTGGTGAACGTTTCCATGCACACACAGTTGTTTTGGCTTCAAGAAGTGATTATTTTAGGTAATTATAATTTCATCCGAATATGTGATTTCATTTTTAAATAAATCATTACTGACATTAATTTATACATGTCAAAATAGAAATTTAAATAATCTTCATATTTAATATTATTAATATATTCTTTTTTATACTGCTTACCTACCTTAGTTGTTGACCTTGAATTGGTGTTTTGTAAGGAGTTTAAAGAAAAACACATTATATTATTACTATTATTATTACAATAATAATAAAAATTCCAAATTTAATGTCGATTAGTTAATTTTATAAAGTTTTCTTTTCTATTGTTATATAGGTAAATATTTTATTAAGTAATTTACTTGTTTTAACATCACTTCTTGATAAATTTATCATTTTCCTATTTAAAGAGTATATAAAGTGATCTTTTTTCATTTACTAATGACATTTTTGTTCTATTGTACTAAATAATTCAATGTTATGATAAAATTCTTTAATTAAATTAAAATTTTTCACCAAGTCGAGACAAGGTTGACATGTACATATATTTTTTTTTAATTTTCTTAATTTTAACATTCTCAAGATTTATATAATTTTCATGTTAATATGATAAAATACCTCAAATGGCGTATAATAATTATTTTGTTTTGAAAACAATAAAAAAAAAGTTTTGATGACCTTAAACGAAAATCTCATAATAATTGCAGAATAGAATATTTATTTAAATATAAATTTTTTCATTAGAAATTGGCTGTTTATGACTTAATAGCAGTCACAATTGATATGTTGTCTTAATACTACACAATCCTCTTAATCACATTTCTATTGAAATATAAAAAATTTGAGTTTATCATATTTACTTAAAATTATAATTTACACTGGTTAATGTTTATTGGTTTTAGCGTAATAAATGCATAATTATAATGGAAATGTTTTTTGGTTGTATAGTTATATACTTTGAACTCAATTTATTCTATTTTTATGGCATTCAATTTAAACTTAAGATTAATATTTATTAATAAATATTTTTATCAATTTTTTGTCAAGAATATAGGTATATTTTTGCCCAAGGATCAATTCCTTTTGGTGTATTAAAAACTTTTGAGATGTTCAATAAAATCAATTTTCTTAAATTTATGGTACCTGTAGAGATTAGTAATTAAAGAATTCAGATCTAATAATAATAAAGTAACACAATAAAAAAAAAAAAACCGTATTAACTTCTTACATTTGTATTCACTTTTTTCTTTAATCTTGTTTTAATTTAAAATAATAGAAATATTTAACTCTAGTTATTTATATGATAAGAACAAAATACATATACATTTAATCAAAACTTACAAATTTCACTTATAAAAATGTATGTATTGATACTATTTTTGAGTAAGAGAGTAGAGAATGACATGTCTGCTGATTAACTCAAACAGGCAGTGTTCTGGCCTTATCCACTGTTTCATGTTCAATTTACTATATTATTGATGATAATTTTAAAGTGTTAACATTATAAGTGTCTTTTCTTTTTATTTGACTCTTACTTCAATTAAGAATGTGAAAAATGATGATAAAAATATTAATTATTTATAAATTTATATTTTGTGCTTATCATTGCAAATTTTTTATTATTTTATGTAATTTTTTTAATATTATATGTAAACCAATTAACTATAAATGTGTTTTAACAAGTTTATATTTCTCTATAATTTATCATAAAATGAAAATTATGATTACATTTTAGTAAATCCTTTAAAGTAAAATTCATATTACAATTATGATAATAATTAGAACCTATTTTTTTTTAATTTATAAATATAAATATAGATAAAAATAGTTTTTATCAATTAATTTTTATCGACATTTGCGATTGATATATTGTTCTATATCTATATACCTTTAATATATTATTGATTTTCAGATTAGTGATGTGTAACAATACTGAATTAGTTATTATACTATTATATTTTGACCTATTGCTAACAATTTACACCTTATTGGATCTTATCCAATATTTTATTCTTTTAATCATATATTAAATGCAATCAATAATACATTTTATATGATAAATACAGATTGATCAATTTAAACGTAGTATGTCTATGCATAATTATTACCATTGGGTATTAAAAACTTACATCTATTTTGTGATTATTATTAGTATATTAAAGTATTGTAGAGTTGAAAACCTCCTTTCCATTAAGGAAAATTTAACATTTTTACTAACTTTAATCAATTCATTGAGTTATAAGTCTCTATAACATTATATGTCTGGAAATTTCTTAAAATTCATAAGTTGTTATACAAATTTTAAAATTGTTTATAAATATTTCTGTGTCTTTATAATCAAGACTTGATAGTTTTAATATTTTGTTCAATTATTTCACAATTGATATTATTTACTATTATTTCAGAATTTTGGTAGACAATTTAGCTAATAATGAAAATGGTCTTCTAAAAAATGTTGATAAAATTATTAAATTGACGGTAAAAATTTTTAAATCAGTAAAATGCAGTTAGTTTATTATTGTGTTATTATTACTTTTATAAATATTTTATAATATTGCCCATGTGGACAATGCGATAGGTCATCAAGTATAAAAAATAATGAAAAATGAGTCATTGTGTTGTGTTTGTTATATTATTTTATAATAACTGAATCAACCATAATACAATATTAAGGCCAATTTAATTTTGATTTATACATTGAATTCATTTGAAAACAAAAAATTCTATTCAAAATTGTTTTGAATTATTGTTTGAATAGTTATATAAAAAAAAATTAAACATTAACCTGTGTTAGAATAGACATTAAAATGGTTTTGTTAAACAACTAATACAAAATATTAAGCTCCTTTATAAATTCAATCATTTTTTGAGTATTTTATTTAATATTTATTTTATGGGTATAAATTAAACATAATGATTCATTCATTATATTATTACTGTTACTATACTTCTGTATTTTGCTTGATTAAATACAATTTTTACAAAGGAATATTATTAATATTTTGATTATTTTTCAGAGCCTTATTTTATGGCGGTCTTAAAGAATCTCATCAATCTGAAGTCAAAATCACTGACGCATCTGTAAATTCATTTAAAAAACTTTTGGAATACATTTATTCAGGACGTATGAATTTAAGTGTACTCAAGGTGAAATTGATTTTCGTTAATTAAATTTTGTATTAATAGATTTTGAATAGTATTCATCAATAATTATATTATTATTTTTTTAGGATGAAGTAATTTTAGAAATATTTGGTCTTTCAAATCTATTTGGTTTTACGAATTTGGAACTTTCTTTGTCCAAATATTTACGCACTAACATAAATGTGTATAATGTGTGCTCTTTGTTTGCCCAAGCACGTTTATATCAGCATAAAGAATTGGTAAATGAAACATTGAATTTCACGGATAATCATGCGTTGGAAGTACTCCAATCTGAAGCTTTTTTATCTTTGTCACCGGTATGTTGCATTGGGTTATTATTTTACAGTATATTTATTGTTTGATCAATTGTTTTTTAGGACGCACTCCAAGAAATTCTTAATAGAGACTCGTTCTATGCATATGAGTTAGATATATTTCGTGCGGTTTGTCGTTGGATTAAGGCAAATCAAGACGATGAAGACTCCGAAGATAAAATCAAAGTTTTGTCTGCAATCAGATATCCCTTGATGAGTCTTGATGAATTACTATCAGTTGTCAGAGAATCACAACTCGTCAGTTCTGATAACATTTTGGATGCCATACAATTAAGAAATACAGTACCATCTCACAAATTGAAATTTCGAGGGCAACTAAGTATGTTTCTAATTTTTTTTATTTCTTTTAAAATGGTTTAAAATATATTTTTGTTTTTTCAGAACCCAATTTAAATATTGCTCATCCTTCACAAGGTGCCCAGGTAATGCAGGGAGAAATGCGTTCAGCACTGTTAGAATCTGATTCAAGTGGCCATGACCACGAGCGGGGCTGTACTAGACATCTCATCAATGAAAGTAACGGCGGTATTATGATCAAACTGGGCCATCTTTCAATAATAAATTATATTAAAATGCAACTATGGGATAAGGACCTCAGGTAAAGGATAAAAATAACTATTCTTAAATTAAAAATGCATTATTGACTAACCATATTTGTTTATACTGAAGGTCTTATTCTTATTATATTGAAGTATCAATGGATCAACAGGATTGGGTGCGTGTTATTGATCATTCAAATTATTATTGCCGATCAATTCAACGTTTATGGATACAACCTCGTGTAGTACGATACATTCGCATTGTAGGAACCATCAATACTGTTAATAAATGTTTCCATATAGTTTCTATGGAAATTATGTATAAAACCGAAGAAATGAATTTAGTAGATATTGAAAAAGGATTAGTGTGTAAGTAAAATATCAAATAGAAAAGATAAGAAATTAGTTATTTTAATTACCTGTCCCAATCAACATGCATTATTTTGAATTGTTCACTAATCCTTATCCAAACTAATATAAATTATTTTCTTCTTGTTTGGGTTAGTGCTAATGTTTAAGTAAAGATCAATATTTTTCTAAAATGTCCATGTTAAGGCAATTGAATTTTGTTTAATATGTTATTAAACAGAGATAGAATATATATATTATATTATTTAAAAAATTCAATACTTATAATCAAAATAATTAAAAAAATGTAAAGTCTTTAAGTTTATATTTTAATAATCCTCACTTAGTTTGATAATTTAAACATATAGTCTTTCAATAAGAACGCTCAAACTTTATCAGGTTATATCAGTCATATCAATAAAGCTTTATCTGTAAAATGTATTGCGAATTATTTAGTAGTGTATGGGAAATCATTATGGAAGTTTATAGCGTTGAACAATGTTTGCAAATCATTAAATTTTATTTTCAAAATCAGTGTCTGTTTGAGAAACGTTCCGCGCATTACGTGATTTTTTGCTACTGTGTGTGAGAGCGTATGGGAATATTCGATATGGGTAGTTCATTCCAAACAAACAAAAATCACGTAGTGTGCGAAATGTTTCTCGAACGGACACTAATTTTGAAAATAAAATTTTATGATTTGCACTTGTTGCACATCAACGCTATAAACTTGCATGGTGATTTGCCATACACTAATACATAATCTACAATACATTTTACTGATAAAGCTTTATTGACATGACCAATATAACCTGTTAAAGTTTGAGCATCTTTATTGAAAGTCCCTATATAATAATAATTAGTTTTAATTAGCATGCATAATTTAATGGAGTTATATTTATTTTTTCATATTTCAGCTCCAAAATTCAACGTTGCTACTATGGCTATGAATGCTATTGTAATTGATGGAGTGAGTCGTTCCCGAAATTCATTATTAGATGGCAACTGCAAAGATTACGATTGGGATTGCGGCTACACATGTCATCAATTGGGATCTGGATGTATTTTAGTTCAACTTGGACAACCATATATGCTTAGTTCAATGAGGTAGATCTAGTTGGATATTATTATTTTTTTTTTTATAGTCAACTGCGATAACTACCATTGTATTTTAGCTTAAAGAATTTACTATCTTACTTATAGTTATGAGCTAAATTAAATCCATAAGGCGTATCAGCAACATACACCTAAAGTCTTTGGTTGTTGATGTTTCCTAAGGGACATTCTAATATTTTCAATCTTAATTGTTATTTTTTTCTATAAAATATTAAATTTAAATAATTGTTATAGAATGCTTCTATGGGATTGTGATGATCGCTATTATAGTTATTATATTGAAGTATCAGTAAACATGTGGGATTGGGAATTGATCATTGACAAATCAAAAGAGCATGTACGATCTTGGCAAGTGTTGCAGTTTAAGCCTCGACCTGTTGTATTTATTCGTATTACTGGTACTTACAATTCAGCTAATGAGGTAAGTTATCATTATTAGTATAAGTGGAAAAATAAGAATAATACTTTTGATAATAAATCATTATATACATATATCCCTGTGAATAAATATGAATGTTTATTTTTTCTTTGTTCTCTTTAGACTAATAAATTACTGGTTCAATTTTCACGTGGGTGGGTTTTTACAAAATAGTCGGGGTTGTTCAGTTAAGCTTTAACTGTTAAGGCATAATGCTATTGAAATCCTCTATCCGACCAGTAGTTTTTTTAATTTGCATCATGAAGTATGCAAGAGGAGTTTAATCGATAAAAAAATAATTATTAGATTTATTGCCTTGGAACCCAACCTAACAGAAAGACAAACATTCATTTTTATGAACTAAGCCGGGTAATTCAGTTAGTATATATATATATGTGTGTTATAATCAATCATTTTTTTATGAAAGGTTTTTCACTGTGTTCATTTGGAAGTTCCTGCTCAAGTTTCATTAGATCCAATTACATTTGATGAAGTTGATCAGAATATTACTAGTTTACAAAAAAAATTAGTAAGTTAAATAAATATTCATAAGTTTTAGATACATTTATTTTATTATTACATTGTAAGTGTAATCTTTTTATCTGAAGCATATATGAAATCCCGACCATAAAGCTTTGACCACAATATCTATAGACTATAAATATTTTGTTGTGGTTAATATTTGTTTATGTAGTTAATACAAGTTTTCTATGTAAAATTCATTACGAGATATTTTACATGTTTACCATGGATGTTGGTATTTTCAGTTTTTTTTTTATTCTAGTGATTGGCAACCGTTTTAAACTCGTGGGCCAATGTTTCAAATTAAAAACTGTTTGTGGGTCACAAAACTAATTTGATGATTTCTGTCACATTATCTATTTAATTAATATATTATTTAAAGTTTAAACATGTATATTATTTAAAGTTTAAAGTAAAACAAATATAATAAATATTAATTAAAATTTAGAAATAAAATGTTTAACGAGGTATTTTTAATATCATTGGTTATAGAATTAAGCATTCTTTTCTATGATCAATGGTAAAACTTTTTTAAACTTCACGTTGAAGCATAAAGCTGACCATTAAAGATATGCGTTGGCTGAATGCCGATCATTTCTCTATAAAGATTTGTACATACGTACTCTGTATTATAGTTAGTATTTTAAAATACATTAAAATACATTTTAAACTCTGGCCAGATTGTTATTTCAAATTTAAATATAGAGGCTCAAAATACTTTTAAATTAATAACATTTTATTAAAATTATTCATTAATTTTTCACAATCTTAAAATTAAAGTGTATACTGAGTGATAGTATTTCGCTACATTTTTTGTATGATCATTTGTAGTATTTTTACTGACCCTTTATTTTCACCACTACGCATAAGAATACGTATATAAGTAATACGTATAAGATGGTTGTAAAAAACTATTTCAAGTTACAGACATTACATAAGTGTTCTATTTATTTTCTAATTATAAAAAAAACCGGCTTTTTATCACGCTATAAATGTAAACCAAAGACCCCTGGGGTCTTTGTACCTTTATTATCATACAGAATTATTTAAATTAATCGTACCATAAACATATTTCACACATAATTATTTTATTAAATTGTCAAAATTACACTGTTGCCAATACTTATCATGAAATTTTCAATTTTTCTATACTAAATACAATAATATTATAATCGTGTGTTATATAACTTGTAATTTATGTTTTTAGAATGTTATGAAAACGAATGAGTCTGTAACTACGGAAACACCACAAACAGCAGTAGCAGAGACACCAACAGCAGCAGCAGCAGCAGCAGTAGACAGACTGACCGTTTAAATTGTAAATGTTACAATAGCATTCGCTTAATGTTCCTCGCGTGTTTCCCACAATAGACTGAAAGTTATATCAAATTGTTATTATTTTGTTTTTTTTTCCTTTTTTTTTTTCATACGAACATATAATTGTTTATTTTTTCATTATTTATACTTAAAATTTTTCCATTTTTATAAATGGTAGTTGGTTTTTTAACCAGGTTAATATTATTATTACTTGCATTCAGTGTTTACAGGTCAACTAAAATCATCTTCCATTTGATATTATGTATTTTGATAGTAACATATTCTTGCACTATATATCCTTATTGTATTTCTGATTAAAAACATATTTTATTTAATTTCATTTTAAAATAAATATTTATTTATATCGCTTTTAATATAATTTCCGTGTATTTTTTTTTATAATAAACTAATTGCTTATTTATTTATTTTTTTCAGACTCTTCATGTTAGAAAACAATAAATTATAAATTACCCACCATTTGTTTGGGATTTGAATGGAAATGACACAATATGATTTCACTTGTAGAATTTATTACCAAACAATTTTTTTTATTTAATCTCGCAACTCTTGATAGTACAACAGAAATGTTATGTTTGGAGGAAAACACTGGACCGAATCACGTAATATTTTTCAATGAATTCATGTGTTGATGTTTAATTTTGAGAGAGAGAGAGAGAGAGAGATGAGAGGTTATTCATATTGGTAGTTAAGATCAGCAAAATAATAGCACTTGGATAGTACAGATTTTTGTAATAGTTATTATGTTTTATTTTGTTTCTAGCCCATTAGAATTTAACATGCAACTATTTTAACACAAGATATCCTCCGATTGTCACTGTTGCAGTTGAAGAAATGTCTGGGTAAAAATGATTCAATATCAATAAATTTGTGTTTGATTAAATGAGTATATGTACATTGATCTAATCGAAGAATCCAAATGAGGCCCTCAAGTGATACTGTTATTAGTTAATTACACATATTTTTTTCAAAATAATAAGTACTCGTGTCAAACTAGGGGCCAGGAAACATGAGAAATAAAACCGGTGGGTCAGATTACCTCTTAAACCCTCCCTGGGTCCATTATTGATACATGGTGTTGTCCCACTGTAGTCAACTAATATTCCAAGCTGTGGAGGAGTAGAGTGTTGTTTCGACTACGTTGAAATGATAAATCCTTGTGGCCCATGAGACATGCGAATGTTAGACTTAACCCCGTGCGACATTTCAAAGTAGAGTTAAGGTAGACACTAATTACTAAATATTTATAAGAATATAAATAAACCTTATCAAGTTTAATAATTATAATATATAATTTTATAATTTTAAGTAAATTCTTATAAAGGTTATAAGAAGAAACTTACGAGGTCATGAAGACGAGAGCCAAGTGTAGTAAAAAATACTTACTTTGAGCTGTAACATATTTAATTACATGTACGATACAGAGGAAGTGTGGAATAGAATTAAATGGGCGGCAAAAGACATTTCATCCAGGCCATTTTCATTACCTGAGCTTTAATTTAATTTGTCCATGTATTGAATTGTATCTTTTAAACTAGTATAAATACCTACTAAAATTAACGTTTTTCTCGAACGAATCAAAGCTCAAAAATGTAAAATGAGTTGACTTTTCTCATAATTAAGTTTGATTCTCATTTCGATTGAAATTTTGCACGTAACATTTAATGGCAAACTTTATTTCATAAGTAATAGCTAAACACTAAACATCTCTTCGACTTGCAGCAATATGGCTTTTTTAAGACATTTAAGACAGAGAAGCGGTGTCTGGGTGTCTCGAAGTAAGAAACTCGATAATTATTAACTTTTTTCTTTTATTTTTAGATGACACCTATCAAATAACAAAACATCGTCGTTTTTATTTATGTAGAAAAGAACTTGAACAAAATGTAAACACTGGCGTATGGGTATTATATCAGATAGACACTTAACTTGGTATTTATTGCAGACAATCTGAAAAAATAATAATTAATACTAATGAAATTGTGTTCGTTTTCCGAGGTAACTATTTGATTGAAACTAATGATAATAACAGTTTGTTATTAACAATCCACGTCCGGTACTTTAAATCGTAATCATTTAATATTTCAAAGGCACGCTGGAAGAAAGTCAGTCGTTCGAAAATGTTATATTATATAGTATCCACCACGCGTCCTGTGGCAAAATCGAAGATCGCGCGATTTCTTACCGACCAAAAAGAGACGACTACGACCGCCGAGGGAGGGTCACGGCACCCTCTCCAAACGGACCCGCCTCTGTCGCGCGCGGGCGATTTCTCGTCTCCGTCACCGCGGAAACGCGCGCCGCACCACGCCGGAGCTCGGCTCCCGGGCCGGATGTCGCCGGTTTTTTTTCGGACCCCGGGAACGACGAATAACGAACAATAATAATATATCGCGCTAGACGTGTGTACATTAGTCATCTGCGCCCCCCTCCGATTTATCGTTCAATAACGTTACCTCGCGGCGTTCGCATACGAAAACACAATAAAACATACACAACGCTCGTGATATATTATTATATATTTCGTACGCCCTCGCGGTCGTAGCCCGTTTAACCCGCCCCCGCGCACATTCGAGCCGGCTTTAGTCTCCCCGAATCCCCGCCCGTAGTCTGACAACCGTACGCAATAACGTCATAATATATATATTGTAGAACGACGGGCCTCTTGTGTATATTGTATTCTTTTGCGCGTTCTCTCCTCGGCCTCTCCGTCCCCGTCCTTATACCGCCCGAGCTCGTCGTAGATAAACGGAAATCGAAACGCCGCGCGCCGCCGGGGGCCGTCGATTCGCCGTGTGCCGTTCGGACGCGGCGAGGCTCGTCGCGGACCGGCCAGCTCTTTTTTTTTTTCGCCGCGGTCGTTTAATAATTATTGTATATGTTAGCGTTAAAGCATTTAATGGCGATATTTCATGAAATACCTAGCTATTACACACATTAACCAAATCAATGCGATAAAACATATAATATTACATTTAACTAGGTATTTTATGAATTCCCCGTGATTGCTCAGTTATAGTTTATATATTAGGTCTAGTTAAGATAAGGCGAGTGGTAGAACATAATATAATATGTTTGTTTCTCGTCCAGTGGTTTGCAGTACACCATAGTTATACAATATTTAACGCATTATATAGCTGTAGTACCGGTACACGTGTTTTAATTTTTTGATTGAATTTTTTTTAAAATTATATTTGATTGAATTTTTTGTAATTCTATAATATAACTAGTTATTTTATGCATTTTCAAGATAAAGTATTTATATAATTTGAATGTCAACACTTAAACTAGAATGTTACGTTAAATTATAAAATAATTTAATACTTTAACGGTAACATATTATATAATCTCTAACCGGCGGTTATTAGCGATATAGACGCGCACTTTGTGTTCGAAAACGCGAGCAGATCAACACATATTATTGTATATAACAATTGATTTTTAAGTTCATTATTGCAGGATGAAATTATATGAAATTGAATAAATGATAATCATGAAATCTCAGTTCGTCGTTTGTCAGATAAATTATTATATGCAGTCGTTTTCAAAGTTGAGTTAAAAAAAAAAAAACAATCAAATGATTTTGGTTTTATCGTTACGTTACACCGCTCACTATTATTTGGCAATACAATAATTGTAGACCAGGAAATGAGAATAATGAGGTGAATTAATATCGACATTCGGATTTCTCTAATCAAATCTTTGTAATTCGTTCGTTCGCCGTTGTATGCTTGTGTCGTATTTTTATTTATTTTAACGCTAACCGATTTGTTTTGTTTGTTTTAGGAACGTTGAACATAATATAAGTTTCATTACGAATCCGATTGCGACGATGGACACAATAATTTTGTACTGTAGAAAAAGCCATCTCGACGTCCGGACAGTCCAGCGTTCGAAACGAATTACTCCTGAAAGCTTCAGGTAAACTCATTGACCGCAAAGACGTTTAAAAAATATTTATTTAAGACACGTGCACGATTTTATCAATATCCTGTGACCCCCCCCCCCACCCATCCATTTCATCTACCCGCTCATTTGAAGTGCCTCGCGCGTTAACAATATTAATCATCACCTTCGCGCCGCCGCGCCGTCGCTGCAGCATAACATAATATTATAATAACGGTCAGATGTGATTAAATCGAGTTCGGATCGAGTTGTTTTTTTTTCTGTTATATAAAATATTCAACACGCAGTCGATTTTTTTCTTGCGATTGTTTTGTTTCGCGAGTTTTGCGACGGCAATAGGCAGCAAAAGCAGTGTGTGGATTCGAATGCCAATGGAATTTCTTTCCAGGAGCTCTAGAAACCAACGCTTTTCCGGTAACGTAGTAGGCGCGCTTTCGTTTTTTTTTTTGTTCGTTCCGACGTTTCCTCAAATCGTTTCAAACGATTCGCCCCTGTTTCCGCCGCGATACGACGAATAATAATTCCTAGATTTACCGCGGATACAATACGTCGTCGTCGACGTACGACGCGAAACCGGCGGCGGCCGGAACGAATTACCGCTGAAATTGCGCGTTCGCTTAACGTAATGAGTACGCGCGCTGCACACGCGGTGCAAAAACACACACGCAGACAGACGTCGGCCGGGGCGCGTATGAAAATTACACAACAAAGGTAATAACGCGCGCGCGCGCGCGCGGTGCAAAGTTCGCAGCCGCAGAGCAAATGCCAGATTTAAGACCGTACAAGCAA
This sequence comes from Drepanosiphum platanoidis, assembly GCA_948098885.1. Classification (NCBI taxonomy): domain Eukaryota; kingdom Metazoa; phylum Arthropoda; class Insecta; order Hemiptera; family Aphididae; genus Drepanosiphum; species Drepanosiphum platanoidis. The sequence continues at coordinate 9,412,342 of OX402536.1, read as the reverse complement.
GCGCGCGCTCGGCACTCGAGCGGAAATTATTGCTATTCTCTCTATCCCCCGGGGGATTTTTCCCATAAAAGGGTAGTTGAGTTATTCACGTGAACGATGGCATAATAAACACCAATTTAATGTTTTAAAACAATAATCGTATAGTCGCGGCGGAGAATGCGCGTACGAGAATTACGTGCGCCCCGCGCGCAGGCGCGGACAATTTTCCTTTTATATTAATATATTATATTCTTTAGACGAACGTCGTCGCGAGCATTATGTACACGCACACACGCGCTCGTATATATATATATATGATAATATGTATGTATATATTGTCGCTAATTAGAACATAATAGAATTCGTAAACAACACGTGTCTGCTGTGGCGTATGTAACCTGCGCATACGTGCATTGTGTGTGTATATGTGTAGTACGTGTACGTACTCGCATGTAATATTATTATATTATTATAATGTGATAACGACGTTATTATTTTTAATCACGGCGGGTACTTATGCAATAAAGTATGCCCCCCTCCCCCGCGCAGTAGGTATTTACTTTTTTCTCCCACTGCAGCAGCAGTGTTATTGTTATGTATGTGTGTACACGTTTATGGCGAACATCGCAACTCTCTACGTCGCGACGACAAAAGCACCGACGTAGGGCCGACGGAGAGTTATCAAAGTCGTGCGTTTCGCTCGCGCGGTAAAAGAATGTGTAATACGCGGCGAGCTTGCAGCGAACACGGGTTCGATCCGGTGACAATATTTCATCGATATCCTGTAGTACAAGTCTTCGGCTCATATTGTGGCGGCCAATTCTCCGAAGAAAATTCCAAATCTAAAACTCTCCTTCAGACGGTTTGTTGTCTATACAAAATATGTTATCTATAGTAGTTATTCTCTTCGAACGGTCTCTAACTTTTTTCGCCACCGAACTACTGTCACGTTAGACTCTATATCGATTATTTCTTTGTGTGTGCCGAGCAGACGAATTTCCATTCGCGTTTTTCTCCGACCGCGCGAATTACGTTTTATTTTATCCCAATCGAGGTGAAATAAAACGCGTATTTCATCAAATATTAGTCTTGTTTTTGCACTTGTATATATTATTATTATAGAAGAAAGAGGTTTGCGCTCTACCGGCGGTATCCACGCGTGTCTCTCTGTTTGAGTTTCGTTATAAATAGTTGTGGAATATTGGTAAGAGTTACGGATTCCATTACTACGCCGGATACTAGATAGGTATAATCATTAAGTGTCTGTTGACTCGCACACACGATACATCACGCGCGCGTGAATATGTTATATGTGTATATATTTATTGTATATTCTGTACGACGTTGCGTTTCCGCCGACTACGGAAAGTGCGCGATGTACGTGGGCGGGGGCCAGGAGAATAGAGATAAAGTTTTGCTCGACCGCGTCCTGCGGGATTACCGCCGCCGCCGCGGCGCGCAAAGACCTCATATGGAAACCATCGCGCGCGGATGATGCCGAGAGGGATGCCGCGGCAGCAGGAAGCTGCTGGGGGGGGGCGGGGGCGGCGGCTGTGGCGTTTATATATGTTTATACTAAAGTCCCTTATCTAAGCCCTCCCCAGTTCCCTTTTCTTATACACGTCCAAAAATCCTTCGCCCTCTCCCCGCCACACCGGTTCGGCCCGGGACCGACGCGCGCGGCCGACGTTGAATGATGATTTTAACCCTCTTATCAGCTACTCATCCATTTCCCCACTACACCGCCGCCGTCACTACCACGACGTATATCACACACATACACTCTCTCTATCTCTCTCTCTCTCTATCGCCCTCTCTTTCTCCTTGCGGCTTTTTAGATTTAATGTATCCATAATGCGATATCCCTACCCACCCCCCTACACACTGATCATATTCACAAAGCTTTCCTCTCCTGCACACCGTTGTGTCCGCTCTCATATATATATATGTGTGTGTGTGTGTGTGTGTATAAGACGGTCTGTCGTGGCTTTTATATGGAAATTTCTAATCTATCTTTTCATTAGCCTATCTCCGAGAGAGCTGTATATATATATATACTATAGCTGTGTTATATATACGTAGACCGCCTGCCACCGACACCATCTGCGCGTGTGTGTATGCCACAAAAACCGCACTGGCTTTTCGCCTCGTCCCTTGTATTACGCGTATATTATATATATATATATATACACCACACTTTCGCTAAATATCTTCCGCTGCCGCCTTTGGGTTAATTAATATTAATTTCCTGGTGCGTACACACACACACACACACACACACATGCTCGCGAGTGTGTATATATAAGGTCGTAAGGAGGCGGTAGCGTATATTTTGAAATATTTGCATCGCCGTTTGTTGTACTGTTCAAGACCCCGCTGGGCGATAAGAAGGAGAACGTTTTTTATCCCTAGACCGCCGCTGGCTCGCGTGCCAATGTGCCATACACTCGTATGTGGTTTTTACGCATTATATTATTACTATTACTATCATATTATTATATTCGTTCGATGCGCATATATATATACGTATGTATTATAATATGAGATATGACAAAACGCCGGAGGCTGTTCCGGAAGTCCGTGATGGATTTTCCACGCACACCGTGTATTACTGCAGCTCGGCAACATATATAAGTCCGTCTTTATATACTCACTTCCGCCATTATAACGACACGTGTGTACCACCCTAGATGTTCTATCTCGCGCGATCGTTTCGACGTAGATTATAATAATATGATGTTTATATTATATTATAAATATATCCCAAATGTTATTTTATCTCCAAATATTGGTCGCGGCGGTGCCAAGATTCTTGAAATTCACCGTCGAGTTGCCCGTGGTCCGATTTCGATATCGTTTAGGCCGATCGCACACCAAAAGAGCAAAACTGTGTTAGTCATTTTTATTTTAGTCAACTAAAAACAATTGGTTTTATATAAGCGCATATCAGTTAGTCAAGGCAAAACAAGAACCAATTTTTTTGGTTAGTTACGTTTTACGTTTTACCTCTTATTATATATTTTTTTATTTATACTCTAGTTACTAAAATTATTATTATTAAACTATAATTATCTTTAATATCCAAAATGTCATCTGATGAAGAAGTTGCCATTTGTATGTGGTACACTCTGCTCGATTTAGAAGAAAGGGATAAAAAAGAGTTATGGGTACATCCATCGAACCAAAAACGTATCACTCGCAACGTGATTTTATCATTTATATGTGAATTACGATCAGAAATACGATCAGACGAAAAAAGAATAATAAAAATTATATTATATGACTAATTATGACTAAAGAAAAATGTAAACACTTCAGGCAGTATTAGTCATGAGTTCATGACTGATGGTGTTTAAAGCAAAAACGTTTTCGTTTTGTTTTTGTCTTATCAGTGTACGTATGCAACGTTATTTCCTATGTTTTATTTTTAACAAAACTGTGTTAGGCTGACTAACACTGTTTAAAGCAGTTTTGCTCTTTCGGTGTGCGTTGGGCCTTAAAGTGATTAAGAATTCACTTTTTCAATTATTTTCTCGCTATAGGCAATATACATTTTTACTTTTTACGAATTTCGTGTCGACGACGACGACGACGATGTCTGTAATTACAATATTTATACACTTGGTGTTATTGTTCAATCGCCCATGTTGTGTATTAGTCAAATGTGAATCAAACGATTCGCGCGCGCGAATGTTATGTTATGGAAATTTTAGTTTTGCCAACTTGCTTTGATCGAATTGAACATTTGAAAGTGAAATATTTCTATGGATTCAAGTCGAATGTAGTTATGTTGAGTGAAGTTGAGTTATTTTCCGATCGTGTTCTTGACAATTGTTTTTCTTCAACGGAGTTAAACTTCTTGCCGTCAGATTCCAATTGAATTTGTTTGCAAGTTTCAACGGAATCCCGCCGCCGCCGCCGAACTGCATCAAAGCGTCTGTAGTGTGGTCGTCTCCGCAGTAGTTGGCGACGACCACAACGACGACGATAATCAAAATAAAAGTAATCAACAACACACGCACTTCCGTTGCAATCGAAAAATTAATATTTCAAATGACGTACAAGCAATTCGTTATACCTACTCTTGAACATTTTCAAGTGAATCGTAATGAAATGTTTCCAAAGAGCGGCTAAAATACAGGTCGGCGTTTGAAAATTCTCCCGTGACGTCGAGATCAACTAGATTTAAGGACTTAATTTCATTCTTATATCCTATTAATATGTTCAGAAATTTGTTTTTCTTTTATTTAAGTAATCTACGATCCATACAAATGTTTGTATTCAGACGTTTAAATAATAATTATTATCGTTATAATTGTTCTAGGCGGCGAACACTGGGATTCATCGAATTTCGACAACAAATGTACAAAAACAGTTAAACAAAAAAGAAAAAGAAAAGAAAAATCAAATACGATGCCAACGATATCGAAATGACCCATACGACCAAGGCGGATATTTCTAGGTATTTTGTTAGTTTGAATATTCTTAAATGCTTAGCTATATACATTCAAGGACGTTGAGATTTTTTTATAATTACGGAAGGAGTTTAAAACGTTTAGTATACAAAGTTATTGTTTTATCAAAAAAAACATTCGTTTTTTCTGAAAGCATCGACTTTTTTGAAATATTAAAAATATTGTTATAATCTCGTTTTAATATTCTTATAATTTCCAAAAATGTTTATTATACATCAAACCCCGGTATCTACTCTATTGATTCTTTATCGACGAGAATTTATTTAATTATTTTTTTTATGAATTATCGAGGAAATTAATTGTATTTTAAATTTTCCAAAAAAAAAAAAAAAAAATCACTTTTTGAAATAATAAATGTTTTTCGATGAAGGAATCGCCTGTATCACCCATACGTTTACAACTAGAAATATATTTTTCAACTTATCTTACTAATTAACCTAAAACTAAATGATTATTTTCTTTTTTAATGACGTGCAACGTTGTGTTATAGTGTGAAAAATATCTTCTAACGCTTTAAATTCGTTTTCAATGTTTATTAAATCTATTAATCGAATCGTTAAATATTATTATACAACACAAAATTTTAATTTTATGGAAAACCTTTATATAAATCATATAAAATCAATTTTGAACAATATTTCGACGTCGTTCATTCATTTAAATATACAGTACGTTTTGCAAGTTTTTTCAACAGTCACCCTTACATTTCAAGTTTACCTACGACAAAACATTTGCGTGAGTATTCTTCACGATGTTTAATTTTCAACTCCAATAATATATTGTTAAAACAATAATTACAATAATAACAATAATTAAATAACGTGTAAAAAGCGTATTCACGTGCGTGCGTGTTTTTATGCTAAAAATATTCCGATTGGATAGAATTTATCGATTGAACGAAATTAAAATTTTCCACGTATTAAAACTCACGGAGCCACAAATGGTATCTAATAATTTTCGTTTTGTAATATCATAATAATATTTAGTCGCGCAGTATAGAGTATATATTATTATAAATTGTAAATCACCGCGGTATAGTTTCGAGTTTGAATGATGAGTTTGAATTTTAGAGTTGATGTCTGTAGGTAATGAGAGTATTTATTTCACAATCAAAATAGTTTCCAAGTGCTTATGCATAAATTAATTTTGTAGATGTGAATTATAGGTTTTGAAAACGTTTAACGGTTCACCTCGGGACGGATTTGCATTAACGTGAAACGTCTTTAATTCCAAATTCGCGTAGAAAATTATGTGCCGTTCAATAATTGAAAAATAAACGTACGACTGCAGACAACGTAGTATCGTGTTTAAACGTATTAATCGTATTAACCGACACGCGTTATCGCGTCCCTTAGCCGAGGAGGTCCTTAAGATATTTTAGGTACAGTTATCATTGTTGTGTTCGAGAGTTCGAAACGCAATTTCGGAGAGTATACCGGAGAAAATTGTTTTTAGACCCCTATTATAGTTTCCCGTTCGGCGCGTGCAGCGCGCGCAGTTAATGTTACTTTAATTTACTAAATTTAGTTTCTAATGTCGAGGAGAAAATTGTCTTGGAATAGTTTTTAAACTTAAAGACTTAAAGCTTCGAAGCACTTAATAATTGTATTCGAAAAACCGGTCATTATTTTTTAATTAAAAAACAAGCGTGTTTAAAAAAAAAAAACATATTCGTTCGGCTATTTATTCTTGGAAATCGATGACGATGGTTTTAGATTAAAAGTCGGTCAGGAGTCATGGCTAGTTATGAGTTTTGCGGTTCTCATGTTTAATATTGCTTATTTATAAGATTTCCCCGCGTTTCGATCACTCGTGTGTCTTATAATATTATTATGTAAATTCGACTTGGTAGATTTGTCGAGCGAGGTGGTATATTTCCTATCATTTTCCGGTAAACAATACCGGGCTGTGTAAGTCGATAAAATTGATTTTTAGTATACTACCCCTTCGAGTGTTTTTCTTAAAAAGCACCGCGATAAAGTCTTTCAATAAAACAGATATTGACGAGAGAGTAAAACCTATAAGCGATTTCGGTTCAAGTAGATTATGTGTATAATCGTCGCGGTGTAGAAATTACGGAGCGATAATATTTAAATAATTGACGATCGAAATAAATCAAACGCGATAATAAAATAAATATATTAATCAAAACAGTACGCGTTATGTTTACTACATGTTACGCATTTAAAAACGTTTATAATCAAACTCATTAGTTATTAGTGTTCCGAGGTGATATTTCTATTATATATTTCAGAAACAAATCGAAACTTTGAATCGTAGAATCTCGCCTAATTTCGCACGATGATAAATGTGTTTCGAGCACACGCGGTTCATAAATAACGAAACTCATTAATTATTCGTCGAGATTTTTACATTATTTTCGTACTTTTTTTCGAAAAGTCCGAGTTAAAAGAAGTCCATATGTAGTCGCAAGTACTATTGTAGTTCAAATTTTTGTTTTATTAAATTTACATTTGTTTTGGAATCGACGTTTCATTCGATCAGCTTTTACTGTAAAAACTAGTTCAAAACAGTTGCAATTCATATTTTAGACTAAAAAGCAGTGGCGTACTTAGACCTGAACTTTGGGGGGGGGGGGTTTTAATTTTTTTAATTAACATATTAGATGACGTGACACCTGAACAAACAAAACATATCGTACATACGACAAGCTGTACTATTAATAATATTTATAATTCAGAATTCAGAATTTGAGAAAATTCAGATAATTTGTTATACCTAAGTACAGTACAGTTCAGTACAATTAATATACAGGTACTAGATATTTTAGTTTTCTCATAATAAATTAAATCATCCATTAATTTCGGGGGGGGTTTTATCCCCCCCCCCCCCCCCCCGTTAGTACGCCACTGCTAAAAAGTATTTAAATTTCGGTCAAATTTTTGTTTCGTTACACTAACGTGTGTATTTTATATTATTTATTATTTCTAAAATGTCGATCGAAATGTTGTTTAAATGTTAAATGGTCGGGCGCGAGACGACAATGATATGACGTGGTGTCTTTTCCTATAGCTTTGTGTGAGCCGAACGCGCAAACGCTCAGAACGCGACGGCGTAACGACTTGTTTTTTTACTTTTACATTTCTTTTGTGCGGTGCACGAGGATGGCATTGAGAGGAGCACAAGCGGATTGGATTTGGCAACCCGTTATTAGTTCGCGGAAATAAATTACTAGGTAGAACGCGACGATATTGTTTTTAAAGATAATACGCGAAAAGTCGGGTCGTCGCGAACGTAAACTATGGACGGAAGGGCGCGAATTTAGCTTTTACGGCGTTCGTAAACAGGTGGTGATGTTTCGGGCGCGCGCGTTTGAAAACCGAGCGCGGTAGTCGTTTTTTATATTATTTTAACTGTTATTTCGTCGCAAACGTCGTCGATCTTTCCCTCGCGTAACGCAACGTAACACGCGAACAGTTCATTAACGATTTTTACCCGACGACGCTAAAAAAATTATGTATTCCACACACTCGAAACCGCGACATCTGACGGACGGCTGGCGGTCGGTTTTTTTTTATTATTATTAAATTTCAACATTCGTTTTGCTACGTGAATATACGAGTACATACAAGCGATATAGGATATTTTCAGTTTGTGCCGTCGTCGACGCGTTTATCGAGACTTCGTTAATTAAGCCGAACTCTCGGAGTTTATTATAATATATTTCACGTCAAACGCCAATAGTATTGACGGCGTGTCAATAAATTTAAAAAGTTTACACATAAAGCACGTAGTTCTCAGTCAACTTTGAATATGGTCGTCTCTCGAAGAGAGAGCACTTCTTTTATGACACAACTTTCGGAACAAGCGAAATAGAAAGTGCCCATTAAAAACTTTCGGTGTATGGTCGACGACGGTGATAATTCTGTAGTTTTCACGTAATACGTATATAATGCTTTTTTTTTTTTTCAAATCAAAATGTATTTTATTCATAATAATATTATTTACGGCCGCACGAATTCTCGGTTTAATTTTTTTACGACTGATAAATAATTATAATTTACGATTCATTCATCATCCCGATCATGTGTTTTTTTAAGTTGAATAAATTTTATAAACGTCTTTTATTATTTAGTTTGTTTGCCGAATCGGTACGTTTTATAACCCAAACGACTTATTAGTCAGATAAAAAACGTTCGTCATTATTCGTGTACATTAAAATATACTTCTCACACAGACGCGATAAATTACACCGGCTCTTATTTGTTCAGAGAAATAATGAACTATTTTCGAGTGTAATGTCATTATTAAATTTGGTTTCGTCTAATTCAACAAGTGTAAATAACGATCGAAGCCTCGATTACGTCTCAATTTAACGCGCGCTAATATTGTGTTTTGTAAAACATTCTTGGTTTAATGCCAGCTGTATAGTGTTTTTCTTTTTTTTATCGCATAAAAATTAATATTATTTGTTTTTCAATTTATTTAAGCGATGTTCAAAGTGTTAAATATAACGCGTAAAAAAAAAAAAAAACAAAAACAAATGGTTTATTAATTGCGTTATAATACGAGAATATAAAAAAAGTTTATTGGAGCGATTAAGATAAAAAGGAATCTCTAATCGTTTAATTATGTTCGCGCTGAAAGGGAAAATAGCGAAAATTAATCAACTTTTATTTAAGTGTTAATTCATTAATATTAAAAAGCTCGAACGCAATATTAACGTTTAAATTATTATAAAGTACCTACGTTGTTGAAACACTTTGCAATAAAAATAAAACTTCTACGAATAAATCAAATCAGCGTCATAATAATAATAATAATAATAATAATAATAATAATAATATAAACGAAAGAAAAGAAAAGAAAACAGTTTAATACTTTTTAATTACTTTATTCCTCTTTTGTTTATTATTGCAAACCACTGGGGCGCGCGCGAACGAGTCTCTTCGTTTTGATTAGTTTAATTCACATAATAATACTATAATAATATAATAAACCGTACTATATAATATTCAGTTAGGTATGACAAGAGTAGTTGTGAAAAACTCGGGCGCGCTCTGCTCTTTACTCGTTTTCGTCTATCGGCAGGGAAAAGGAGAGGGGGTGGGGGGGTAAACGGGGTGATTTCGAATTAAATTAACACGATCGCGTACAACGAAAGTTCGTTTGTATTGTCGGACCGATACGATGCAGGTATTGCATTGGAGTGCAGTTTTTAATTATTATTTTGACCTCGCGATACACAAACACAATATCATCACCAATAATACAATACCTAAAAACGGTAGGCACAAAACGCTCTTCGAACGTAGAAAACGTCCTTGGGAATTTCGTTTCTAACCCGAGACAACTTATCGTTCGAGTCATTATTAATTTTTTAAATTCAGAATTACCTACGATTATCATCGTGTGCTTATCAACATGTCGCGACAATCGATAGTTAGGGATCACCAGCGACGAAGACGTGAGGAGGGGAGGTGGATCGAGGATGAATATAAAATCACTCCTGCCAGGACCGAATAAAAATACTATTGAAACGGGCACAAAGATTATATTATGTTATTACGTTATTTACATAATGATATGAAAATTTGAGAAAAATCGGGGAATTTTTTTGGAAATGGTTTTTTCAGGACTCTCGGCCCTCGGATAAAAGACGCGGTCCCCTGCAGAGCGATTCGACGTGTCGCCGCAGCGCGCGCACACACACACACACACACACACACGCATAATCAATGAAAAGGACTCGTCGGCCGTCCTTCCGCCCGTCGTCCTTGCCCTCCGGCCGCGCGCACACGCCGTCGTCGGACCCCCGAAAAGCGAGTTTGACCCCCGCGCGCGTCGTGCGGTGCCGGGGCCGACCGGTGAGCTTTTGTCCGCCGACACGCGTGGAGATATCCTTCTCTCGCCCTCGCCGCCACCGCCGCCGACTCGCGACCCCGTCGTCGGACACCCTCGCGCGCAAAATCGATCGGATGCCACACCGCGCTCGCAGTAGCCGGCCCCGACGACGGCCGCGCGCCGTCGACAACGATCGCGTTTCTCCTCGTCCCCGTCCCCGGGGCGCTCGCGACCGCCGCCGCCGCCGCCGCGATAAATATTATAATATACGACGCGCGCGCGTGTCGAAACGGCGAGCGCGACGCCCGCCGAACGCGCGTGTGTTCGGACAATTATTGTCCTTTTGCGGTTTTTTCGTCGACGGTAAATTTCTAATCCGGCGGTTCCCCCGGAGCCTATTTTCAAGTAGAAGTTTCTCGCGCGGAGCCCCCGAGAAATACGTATTTCGTATCGTCTAAAATATTCTAAAATCACGTGTAATTCGTATAGAATTTTCTCACCGCATATCGTGGCATTCAAGTCTTCGTGAAATACGAGTGTATTATATTCGTTTTAAATTTGCTTTTAAAAAGGGCAATCGAAATCGGTAAAAACGAATGTCTATATTTACCGGGTATTCTCGTCACGCGTGAACGGCTGGATCGATTTAACTAATTCTGTTTTTTTTTTTACGTTGTGTTTGTTATTGTCGGGAGAAGGAGCTTTGTGGTATTACATTTGGTCAATGGTTTCGTTTTATATATCAGGGGCCCATTAAGAAAGGATTTTTCAAAATTCAACCCCTAAGGGGGTTAGAAGGGGTTTGTGTTAAAAATGGAAAACGTTATTTTTTGGTGACTTAGCGTACATATTCTGTAATAATGAAAAATCTATTGACTTATTTTTCAAAATTCAACCCCTAAGGGGGGGGGGGGGTCAAAGGGGTTGAAGACGAAGAACGTTATTTCTCCCTCATACCGGGAAAAAACTTTTCACGGGCTAGGTTTTGCGATGCAACGATCAGCGAGTGCGTGGTAATTTGCATTTTATTTAAATAGATTATTATGTGATCGAAAAAACCGACGATCATTACCAAAACGTATTGATTTTGCAATATCATATTATTGCATAATTATTATCGAATCAAAAAATCCGACGATCATTACAAAAACGTATTGATTTTGCAATATCATATTATTGCATAACTTTTATCGAATCAAAAAACCCGACGATCATTACAAAAACGTATTGATTTTGCAATATCATATTATTGCATAACTTTTATCGAATCAAAAAACCCGACGATCATTACAAAAACGTATTGATTTTGCAATATCATATTATTGCATAACTTTTATCGAATCAAAAAACCCGACGATCATTACAAAAACGTATTGATTTTGCAATATCATATTATTGCATAACTTTTATCGAATCAAAAAACCCGACGATCATTACAAAAACGTATTGATTTTGCAATATCATATTATTGCATAATTATTATCGAAATCGCGTGCGTGCGATGAACAATAGAAGTTTTTTTCATTGGACGGTCGAATACGATAGCAGGCAAATCTATCGTCATTGGTCGATAAGCTTGCAACGTCATATATTTATTTCATAACTTTTACCGAAATTGCGTGCGTGCGTGCGCGCTCCATTCCGCTTTCAATCGCAGACGCCGTCATCCCGCATTTTTTACAATTATTGTTTTTCATACTACAAAATTCACTAGAAATTAATGGCAAATCAACACGTTTGCCGGGTCAGTCGGTAATATTATATATTACGCACGTATACGTATATTGTGAAGAAAGTCTTGTAAAGTCTCGGAAATGTGGAAAAGAACAAACAGATTGTTTCGGTAAAGTTAATTGTTAATTTCGAATTATCATAATATTTTGAATGACGGTAATGATATTTTTCTTTTACTTTCAAATTGAATTTGAATATAAACTGTGTATTATGTTAAAATCGGGACGTTTTTTCAAAGGACGTCGAGAAAAAGAAAAAAGAAAAAAATTAACGTGTCTTTGAGAGAATGTTTCTCGTGCCCCGGTGAACAGAGACTTTTATTTTTTTATTTTTTATTTTTAACAAGTCCATCGAGTTTAAATACTTTAATTAATTTACGCGAGTAAATAGCGAGACGAATTTCCCGTAGCCGCCAGATTTCAGTGTCATATTATATTTGATCGTTTCAACATGTGTTTTATCATCGAATAGTTAACTATTCACGTCGCGTGTTTCTTTTTAATAATTTCTCGTGTAAATTTGCGGGCGATGATACGTTATAACAGCGTAAAACTTTAAAAATAACTTTGAAAGTGAAAATATAATTAAGAATAAAGTACGCGCGGGCTTTAAAAGATATTTTGATGAAAGTAAAATTAAATCATTGTGCCGTATCAAATTAATTCTCGTTTAATGAAATTTTAAGTAGATATTTTCCACGATTTTATTTACAACGTTGTGGCCGCCTGTTACGAAACATTCGAACAATTATTAGTAACTCTCAGACTCATATATAATATATCTTTGTGAAGTGTAGGTTTTATTTTATTTTTTATTTATTTGTTTATCTATTTTGTATTGGTAGTTCACCAACAGGTGAAAATCGATGCAAAACTTCACCACACAACATTGAAATACATAATTACATTTGTTCACGTCGACACATTTAAAAGATGACGGGGAAACAAATTTTAAATATTCCGCCGCTTAATCTTCTGAATACAATTGAACGAGCCGTGATCAAACAACGATATCGAGGTTGGTAATTTGATTAAATAAATAATGTTTTTTTCAATTCGATGCGAATTTAAAATCAATTGCAAATCGGAAGTGCTTAATTAATGCGCCGCCGCCGTCGTCGGGGTGGTTATCATTAAAGCGGGTTTGATAGTGAATACAAATTTAAGTAACTGCTAAAACATTTATACGCGCCGTACTTACAGACGGCAGCGGACACGGGGTGAATATTATTTGACGTTTAAAAAAAATAAATAGACGTCTAAATCTAGACGATTAAATCATTTGAAAAAAATATTACAATTACGTTTTGGAACGATCGGGAAATAATATTATTTAACGGTTCTAAAAAGTGACGATTCGGTTGGCCGTTCAAAGGGGGGGAAAATAAATGATTACAAAAATACATCTCCCGCGTTATTACCTTACTCTCTATAAAGCGCGTGACTTTGTCGACCCGACTCGAAAACTCGTTTTCTGCCACCGATCGGGATATAATTTTATTTTCTCCAAAAATCGCTATAATAATTTTAATAATAACGCGAAATGTAAATTTAATAAGTGCGCGGCGTTTTATATATAAAAAAAAAAAAAACACGGTTTTTTCAACGAAAAACAGCAATAACCATCTTAACGTCACGTCATAATATCCTTACACGATTATCCCGGGCCGTCACGATAAATAATAAACGGCCGTATTATTATAATATTATCTCGTCAAAGCACAGGCTAATATGTATTACATGCGCGATGTGGCAATCGGAATGTTTAATAAACGAGAAAAATCTAAACAATATCAGCATCCGGAGACTCTGGAATCTCGGCACACGCAATAATATCACGCGGTTAATGTAAAACGCTTTGTCGGAATTTCCAAACGGGAGACTCGTGATTGATATGGGCAAAACAGAGAAAATAACTTTCAATCCGAGCGTTTGTGCTTATATTTATTTCGCACGATGTAATACGTACGTCGGGGCGCCGCGCGAGTTCTCGCGAGTTAATACGTCTTACATTAGAAAAAAAAATAAAAATAAAAATTGTAAAAATATTATAACATAAACAAGAAATTTCTAAGAAGAAAACGAAAAAAAAAAAAAAAATCATATAACATAAATTTCTATAAAGTTTAACAGTTTATCACTTTTATATTGTACCTTTCAAGTCTGATAACCAGAGAGAATTTTTTCTTATTTAAAAAAACTCGAGAAGAAAATTTATAATAATATAATATTATTTTCCAGAAAGGAATTTAATTTGTTATTTCGGTGTCTGTTATTTGATAATGTCTTCCCGATGGTATTTTATTCGACCAATTATTACGAGCCGACGATATTTTGCGATACCGTTTCAATACGTTATTCTACACACACCCGCAATGTCATTTAGTTGCCGTTTACAATATTATTATTATTTTATTCTTGAAATCATCGATAAAATTCGGGACGAGCGTCAAACGTTCGGTCGTAAAATAAACCCAATATAATTATTTTTAACAACAGCGACTCTGATATAATACATGCACCCACGTGTTTGTCCGCTCTTATGAATTCGAATAAACCGCGCAAATGATCACTCCGAGTACAAACAACGATTTTTAATACATTTATTAAAAAATTAAAATCAAATTATTTCTCATATGATACATTAGTACATTTCGCACGCAAAAAGACGTCCGCGTTTGAGTAGTTTCAGTTTCTGTGTGTGTGTGTGTGTGTGTTACCGCGTAACGAGTTTTGAAATGGATTCGTGGGAATCTAAAATGCTTAGCCCGGTGTGAAGTGAAAAGTATGCGCGCGGGGGTTATAAAAACACTGAAATCTTACGGTTTTCTCGACTATTCGTTTTATTATGTTTACAAACGACCAAATGAAACGTAGTTTTTTTTTTTTTTACGACCGTTCAAAACAATTTGCCGTTTTAACGTTCACACGAATAATCGATGAAATATACTTTGTCGGCGGCGCTTTGAAAATCAACCGAAACGTAATATATTTTTTCATACGCATACACGTCTGTGGTATACATTTTTTCGTTTCGAACGTACTTACTTATGCTCATTGAAATTATGAACCGCGTGCACGTGTTCACACGTGTGGAATATTATAGATTGAAAGACGTCGTCGGTTCTCTCGGAATCTAAATAACCAACGTTTCTCTCTTTGTCGACTAAAAGACCGATTTGCGCGCGATATTCGACGAAACCAACAAGTATAGTATTAGACGCATAGAATATTATGTTATCTAATTGCCCGGTGTGACCAGAATGAAAGAAACATTCATTTTTATTCCGAATTCATATCAATCGTTCATTAGGGTAGAATACTCGAATTTTCAATTATTCACTGAATAATATGTATTTCCTAACGAGTTCCCTTCAAATTCGATTTCGACAATAACAAAACAATACAATTTTCGACAAAGTGACAATATTTGTTCACCACTTTATGCGTGTGTTTTTTTTTCTTCACTTGTTGGTTACCCGGGAAACCATTCGTTGAGTTCGGATACGTTGATTTTTTTTACTAATCACATCGTTTTTTACATTTCACATCTAATTATTCAGCCAGTGTACTATTATGTTGTAAACGCGACAGACACGTATCATAGAATTCACGCGAGATCGTTTCTCGCAAATATTTTACGTCGTTATTCGGAAACAATTTCAATTACTCGTACTTTTTCGCGAACGACTCATACGATCGTATAATATTTTATTTTCGACGGTTTTTTTCTTCTGCAGATTCTTCGTAGACCCACAGAGGTGTGTATATTATATTGATTTATTACACGTGCATTTGTATCTTCGAAAGAAGGCCTCTATTTTATTGCCCGAAACGACTGTAGCCAAATCAGTTTCGAAATTTTAAATTACTTTTAGTTTTTCACTTTCTCGGCGGAGTGATTGGTTTTACAATGATGTGTTTTCCGTAGTAAGTCCGTAAACACTTTTTCGGATTGAGAGAGTTTGAATGCTCCAAAAAGTTTCATAATATTAGTCCCGTTTTTTTCCCTTCTTTTTCTTCTTTTTCGAACATTCGGCACAGACGGAACTTTATAAGAAAATGTAATTCTTGAATCTTCAAGAATAGATGTTCAGAAAACCGCGAAAAAATAATGAATTATATTATTGAAAACTATATTGTACAATACGCACAATAATCGCATTGTTGTTTCTTTTTAATATCGAATTTTGAATGTTTTGCAACGAGCGGCGGCTACATAATGATATAAATAAAATCGTCAAAACTACTTAAAATTTCATTACACGAGAATTAATTTGATATGGCACAGTGATTTAATTTAATTTCCTCCAAATAACTTTTGAACTTGGCATACCTTATTTTTAATTTTATTTTCCCCGGCAAAGTTTTTTAAGCTTTATATCATCTACATTTTACCACCTCGTTTTTAACGATCAAAATTAAATAGGGTACACGCTCGTACATAAAAAAAAGCCGGTACTGTTTTCGCAATAGAATATAAACATAAACAAATAATTACGGACCGATTTCAATAAAGTAAAGTGCGCAGGCATTTCATACCATTTACTCTAATGTACTTGTTATCGAATTAGTAAAAACGAACGACTCCGGGAATTCGCCAAATAATCCATGTTATAAAATCCAGGTCCTTTTAATTTCCTATCATATCGTCAGTGATGATGATTTATATCGCATGTAAGTACGATCTTGTATGGATTAGTGTTTATATAAACAAATCGATTTACTATCTCGAGTTTTGTTTATTGTGCGGTGTGTAGTTTTCGTTTTTATAACATCGACGGAGTTGATATTTATTTTTACAGGTGGAATTAAAGCGCGTCTTAAATCCGTCTACGGAATTCATCACGGTCAAAGTTCAAATAAACGAACAAATCAAATCCACTTTCCATCGTCACGCCAACACAAAACAAATAGGCAAAGCGATAACGGTAAGATATAATAATTGATTAGGGCTGTTTGTTTTCGTGTGATTTATATATTACGTGTCCGTATAGTAATATTATTATCGTTCGAACGATTTCTTACATATATATTTCGTTGATATGTATTTTGTAATCACGAGTGTGATTACAAGTTCACCGCCGGTACAGAGTTAAGTTTTCATAACGAATCGAACCGCAATATCGTCGGGAACGCCATTTCGACGACGTATGGCGATAACGTCCGGCAACGCGTCGCTCAGAGTAGCTAAATCTATACGTTACAAGCTAATTGCAGCTCGAAGTCAATTCGACGAGGCCCCGTCATCGTACGTACCTAGCCGATGTTCGCCTGACCCGAAAAACGCGACTGCACAACTTCCGCCGATCAATATACGACGTGGCACTCGAACGGATACACACAAAATTTGCGAACACAAACAATATAATATACCACTGTGTGTGTTGAGACCAAACGCGCGGCGGTCGTATTATTAATCGAGAGTTTAGCGTTGCGCGGCGATAACGCCACGTATCGGCTCGAGATGGCGAACGGGGCGATATTATTACATAATAATTATTCGAATCGCACTCGTAACACGTAATATTAAAACGTATGTTATTGCTTTGCCGTCGTCGAGGGCCGCCGCCGCCGGGGCACTTGTAATTCGACCTCGAACGCGAAACCCATCGCGCTCGGATATTCTAGTGCCGGGGCGCGTCGGAAGATCAATAGGAATCTCGTCGTCGTCCGGAACCGTCGTCGTCGCAAGCCGCAAGAGAACAAAGAAAATACCGCGTATAACCCGTGCGCGGTCCGCGCGTAATCAAGTTACACCAGCATCCAGATATCCTCGCGCGACGTGTGTAACGTTATATACTTTTTATATATATAAGTGATACACGCGCGCGCCCGTGCGAGTTTCCTAGATCGTAATATTGTATTAAAATACGATCATTTCGCGTACCTACATCGCGCGTCCTCCGTGCTGCGGTGGGGATTCGCGTCGTCGGAACGTAATGAAACAATATTGTGATGTGCGCAACTCATGTACATTGTACATAATATAACATGCGCGCGCCGGACGAAAAACTCCGCTATAAACAACGGCGAGATCACGGAAACGCCGCCGCGACAATCGTGTTCAAACTAATTTGCAACTACACACGTCGTCGCGTGTACGTACAGTTATTATTATCGCGTTCCGTACGCGAGCACATTAGCGTACGTAGTAATTACCGTGTTTTTTAATCGTACCGACACTCCCGACTAATATATTGCCGACGTTGTGCTGTAGCTAAAGTCGTTTAGGACTCGTGTCCTAACTCGATTTGACTCTCCGCCGACGACGTAGGTGGCATTATTTTTGTGCGCGCGTCGGTCTCGCGAAATCGAGTGATTCACACTGAACCGACACTCGCAGACCGGCACCGGACCGCACAGGCCCGTACCGAACCGACAAATTATTAATCAATAATAAATCAATGTGCTAATTCACATCTAACCTAACCGGCACCGCGTCAAACATTGTATGAAAGAATGTTTTGTCGGTGCGTGTCCGTGTCGGTGGGATATGAACGGCGATAACGACGTTATTTTCCAAAATAGAATATTATAGAGTACTACTAACATATTTTTCTGTATGATATCTATTATTAAATATACAATTTTTCTTCGTGATCTTCAAGAGATCCACATAAACTATAAAATTCACCCTCTATTTTTCTCCGTTTTAAAATGTCACGCACCCACGTACGTTTTTTTAAATTTTTAGTGGTTTTTGTTCTTCTACTTAACTGTGCGTATTAATAAATCACTTTTCATTTATGACGGTCTGTGTCTGTCGGTGCAAAACGGTACATGGTGAATACTCCCTAAAATGTCGGTTCGGTACGGGTCTGTGCGGTCCGGTGCCGGTCTGCGAGTGTCGGCTCAGTGTGAATCGACCCCTTTATACCTATTGAATCCGATTGATCGCGTATATACGAGTAATCGGACCGCACGTGTGGCGCGTTAATTCGAATAGTTATTACAGTCGCTTGTTTTATGTATCGCCGGCGAAAATCGTTTGGCTTTAGACGCAAATGTGTACAATATGTTGTATACACGGTGCGCGCCTTTAAGTATATACATTATAATACGTGTATGTATTTGACAAATAATAATTCGAATGGGAATAATGAGACCGTCGAGGTAAGCATCTATAGACACTGCGCGTAGGACGCGGGTTAACGACTAACGAGCGTCGAAATCCTTATCGGGCCGAGAAGCGATTCCCAAGTGCTCTTCAAACAGACAAAACGACCGAAATGGAACCGAGCGCAGGGGAGTCGGTGTACAGATAACATCAGCGATCTCGACGGGGACCCCGCGGCAGTGCTTCAGCCGTTCGAGTCAAATGCTATTAGTTTTGGCGGCACCCCCGTCGTCGTCGGTAACGCGCGCACGTACGAAAAAGAGAGAAGAAAAAAAAACGATCGGCGCCGCGCCGGGGCCTACTCGAGAGCCGTCTAATTGTCTATTTTAAATGGCCGTCGAAGACTAAATTAACTGCGACTTAACGATTTATGGCCGGGGGGGGGGGACGGGTTCTCAAAGCAATACGTATATTTACACACGCCCGTGAAAAGGTCCTTGAATTAATATCCATCGGTTTTACACATCGTATGAACACATCATATACGGTCGTTGCCTCGGAAATGTTGAAAACCTTCCTATAACGTACACGATGCGTTTTTCTTACGCAGTGTCGAGTTAAGAAACGAGCACGTCGTTGTTTGAATTTAACCAGAAACTTAAATTGGAAAAATCTAAAAACCGATCGAATTTCCCGAATTTCAAATCGAGTTATCGTCTCGCGCGTTCTTATAGTTTTTATTTTCGTCTTTGGAGCGTCGTCGGCATGTTCCCGTATATAATATTATCTTCCCTTTCCCCGAGATCAAAGCGAAGCCGCCGAAAGATAAATATAAACGTGAAGGACTCGGCAGCAGCGGCGGCGGCGGTAGTTCGGTAACATATTTAGTAAAAGTGGTGAAATTGGCAGCTTTGGAGAAGACAATCAAGTGAGTGTTCGACGTCAAAGCGACCAGACAAACGGCTAAACTAAAGACTTAAACTTTATCGCCCGAAGCCTGAAAAGTGCGTGTTATTGGAGTTCCAAGTTTTCGTCGCTCAACTTTTTCAGTTTTAAAAATCTCTGATAGGGTTTTCATTCTTCGTCAAATGTAAGGGCCCGTTTTGGATTTGAACTCGGTTGATGCGTACGTAGATAATATAACGCTCCTGTTTTTTGGTTTTGTTTCTAAAAACCTCGATATCGCATTTATTTTCGTGATTATTATTTTTTTACATAACGTCGGTGCCGGCATTCAAGTAGATAATATTGCACTGCAGTTGTTGAAATTATGTTCGTACTGAATAATTTGCGCGGTTTTTAATTATCTAACTATTTAATATAAACTAAAAATTAATTTAAATAAAACATAATAAACTCGAGCAATTTTAATTATTTAAATTTTCATATGGTAAAGAAATTTTATTTCGAGAAAAAATATATTTACAATCTGTACTTAAATATTTTGTACAACAAGTACATTTTTCGGGTATTTACGTTACTTGGGTACTTTTTAGAGGAAACTTACTTATTAGTAGTAATTTGTTTATACGCACTTTATGTTTAAATTATATTGCTTTGGTTTTATTTATTCATTTTCTTTTTACCGGTTTTAGTAAGTTTCTAGGCCAATTTCTGTACAGAACGTATATGCCTACGTAATTATTAGTATTCATTTTAAAATTTCCAACTCATTAATATATTCTAATACATAAGACTATAAATATATTTTGTTAGCATTTTTAACACGGAATGCACACGACGTACTTATAAAAATGCTTTTTATAGTTTTATTTCGATTTATACTAATATTGACGTTGAACGGATTTAAACTGAATCACCGCTGATGTTGATTTTAACGATATTGATTTCAGTGAGCTGTATATTATATTTTCAACGAGTTTTATCAGATGACAAATGACAATATTTGACATTCCGCGGAAATGATTACAAATTAATCGTGTGGTTTATTGTTACCGTCTGAGAAAACTATTTGTTTTGTTTTGTAAGTCGCGTGGTAACGCGGAATTTCATTATTATTTTGTAAAGAGTTCGTCAAACAAGTGGTACCTAAGTTACCGACGAACGGCGAAGTTTTTAATAAGCCGCTTCAATTAATATTAAATTAATATTTATAGTGCATTGCACAACGTACAAGCCGTTGAGGAACTACACAATGACGAGATACTATCATAATGTTATTTCATTGTGATCGTTGATCAGTCTGCAGGCATTGAATGTTATTTGAAATCGGAACGTTTGTCTGAAATGTGGTACGATTTTTTAATAAAGAAACGAAACGACGTGTATTCAGCGGATTCGCGGAGTCAAAATCTCATCAGAATTTTACGGAAAAGTAATGGAAAAGGAACATTTCACCGAAACTCGAGAATGAATAATCAAACGAATCGCCTATTCTTTGAATTTTTCTAATAATATCAGTTTGATATTTTTCGTAATAACGAAATTAAAATACGAATGAAATTTCTAGGGAGGCAGATCGGCCCTATCACCCGCTTCGAATACGTCGTTGCAGTTTGTAACGTCTCTCATAGAGCTTTCAGAGTGTTTAGAACCATTGCAGCGGCTAAGCATGACGCGACGAGATATCGTAAAGTATACAATATACGTATTTATTTGAAAACGGCGGGCAACTGGGGTAGACTTTTGGTCGGGAATTCGGACGACGACGCAAAGAGGGAAGTTGAAAACTAATTAATTCCGTTCTCTGCAGAGGTGTGGGTTACGACGGCGGCGATATCGGGGCCGACCAGACCTCGAGAGACTTGTACGTAGGAACGCCGGTGTACGGGCCAAGTTTTGTGCCACGCACTCCGTCTTCGTCACCATAGGTACTCGGCATAGGATGAGAATAGACGTCGCGCCAGATCGGAGAGGGCGTGGATGGGCAAAAGAGTCGAGTTAGAATAACAACATTTAAGGAATAAATTAGTGTTTCGCGAGCGGAGCAGCAGCTGCACACACACACACACACACACGTCGAGACCCTGGCGGGTTTTCACGCCGCCGTCGGTAGACGGATACGGCGAAAAGGGAGAGAGAGAGAGTAAGGATAGAGGAAGAGAGAGAGATGTGGGAAGATCGGGCGAAAAGGACAGATCGGGCGAGCGAGCGAGAAGGAAAACTTTGAGTTATTAGAATTCCCTTGACAGGTATAAGGCGGAGGCGGCTGTATAAGCAGAGCGCGCGCGAGGGGGCGAGCACACGGATCAAAGGGGAGACGAAGTGGCGGACGATCGCGCGGGGCAGGACTCGCACGCGAGGGCGGTGGCGGAATAGTGGAGAGAGAGATAGATAGATCGAGAAACAGAGAGAGAAACACTCACTCGGTTCGTTTTCGACAAAAGTGACGTGCCGGAGGAATTCCTGGCGGCGAGGGGGTGGGGGTGGGGTGGGGTAGTTGCTGCCCCGTAGACAAACACGGACCGGCGGCGAGAGGAAAAAGAGGGAAACGGTTTCGAGACGGGGACGGCGCGGTCGAGGAGCGGTGTAAGCCTACATGACACACACGCACACGAACGCGGGCGGGCGGGCTGGCGGGCGCGCGCGCGCGCGACGTTAATGACGTCGGTTTTCCTCTAAAAGGATATGGTCGGGCAGCAACGGCAACAGCCACGCACGGGTCCTGGCAGAGGCGGCGGCGGGAGGAAGAAAGACTTACCCGTTCCACCCGCGGTCCGCTCGTTCAGCCCTTCGTAGCCGCCGCCGCCGCCGCCGCCGCCGTTGCGCTGTCAGCTTTCACGGAAATAGCGCGTTTTAGCCAAGACACGAGCGGCGCACACACACACACACACACACGCGTCTTCCTGCCTGCGTTCGACCTCTCTGGGGGGCGTGCGGCTGCCTGAAAATTTCGCCTTCGGAAAAACATTCGTCGGAATTCCTGAACCGAATACATACATATACATAAAATGTCTACAATAAGTATATACATATATAGTCGCGGTGTACGCGAGAATATGTCGTCGTCGCGTCTAGGGAGAGTAATATAACGTGCAGTCGTCGCTCGGCTATCAATCACACGCGCGTATAATGTATTCGCCGTACATTTCCGAGACGACTGCAGCCTCGTCGAAAAACAAACGCGTTTTCCTCGGCAAATTCATCGCTCGGCCCGACCGCGAGCTCCCGGGTATATATGTTTTGTATACGTAACGCGTAATACCGACGTCGTCGGTCGAATACGAACGAGCACCACCGTCGGGTTATTATTTTTGTTTTTCGCTCTCCGCACACGCGCGTCGTTCGGATGTCTGACGACGTGCTCTACACGTCGTCGTCTCTGCGGCGTTTTCGATCGCCAGAAACGCGCGCAGTCGAAATAATAATAATATTAATAAACAGACTCGCTGTCAATACGTATACGTATATCCGATATATTTTGTTCGACTCGAAATTATTAAGAGTTTTGCGAAGAGTCGGATGTTGTTTATTTTCGCTTTAATGATATATACATCGGCCTTTAACCGTTTAATGGCTATTGTTCGCCGGAACGTTTAACGAGTGCGAAACGACGGCGTCTGCACCCGATCGTCGACTACTATCATAATAGCGACGACGATCATAATATTTCGTTGCGGCGCGCATAATTAAACGTTCGCGGCTCATCTATCTCATGCTTTATATGATTATTATCTAACGAATGTCTAAACTAACTGATAAAATCGGCGACGTGTCAAGAAGATAGTAAAAAAAAAAAAAATTAAAAATCCCGGAGAAAACGTTATAATTCATTCGTCGCGTCCTGTATGATAATATAGCGTTTAGACGAGTTAACCGAGGAGTACGTTTTACTTCAATTTTGTTCGATTTTTTTCCTCTCGTACCTATACTCACTTGCGGCGCAGTCATATTCGGTTACAAAAAGGGTCAAAAATCGGTCTCGACTGTCGACTGGCGTGTCTACTGCTCAACTGTACTGTAAACGGGTCGACGGTTTGTTTCGACGACACCCGTAGAATATTGTTTTGAATATAAGTAGGTTAGAATGTATGCAAAAGGTTTCCGGAACCGGATTGACCACGCCTCCGAGTTCACAAAGGGCTTAGGGGCAACCCGTGCCTGGTGACCTATTCCCTCGTGTTGTTTGTCTTGTTCGACAGGAATATGGAACAAATAAAATACGTGACACTTAACAGTTGACGAATCAATAGAATACGGCTGTCGGATTTTTTTTTCCATGCCCTGTCCGTGACGTGCATATACGAGTGTACCTACTACATGACGTACAGACGGGTTTCAATAGTAATATAAAAATCGGTTGACACAAATGTGACTGGATAGGTAATCAAAAATAAGTTTGTTTTTTTTTTTTCAGTTCCAGCAAGAAAACACGTGTCTACACAAGTATAGACAGTCATAGAATTAAAATTCAGCTTACAGGTAATAACTTTGTATTATTGTTAGTAATATAATAAATTAAAAATAGAAATCTTTTTTTGCTTTTCACTCGTGGATGTGTAAATTGTTTTAACTATTACGGCTATTACGAATTAGGCACAATGTCGTACACATAAAAATAGACGTCTGAGATTTCGATTTACTCGAGATAATCAAATTCAAAAGCATTTCAACTATAATAACAACAAATAGATTTTAACTGAAATCTAAAACCACGTGTAATTTGTAATTTCTCACTTATATTATGCCAATAAACTTATAGGAACAAGCAATGATATTACGATGAAACGTTATAATTTAATATAACAGGAAATAAAAAATAAATAAAGTCGGTCATTCGAAACTATTTTATCGGGAATTTTATCGTGAAAATTGTTCTACATTAGGACGTAAATAAATACAAAACGTCGTTTATTACAATTCGGTTTTTCAAAATATGTGATTACACAGATCGGGCGCGTATACAATAGCGAATAAATCGAATTTTATCGTTCGTTTTATTCGTATTTTACACCTATATTATTGCATGGCGTTCGGTTAATTTACAGTTTATTGATATTTTCTCGAACACTGCCGTCAACACGTACAAAAACATATTCATCGGACGCGTTATTGTCGGCGAGACGTAGTCGGACCGCGCGGTTATTATTCGTCGGGCGATCGTAGAGGACGCAGGACCTGCACGGTAATCCTTCGGCCCGGATCCTACCCCCCCCCCCCGTACAGCAATCGCCGTCGTCGTTAAATCATTAGCCGCGGAGAGAAAACGGACGGAAATCAACAAGTGAACTTATCCGTTTTACGGCGGACGTTTTCAGCCGCGCGCTGTTTAAATATGACGACGACGATGATAATAAACACCGAGTTACGTCGCGGGGCGATGTTCGGCCGTTACGGGAAGCGGGTCGTAAAAGTTTTACGGCCGAACATATTTCGCGCCCGCCGCGCCGGTGTGTCTATTAAATCATTTAGCGCGCGTGGCCCCAGGACGCGCGCGGTCGGGCCGGCGCCCGTGACAGGTGATAAATGATCTCCGAGACGAGAAAGTCGGAAAAGCCGTCGGATAAATCACGGGGCGTGACGAAAATATCGGGTCGCGAAGTTTTTTACCGCGCGGTTATGGGTGTTCTCGCGGCGTTTCGCGGTCACCGGTGTTCGCAAACCGACACTATAATATTATTATCAAATCCGCGGACGACGAAGAGGAGTATAGGCGCGGCGCGGCGGCGTTTCGGTACTTTGAGAGAACTAACGCTTTCAGTGTTCGGTGCACAGCGCAAGTAAAAACTACGTCGTCTTAATATTATTGTTCTACAATATTATTCCAAACGGATCTAGTCTGCGGTATTGTGGAGCAGAGTCCAGACTTGGATGCCCTAAAAGAAATCCGATCTACAAAACATATGAAAATGCATTTAAAACTTCGAAATCGCCCTAAAAAAACTACACAGATGTCCTGAAAAATATTAATCTGCAACCTTTGAACGTAAATAAAGCCCTTCAAATCGTTTAAACTATCATAATATTATTATATTTTAAATTAATAATAATCAACGATACAGTATGGAATATATAGTATAAAATGTAAGTACGAATCGTAACGGTTGATAAATATTACAAACAATAATGACCAGATAAATACATCTCTCGATTTGTATGACATTAAACTTATTGCGGAAACTGTTGTCTGTTTCTAAACGAATTATTAAAATTAACGGTCTTTATGATACGCTCGACTCTTGAAAAAAAAATAAATACAATAAGCCACGGTATTATCATTTTCACCCTTACCGACCTATGCGCAACAGAATAATGGAAAGAAAAAAAATTACTTACTCGACGTTCAATTGCCAGACGTTCTTTTTTCAAAACGAAAATTGAATAGGTCATTGTGTGTCGCGTTACTTGGAGCTATGACGTTGCGTACAAACGTCCATTATGTATTCAAATAACACTAATTAACGTGATTTGATGCAGACGGTCCGTACTTTTTCGCCCGAGAAGTTATTCAAAGTACATACACTTTGGGAATAAATAATAATTACGCGACAACTCTTTGCGTTTATCGTCTCGTTCTCATTAAACGCTCGCGTACAACAAACGACGGCAAATATTTAAAAAGTACGATGGCCGGCGTTCAGTTTAGATTGTCACACAGAGCACTGCGTTTGAATTATTTACGTTTCGCTCGAAACAAAAAAAAAAAATATAAAAATAAAAATAATTTAATTACATCGGGCGCGTCTATATTTCAAGCTTTAAACCGGCCATACTATTAGATTAAGCCGTAGATGGTCTAAATTTTTGCAAAAAAATCAATTAGAAATCACTTTGAACGCATTACAAACGAAAAGGACTAGTACTTAATCGTGTTTTTCAAACGGAAAAATAAATTCATAATAAAACGAATCGAACTTTATTCCATTTCAATTAGATCAAATAAACTTTATCGATAAAAAGTTTTAATTCTCAAAACCCATTCTCGAATACACGACCTTGGATATTTGAAACGTATAATTTCTGAGTTTTTTCTTCTTTTTTTTCTACCGGAAAATATAGGTAATACATATGTATGTACGTGTAGTGTATACACCGAGCCAGTGTTTGCGAATGTTTATTAATACAGCTATAAACATACATTTTAAACTCAAACACGCAAAGAGATGCTTGTTCTAGCCGCGCTAATATATATATCCGTTTGCGCGATGTTTATGTTGTCATTTATGTACAAATATTTGATACCGTTTTGAATTTCGCTCCACTGAAATACTATACTTTCGCTTTCGTTAAAGACCGCCGAGGGAAAATCATTATGTACGAAACGCGTGAGGAATAAAAATTATTTATGGTTCAGCGGAAAGAAATGCGGGGTGTATAATACATATATTATATTATTGTAATCGCGCGAGAAAACAGATTATATAATATTATACGACGGTTTTCGAGTACATGTTGTTTTTACGGGCAAACTCTTCCGGCGCGCAAATCGCGAAAATAGTTCGTCGAAAGACAAAACGTTCCGCGGTCGTTTGACCAGAGTCGTACGTCAACACGTCGACAAGCATCATATATAATCACTAGTCATATTATAATATAATACTTACTCGTTCACACTAGTAATTTGGTAACCAAATCAAATATGTTGTTTTGAATAGATTTTTTGATCGTTTTACTGGCAAAGAGCAATCATTTTGATATTAATCACATTCAATGACATAATTTCAGATTTGTAGTCGAATGATACTATAATATTAATAAAGCTACTGGTGAACAATTACAGTCGGAATAGTATTGAACAATATCAACAACGTACAACAGTATTCTCTTAAAATACCGAATTCAATCGAATGGAATGTGCAACGACACTCGGTTACAACTGCCAACGATCGATCGTGCGCGTGGGACGTTTGAAGGAAAGTTTTCCAACGCTGTTTATCGCACGAAACGGACTTTTGCGATTCGTTTCGTCCGCAGGAGTAATTTAAACGGTTTTTTTTTCTCGGGGGATGCCGAATATTGCATTTCATACTCGTAACGTAATATTATATATTTCATCAACTCGAAAATTCACCGTATATTTTATATACTCGTCGCCGAACCGGTCGTTAACCGTAACACAATATAGGCACACGACGCGGACGTGGTGAATTTTATCTGGCGCGTTCAGTTTTCTTCTCTGCAGGCGGCGCACGTGAATATTATGTTATCATTTCGTCGGGCGAACAGTATATTATACAATAAAATATGTACTCGCCGAAAGCGCGCGCGAGGACAAAGTGGCGGCGGCGCGTTTTCTCCCGACCAATCCGCGCGTGTACACGCGCATCATAAACGTAAACTTATTGTTATTATTATTTTCATATACATACGCGCATATTATATACTTTATTTATGTACAATATATTTCACTATGTACACACGGAACTGCCGTGACTGGCGACGGCGACGGACGGCGCCGCCGCTGACCCGCAGCTGTCCGAAGGGGAAACGCCGTTTTGCGCCCAAACAATGGGGACAAATGAGAGAGACCCGGCGGTATCCGACCTACCCTTATTTTTTCCGGGGGGGAGGGAGTCCTTCGAGTGCGCGTCCCCCTCCCCCATCCCTCCCCCCCCGACGGTATTATTATATATTATAATATGTATAATGCGTTTGAATTAACAAGGAAATAAACATACGACACACACACACACACACACACGGCGGACGGACACGCGAAATGTGTATACGATGTGTACGCGTATAATATATATTATGTCCGAAGGGTCCGGACCCCAACGGCTCGCCCATTGGTCAGCCCGCGTGACCCTTTGGTCATAAATCACACCCGTGGGGCCGCGCACGCTTACTTCTATTTTGACCGCTGGTGGTGGAATTTTCATTCACGTCCGTCCGCGCGTACATATTCGTCCGGCAGTAAACGCGCGCTCGTCGTTTATAATATTGTCATTATTGCTTCTCCGATCGTAAAACTACTACTGCGACGACGACGACGACGACGCCGTATTATAAAACCATTAGTAAGGAAAAATTAGTGACCCTTTATATAATATTTGGATTGTGAATAAGTATTTGCCCGCCGTGCACCATCGCGTACGTGACGATACAAAATGCCGCGCGCGCGTAAAGATATTACCTTGCGCGTTTTATTCGGCTCACTCGTTTTCGAACGATTATAATATTATAATATACCATCGTGTCCGTATCATCCCGCAGTACTATACCTGCACGAAGGCGGCGATTTCGATAGTTATTACGAAAACATATCGAAATCGTCTCACGGTCGATAAGAGATGATTTTAGTAATATTATTTTATCCGTTACCTTTGGTTTAATAACAGTTGGTTTATAAATTAGATTTTTTTTTCAAACGTTACGCGTAATTATATTAAGTAATGAATAACAAACTAGGACTAGGAATGTCAACTTTGAAAGTTTGAAAAGATAAAAAAATAAAAACATGTTATTTAAATGAAAATATATACTTGAAAACAGTACACTTATTTTTAATTTTTATCGGCACTTAATTATTATCGATGTTGATTCGGATACACATTCGTTTTCCATTCTAAAAAAAGTTAAAAGATTGAAATAATTATATTTTTTCAATTAACGTAAATCAATAGACCAACAGACTAAAAAGAAAAAATATATATAAAATAATCGTTAATTATTTTTAATGTTTTCGTGTTGAATTTAAAGTTTCAATTTGTTATTGTAAAAAGATGTATCCGATTGCAAATCATACTCGTGTAAACAAAAAAAAAAAACACTCACTTTACTCAGGTATGAGAAAATTATATATTATTTTATAGACGTCATAGTGTACGAGCATTATTTAGTATTTTGATCTATGAACACGATAACAATACGCGCGGTTTGTTACAGAACGACCGTTATTGTTTATACGTGCTTTTGTTATTTATATTAATTCTATATAATCAGCTAATAAATATTAAATTTTCAAGAATAATCCATTATGAAATCGCTGACGTAAACAACAAGCCGCACAGACGTTTCCTGATGTAAAATGTATATTTTCAAAAGACGATACGTCGTGCAGTGATATAATAGGCAGGTTCGCTATAGGTACTAGAGTGCATTAGAGACACTGAGCTTTTATATAATCATTTTTAGATTTAATCGGAGAAATTTCGGAAAAAATTCGAGTTTGAAAAAAAGAAAAAACCTTTAAAAATTGCTCTGATCGTCCGGACATCGGGTTCGAGACTCTACGATGCAGGTTAGGTACGTTTAAACAAAAAAAAAAAAAAACGATCGACCAAACGTTTTTTCGTGTTGCCGGACGCGCGGTCTCTCTCCGTGTACTTTTCGCCGTTCGGGGTCGTCGTCGCGATTTTCGATGGACGGGCATCATACACTGTTATATATTATTATTGTGTCGCACCGAGCGAGAATAGAACCCGGAAGAACGCGATGGAAACACCCCAGAAACACCTGCGCTCGCGGCCTATATTGACCGTAAACCGGCGCGCGCGTAGCACCAACCCTTCCTGCAATTGACCCGAATCACCTCGCAGCCCCGCGACAGTACAGTAACCCGGACGCATTGTCAATCGGTTTTTTTTTTTTTTTAAAAATTTTTTGTTCGTTTTTTACCGGTTCGCGCGTTCCGGTTTGCACGACGCGCAGCACGTCGGCAGCGCGTCTCGCGGCATTATCGGTCGCGCACAAAGCCGTTGCGCGCGGGTCCCGCGAATATTTCGGCCGATCGTCCACCGCGAGAAACGCACGCGCGATTTTCGAAAAGAAGAGATCACTCGGACAGTGCATCTGGTCGAATATAACTCTTTATACTACACAAATGTGAGACGAGTTTGAACAAAAAAAAAAAAACGCCAAAGTATCATTTTATCGTGAAATATATACGGGAAATCACGTCAAATTAAGAATGATTTAGAACAAGAAAAAAAACAAAAAACATAATATTATCGCAGACATTTTCAGGACTGGATTATTGTTTCTATCACATTTACTTATAGGTATTTAGACGGTTTTTGATTTACCTTTTCGAACGTTATTATTTCTACAAAAAAAAAAACATAACAATTTACAAATAGGTACGGTTTTATGTCGTTGGGAAAATGGTTTTTTTCCCAAACCCGGGCTGAATTTTTCTCTATGCAATAGTCGCTGCCTTTTCGATTAATAATTATTAACGATCCAGCGCCAGAAGTCCTGCTTACGGCGTATACAATTATTAATAAAATTCGATTTGGTCTCGGACATTTTCCTTCGAAATTAATCTCGACCAAACTCAATGGAGCGACTTTGGAAGTCGCGTGATCGTGGAAGTCACAAATCACAAAATTTTCAACAAAATTGTTTAAAACTTTTTTTACTCGTGAATCGCAATCATCGTAACATTTCAATACCAAACGTATGACGAAAGGAGTAAGTCCCAAGACATACTGAATCTAAAGAATTTGTCAAAACTACCCCGGCAAAAGAATAATCCTTTGAAAACGTCGCGTTTGGCGCGGCGCACCCTGTATATCACATCATTATGTATGCCGTCGTCGTCGTATGGTATACGCGCACACGTAAACCGGGAACGACGGGCTACGGAGAGCTAAAGACCGATCGCTTTTTCCGCGGATTAAAACCGAGTCCGAATTTCGCCGTAAATCAATAATATCGTATATAATACCAGTCCCCCGTCGGCCCACTCGCTCGACGTACACACACGCGCGCGAGCCGATCATTCTCTCGAGCCTCTAATTCCCGGCCGTCGAGTTATAAGTGTATACACACACATATATATATATTACACTCTCTTCTCGATCCTCCACTTTCCGTACACAAGTTTAGGCGATTAAATCCTGCGCAGCCGCTCGCCGGCGGCTTCGGCGGCGGAAACCTTGTAAAGTTCGGTCTTTATCAGTGTCACGGGCGGAATAATTGAACGCGCTCCGAGTTAATCCGCTTGCAGCCTAATGGCCGCCATATTTCTTTCGTCCCGAAGCCTCGCATAGTACGCGCGCCGCTGCTGCTGCAGGCTGCTGCTGCTGCTGCTGCTGCTGTTGTTGCAGAGGAGAGAAGAACCGTCTCGCCGTCACTACTTCGGCGTGCAGTCGGCACCGTTAATCTCGTCTCCGTTCTCTCGTACCGATCGCCTTTACCCGTTATAAAGGGGGCGGGGAATTCAAAATTTCTACGCTCTTCCTTACAAATTATTTTCTACTCGTTCGGTCTATTTCAGGGGTGGCCAAATCACGGCTCTCGTCACAGTCGTATGCGGCTCGCGGTCTTATTTACAAAAACCAAAATAATTTAATTTTTTTTGTTTACATTTATAAAAAAAAATGTTTTTATTGTATTTATTTAAGGCTATAGTATTATAGTGTATAGATTCTATAGTTCTTCCCATTCTAATTTAAATTCCCGTTTTTCTTCTTCATATTTTTTACGTTTAACCGCTTTTTTAGAAATTGACATCGTAACTAACTTTCGCAATAAGTATCGGTAAAATATTACAAATATTTTACAAAACAAATTGAGGTGTTTACAATAGGACTATTCAACACAGAGGACAGACTATATTAAAAACGATATAATTTCATATTTCGTAATTTGATATGTTTATCGGCTGTTTGCTATCTTTATTACTTTTGTGGTATAAAAGTACACATTAGATAATTTGGCTCTTGATATAATTTTATTAATACATGTGGCTCGCGTACATATTCATGTTGGCCACCCCTGGTCTATTTACTTAAAACTCAAAGAGAACAATATAACGATCGTATACTTATTATATATTTATTATCACATTAAATATAAAAAAGCGACAATATCGTAAGGATTGGTTTTTTTTTTCAGGTGGAAGCAGGTTTTCAGCCCCTTTCTGCATCCGTGTCACACGCGTGTTCGAGACTACCTGTATTGCGAGAAAGTCTTTTCTCAGAGAAATGCCCGATATTGACAATTAAGCGTCCTACTATAGAAAAAAAATGATTATAAGAGTCATCGGTCCTTTTTACAGGACATTTTTTATTTCCACACGCTTTATTATTTTTTTTTTTTCTCGTACGACGTTATACTCACTCACACGGTACTGTCGCAATGTACGTAGGTTCGTGTATATTATGTTTATTAACATAATACGCGTTACTGCGATGTGATGTTAATTATACACGCGACGAGGGGTCGAACTTTGCGTCACTTAAATAAATAAATTACCCCTGCAGAGAGGTTGTTAAGTTCGTTTTTGGCCACGCAGAGAAATCGGATTCGATCGAATCGAATGCGTCAACTTGTGTACTTTCAATATCAACAGGCCTGAAAATCGTTTTTATTTTATATAACTTAAATGTATAACTCGGTGTGCTATAAACGATACAATTTACACGCAGACATCTCGAGAAATCGTATACGTTCAAATGGGTTTCACATCATTTTCAGTAAGTTTTTTTCCGTACTTTATAATATTGATTATATTATTGTTTTCCCGAGTTTGGCGACGAAAAAAACGAACGTTATCGCGACAACATTCTGGTCGATTCGATAAAGTTTATAATCGTATGACCATCTTAAGTCTCTGTTTATTTTTCGTTACTAGTGTTGTGCGTTTGGATTTTCACTAAACCCGTTTTCGACGCTTACAGGGGTTCCGTTCGAGGAAAAAAACACAAACATGGAGTTTCATTTTTTTCAAGTCAAGAGTTTCATATTATACAGAGTGTTAATAATTATTATACTCGACCGTCCGATTGGTTAACGGGCCATTGTGGTGCGGCCAACCGAGAGCGTTATCGGGGGCGATCGTGGTCAGAGGGTGCTTTGAGTGAAACGCGCGAGTGCACTTAGGCAATTCCACACATCTGGTGTGGCTGGAAAACAATCCGAAACCTTAAAACGTAATAGTCACTTCGGCTCTAAGGCGTCGTCGTCGCCCTATAATGGCTATTGGGAAATTCATTAAACTGCAGCTCGGTATATAGCCGAATGCACGAATACTCGCGCAAAGTTAGTATAATTTAAAATGCGGATAATAAACCGTTGGTTTTAATGAGTTCATTGTTAAGAACATGAAGTTTATGTTTTACGTTTTGTAAAAAAGTTTGATTAAAAAAAAAAAAAATGAAAAAAACCTACTGCGCACAGAAAAACTACAACATTAAAAATAAATTAATACGCGCTTTTAAAATTTAGTCGAACGATTTAGTGTGGGTAATCGTATTTTACATTTTTTTTTTCCATCTTTCTTGTTAAAAATCATAGAAAAATGTATTATTATTAATAACGTTTTATTATATTATACTACTTCGAGCTAAATGATTCAAGCGGCGATGTACAATTTTTATCGGATTACATCCGTTTGATTCGTTATTAATAATAACTTATTATTATTTGTCAACATATTTCATACGACTGTGTTTACAGATTTTGAAAACGATGGGAAAAATATTAAATTTTGAAGAGAATCTCATCGTTTGTTCATGAATATTATATGACTCGCGGAAATACGGTGAGATATTACCATTGAGTCGTCTCCGTAATTTTGAATTTTAAAATCGATTTTCAGTTAAAAGTTTTATTTTATAATTTTTATAGTTTGCCAATGACATTGAATAAT
Source organism: Drepanosiphum platanoidis (assembly GCA_948098885.1). Lineage (NCBI taxonomy): Eukaryota > Metazoa > Arthropoda > Insecta > Hemiptera > Aphididae > Drepanosiphum > Drepanosiphum platanoidis. The sequence goes on along the minus strand of OX402536.1, from coordinate 9,377,791 downwards.
TTATCGAAATCACAAGTTCATCGGAAGTGAAAAAAAAATTGGACAACTTATTATTATTTTTACAGTAAGTATTATAAATTCGCCGTTATTTATACTGTACGATTTTCATTTCTTTGATTTCACCTCAGACCCGTAATCTCAAAAAAACCTCACGATTCGTTATATTTTTATTATTTCACAATTCGTAAGCTATATTCTTGTTTGCTCGGCGTTTATTGAAATTATTCAATTTTAAGTTCTCAACACGGAAATAAATAATAAATACGAGTAGATAATACATTTTTTTAATAAACGTAAAACAAGTCGTACTTATGTTGTATAAGGACAAAGGTAAATAATTTACATGCGTCGAACAAAATTATTGTAATAAATTAATTATCTGAAGCTGAAAAAAAGCATCGAAAAAGAAAAAAACGAAAGTCGTAAACGTTTCCCATTTGAATTACATCTGTTTATTTTTTATCAAGTCATATTTTCTCGTAATCGTTTTGTAAATCGTCCACTGATCTCAATAAACTCTTTTGTTTCCAATTCCAACGGCTTCAATATACGTTCCTCGTTTTTGGTTGTCCTGGGCTCCGAAAAATCTCGCGCGCCGGTTACTTTATGAAGTATATATTCGGCAGAACGAACAAGTATCTACTTGATTTCGCGTCTCGTCATAAAATAATTTTCTCAAGAACTTTGTCTAAACGGTACGCGAAATAATAGTCGTAATAAATCACGCGTTTTAACTGTTGCTCCGTAAACTCTGTTATACTCACGATTGTGGCATATATGCATCCGTGAGATAAATATCTGCAAAAAAACAAAACGAAATAAATAAATATAGAGTACCTACTTCCAAGACATTTATTCGATTTTTTTGTTTTTTTTTTATGTTTTTCATCACATTACGGGAGTGTTATTTGTTTCGAGCGCACGCTGTGAATAATTTAAAACGAAATCACGGTTTTAAGAAATTTGCAAAAACAGGGAAGAATTAAACGCATTTAAGGATAACGCAAAGCCAAATTAATGAATTTGACGAACGGACGAAACGTAAGCCGAAGGGTGTCGAGAGTAATGAGAACCGTCGGGGGTGTGTGTATTACCGTGTTCGTTTAACAAATGTCGTTTGCATAATAGACGCCGTGATATATTTCGTTCTTACGCGCAATGATAACTATACATAATAAATAAAAAAAGGTTATTGCAGGAGCCGATCTCCACGCGACACGCCGCCGGTTTTCCTAAACGTGCGCGTGACCTATACGCTCAGTAGGTGTTGCCACTCGTATGTCTTATGTGTCATTTTGCGACTAGATTTTTCAGGTTTCAAGTGAAAATTCGTACCCGATCAAACCGAATACGGTTACAGCGAGCAGGCGCGGAATACCATATTGACCCGTTTTCTATTTGGTTTACTACACAGTCAAGGACTCGATCGGTAAGCAGTATACTACACGCGCGCTCGCCGAGCACGTACGTAATAATATTCACCATCGCAGTACTAGTTTATTATTCTTTTTGATATTTGAGCGCGTATGTAACGTGTACGTACGTGTGTACCTTTGCGCAATTATTAATCACACTACACACGGTCGTCGTCGTCGCGTTATTATACTCGTATATACGCACGTTATATACTAATTCGTCCGCCGAGAGACTGAAATACGAGCTCGCACAAACCCGAAACCCGGGGTTGACTTCTGCAGAACGCGACGGTATTTAGCTACAGCCTAACGACGTCGTCGTCGTGATATTGAAATATCGGTAAAAAAATTCTGTAAAATCAATAAACTAAGAAAATGGAAAAAACCGTGGAAAAACGCAAAAAACAGAAGTTTTAATATCGAATGCGCCGTTACACTGGCCAGCGAAATCCCACGAACGCGACTCGGAGAACGAAATCGCGCGTCCACGGTCGCTCACGCCAAATATACTACTGAAAAACGTCGCGTTATACCGCAGCGCATAAAATATACATATATATGTTTGTATATTTATATTAGTCGTGCGCGGTTTTTCCTCGAGTTTTCATTGTTTGTCTAGAGGAATTCGCTCCTCAGACACACGCGCGCTCGTGCACGCGATTCGTACGCGTACGCTGCATTATTATACGTATACAAGACGCGTTCGCTCGCATTCGTCGTATACACCACACTACAGCCTGTCTGTCTGTATTTACGTGTGTGCGCGCGCGAAGGGCCGTAAGTCGACCTTTGTAGCGGCAGAGTGACGGTTAATTTACCCCGACGCGACAATAAAAGTGAGACTCGCACGTCAGGTCCCCAGAGCGTTCATTATTATAATAAAAGCGTACGTGTCCCGAACCCGATGTCGTGTCGTTCTGTCTTCTCAGACAAATTGACGCGCGGCGCGGCGCGGCGCGCGGCTGCTGCGGCGGTGTTTCCGCGAACGACGACCAGGAGAGGAGCAAAAAGGACGTGGAGAGTGTACGGAGGAGAACGACGGGAGACGAAAGAGTCGTCGGGGGTTACGTTCGCGAGCACACATACGTACGTATACGCAGTAGTAACAACGCAATTTAGTTTCTGTTTTTTTTTTTTTCCCGTTTCGTTCGCGTGCGCGGGGAGGGTTGGAAATATAAATACGTTTTTGTCCTGCGAGAGTAGCGCGCGGAAGAAAAAAAACTCTACGCTCGTTATCAAAACGCCGATCCTTCTGTGTGTGTGTAGAAACCGCGATAAGAATAACGTCAATTCGCGCGCATAAACGTCGCGTATTCGTAGACAGAGGACGTTTTTTTTTTTTTTTAGAAAGTCGAGAGATTTTTATGTCGCTCGTTCCTTAGTTAGTCAGTACTAACGCGAGTCGGGTCGTCAGGATGTTTACAGTTTTTCGATTTACTAATGTTTTTATTATTTTTAACCGTCGACGCACACGAACGATTATCGTCCCCGCACTACTATTGCGCGTCAAACGTTCATACATTACAAATATAAATACCGTTTTTTTTTTCTTTCTCTATAACGCCGTCGGTAAATATTATAATAATACGAGGTCGTTACGATTATGCCGGCACGCACATTGTCCCGCGGCGATCGCTTCTTTCGCGGCGGCGTGTCGAATGTCCATTAAAAAGTGTTCAATATCAATTTGCGCCCGTGTTTATGACTGTTGTTTTTAACCCTTTGGCCCCCGGAAGCGGAACTGGACGCGCCATAAATCTCCGGGGCCCCCCTGCATTGTGTGCATCGCGGCGTCGCACTGCAGGACGAGATTTCCTGCAGCCGGTGCGCAGGACACGACGGCGACGACGACGCGTACGCGGAATAGCGTGTGCGGCGCGCGGCGACCCGTAGAAACCAGTTCGGCTGACCACTGACCCTGATCGATAAATTTACTGTTATTATTATTTTCGAATCGCTTTTTTTTTCCCCATCTCTTCTACCCCCCACCCCTGTCCCGGGTTGACCGCCCAATTATCGGAGACGCCTCTGACAAACGGCTCGTGCCCTCTTCGTCCGCCCCGATCCGGCGAGTCCATCATCGATTGCCGAACAACCGATTTTTCCATTATTGTTATTACTACTTTTTTTTTTTTTCGCTTCACTTTTCCCCCGACAAAGCCGCCAAACCGGTCATCGTTGCCGATCTACTGGTATTGAGTGCGTATATCTTTTGTATACGTTCGCGCGACGACTATATAATATCGCAATACTACTATACTCTACCTAACTACTGTCCGTGTTGTACAATCGTGTTTATTGTCACAACGACAATGCCGTACCTATCTATACCGCGCGTTTCCGGGTTCAACATCCCGCCGACGGCAAATCGGTTTTTAATCGTTTAAGGGTTGTACGTGTTTTTTTTTTTTTTTTCCCCGCGAATCGACGCGATTTCATACATTATTACGGTCGAGAAACGACTCCGACAACATCGCGTGCCGAGCCGTCCTGCTACTGCATAAACGCTAAACATTCGTACGAAATGTTAAAATGACTTATCGAAAACAATAATTTTTTTAAATACCGTCTCGATCGAACGCTATGGAATTACGTATATTTTCTACACTCGCATGTCTTGAAACACATTTACAGAGGTTATTTTATTTTTTTTTTGAATTTCATTTTATGAAAATTAAAATATCATAAAGGTATAATAGAGTACCTATTTTCTGCTTGACAAAAAGACACTTTCTTCCCGGAGGAATATATAATATTACGTTTAAGTATTCGTTGCATTAAAACTCTTCAAGTCACTTAGTATGAAAATGTTTAGGAACAGTCAACTGCTTTTTATTTAATTTAAAAAGTTAAAAAAGACTTTTATGCTTACATATGTGAATGAATTAAAACGAGAGTTGAATATTACGCGTGTAACGACCGTGTAGATAATATTCTTATTAAGAAATTTAGTAATGTAATAAAAATAATAAAAACTACTTTAACGGTTATTATTTATTTGTCGACAGACAAAAGTGTGAAATTATACTTTTACAATGAAGTGCAATTTACAATAATTGCAAAAAGCTATTCTCCAAATGCAAATACTTACTATCGTTAAAATTCATAATAAACGCACTTGTATAGCTCTATAAGAAGAAAAAAACATTTTCATCGCATCGAAAAAGGATTTTTATTAAAAAAAGTAACTATTGATATTGAACAATATTAATTGTAAATAGTATTTATAGTTAAATTATAATATCGTAATCACACAAATTGCAATATTCTCATAACTCGAGCGGGTACTTGGCAAGCTAAATGAAAACTTTTCAAGTTGAATTTCGTTTTTTACGTGAGCACAATATTGCACGTGTTCATTACAAATGAAAATGAAAAACCTACCGCGGTATGTTCGTAATAATTTCCTCACAAATTATAATTTGTACTCGACCGACTTTTTATCGCGATATGATAAATGAAAATACGCTTCAATCAAGAATAAATTAGTTTTACAACTTTTCTCTTTATTTAGCGTCAACAATACGCGTCGATCGGTACACTTACATAATGTGCGTGTAATACAACGAACAAACGGTCGGATAGCCGACAATTCGGAAAAGCATAAGAAGTAAGCTATAAATTTTCAAAGAATTCGCGTCTACTTTGAAAATAAGCATTTGATATTTTTGAAATTTTTCAGGAGCAACAAAAAAAGAAAAAAAAACGACCAGACTGCTTGACGGTTTCTACGGTCGATATGGAATCTAAAATCGTAAAATCAGACGCGCGAGTTTTTCGGCACGGAAAACATTCGAAAAAAACGTAAACTCGGCAATTTCACCACAGACTCGACCGGGAATATTCACACGGCATTCGAAAACACCGGGTCCGATGATTCGTATATTATACGCGGGGGTGGGGTTCGACGGGGGTGTTTTTATTTATTTACTTTTTGCGCGAGCGTAATCGGCCGAAAAGATACGAAAAACTCTATTTTTTTCTCGCAGGGGGTATGCGGAGAAGACGCGGCAAAACCAATTTCCTAGAATTCGCCTGGCCGTCGGCCGGGCCGTGTGAGCGCGCTCGCGTCTGTCTGCCGTACGTGTACCGTGTGTGCAGCGCGTATACGGGCTAGAGCAGGAAGCCGATTGGCGGGAACGCGGGGTCCAATGGGCTGAGAGAGGGATGATATATGGGCGGCGGACACCACCCGCCGGTCACGAGGTTAAAGCCTCGGCGTGGGGGCGAGGGTGGTTTTACCCTTAGCGCGCACGGTAAATAACAAATGCCCCCGGGGGTGGTACGCGGCGGCGGCGGCGGGGGTGTGCCGATTGTACGTGTGTGTGCTCTTTTGAAAGCATCCCTTCGGTCGTTTTATTGATTTACGCGTGTGTGTAAGTGTGTGCGTGCAAGGACGTGTGTGTGTAGGTCTTCTTTGCTGGCCCAGGGATACGCGTGCGTACGTGTGTGTGTTATAGAGAGAGAAGGGAAAGAGTGTGTGTGTGTGTGTATAAAGGTTTCTTCCGCGAGGGACGCGAAATGCTATTTCCATCCCTTCCCGCCCCTGCACTCGCCCGCGCCCGGACACCATTAGTTTGCATACACGCTCCTTTGAATGTTGCCTAAACCGCCGCCGCCGCCGCCGCCCTTTTGGAGAGAAAAAAAAGAGACCTTCTCTCTCGGTTCACGGCTTCTCCCGGGCAAAAGTTTTCTGCCCCGGCTTTTCTTGTCACTGGACTAATCGCATTTCGGGCTCCGCGCACCGAGCCTTCGCGCACCATAACCTTCTTATCATTGACAGACTGACGCGAATGATAAAAGACGTTTCTCTCTGCTCCGAACGACTGCGATGCGTGCACGCGTATAGTGCACCGCCGACAACTGCGTTACGGTAACATCCGAGTGATATTGTCGCGAGGAAATACCAAGAGGGGATGACGCGCGACGGGAGGAAAACATACACACACACCCCGTCGTATTAACGATAATAAAATAACAATGATATTGCGGTGGTCGATTGAAAAATTTGATCGAAAAACTATCACGCGTGGTATGAATAATTTTAATTAACGAAAAGATAAAATAAGTAGTCTAAAGCGTTGATTTGAACACGATGATGAGTTACTAATAGTATATCGAAATTTACATTTTTTCGAAAAAAATAATTTATATTTGAAAATTCGAGCGTATAATTACCATAATAACCGTGTTTTTTTATTTTTTTTTATTAATATTCAATGCGTAAATATTTAAATTAAATTAAAAGTTTTGGCGACGGTAAAAAAAGACCGAATCAAATCCAATGTTTAAGTCAGATTATGCGAGAAAAGTTTTTCAATAACTCGAACGGACATAATATGTTTGGTTATCAATATCAAGCATTTTGTTTTAGTATTGTCTACTCGTCTTAATATAATCATTTATCGGCGAATAAACGACAATATTGTATTATTATTTGTTGTTTTGAGTTTTAACGATTGTTTACACATCGTCTTGTGTGCAATTTTAAATTATGATTATGAATTTTATCATAAATATTATTGGACTTTTATTTTTTGATTCTTCGTTTCAAGTTTTAAATTCGTATTTATCAAAATAGTTGTAATCATTCCGAGTTCGTTTCGTTATAAGGTCATAATTAAATTTCGCGAGACAAACTCTAAACAATAATTTGTGTACTCAGTATTCGTAACGGTTTTCATACGAGTAAAATGTCAAGAGAATTTGAATCGTCGACGAAATTTTGAAATTATAATAAACTTGTATAACAATAATAATCGAAAGTCATATTATAAGTATATACATATTTTTATTTTGGAGAAATTTTGGTTCAGTTCAAACTTGGCGAACACACGAGAGAGATATCATTAAAATAAAAATAAAAAAAAAACTCGATCGAATATTTTCGGTATTTTGTTTATTACATTGTTTACCGTGTGCTACAAATATTCATTCCATTGAGAAAACATTTGGTCAGCACTTTAGAAACTGATGACTAAGAAAGCGTATGAAATTCGAGAAAGAGTAATGGAAAAGCATATACGTATAGGAAAACAACTCAAGGGAATGGAATGTGAAATGGAAAACAAACGATCGCATGTTGGTACAAAAGAACACTTCGACGTCTTCAATGTTTTCTTAATGTAAACGACTTTCGGGCCGTGTGCCTCTCAGGTTTATTGGAAGTGAAATTCAAAGGCTTAAAAATACAAAATAAGTAAACTAAAATAGTTTACCGTAATTCCGTGTTTTTAGAAGATACCGAGAATCGTTCGTTTTTGATGTCAAGTTAAATAATATACGAGTACGTCGTATTCGAACACTATTGCATTATGTAGCGGATTAATTATAATTTTATAATTTGTGTTTTTATAGTTTTCGCAACAATTAAGCTTTATATAGAAAAATAACTAAGAATTAAAGGTTAACATTATATTGTAAAAAATTACTCTGGTTATATTTGAATTAAATATGAACTATATTTTTGTAGTTCCGGGTAAATGTCAACATATTCGATTATTCTTAAAGGTTTTTGATAAATTCATCAAATCGTTACATAAAGCTTATTAATAATTATCGCTAAACTTTGAATTTTCTGTTTTTCTTAAGGTATACGTTTTATCGGAGTCGAGCGGATCAAGTCCTAAAGAAAAAAAAGGCGATTAAAAACACAAGTATAATGCACAAGTCTAGTGGGCGCCTAATGGCTGATGTAAAGAATGGGTCTACTCGTAGATTAAATTCATTCAATTGTGAGTATAATTTCTCTGTTGTTTGTAAATTATCGTGAAAATATAAAATAAAAATAAAATGTATTCATATTATAATAAAAAGAGGTAGATGGACGAACTAAAATATCGTGTTATTAAAAATAAATGTCATTTTAAAACAAAACAACAATTTCGTTTAGCAAAACGATTATACGTTTCAACGGTACTCATATTCGAAATCGAATAGACAATTAACAATAAATATAAAGTATAATTAATCCAAATAAAAAACCCGTAAAAACAAACGAAAAACAAAATATTATTCGTGAGGATCGGCGGAGTTGCTGAAAAAATGCAGACTGAATTGTTGACGAACTACCGTGGATAAGTAGATATACTTAATTATATTTGTTTATGTTTGTCAAACAAACGCTTTTATTTCAAATGAATACGAGTGAACCGGCCGTAATAGCGCACGCGGATCTCTCTGCATAATCGCCTAAAACGTATAATATTACATTTTCACTTAAAATTCACTCGTAACGCGATGTCATATAAAAAATTTAAAAAAATACACCGTCATTGACGTTTTAATTCTCTGATTTTCGTTTCGTTTTAGCGAGATCGTTCGTTTAGTGATTTTTTTTTTCGGAAATCACTGGTTGAAATCGATCGGTTTGTCACGAACGCACGCGTTTAAAGTGAAAAAAAAAGAAGAAGAAAAGAAACCCTCAAACGATAATCCCGTGTACCCGACGCAAATGACTGCGGCCTACCGTCACAATAGTCCGTAGACGGCCGGCGAACTTCTGAAAATAAAAAAAATACAATAGCGTTTACGTCTAGAAAACGATAAAATTTTCCAGCAGCCAGCGTGTGCAGGTGTGTGTGCGTGCCAATTAAATTTTCGGTTCGCAAACTTCACAATAACAACGGGTATTAGATAAACATCGAGATTATACGCGATTTCGTTGAGTGTAACTACTCGTCTTGCGCACCCTCCCCGCACAACCGGACCGAAAAAACACCCGATATACAATAATCCCTCGTTCATAATCCGTAGGTAGGAAAAAAAAAAAAGGTGTCCTCTCTTTCTCGGCAGCCAAGTACCCGGCACAATGGTACGCCGCGTGATTTATTTCACTGTGCCCCTAAAAAAAAAATCACGTTTTATCTGCTCATCGACCGCAAACATCCTCATCAAATTTTCATCTTTAACCCTTATACACAGCACACACGCCGAGTCAAATGCCCGCGGTCTTTTGTCAAAAAAAAAAAAAAACAAAATAATAATAAATATCTTTTCACCTTTTTCGCCAATAGCTATCATAACAATATGTATTATATTATTTCGCTCGACGGCGCGGCGGCGGCGGCGGCGTGTACGTGTATCGTACGAAATGCTATACGTCGAAGTGAAAATCACAAAACAGTGCGACGATTTTCGCCGATAGTTTTCCTCGTTCGAACGATCCCGTTTTGATTTCCATGCGATATGTCACGCGTGTTCAATGGCGACGAAAACGAGACGAACACATCATACCGAGCAATGATCCGCCGAGTTATTGCGTCTTTCCACGTCGGTCACACGGGCCATCGAAGACGACGACGACGACGTCGATCATCTTGATCGACTTTCACGGGAAAGAGTCGATTTCGAATTAAAATACGCCGCCACGCATACGTTATTTTGAATTCGATTCTTTTTCAAACGCAACGACGACGTGACGTCGTCTTCCCTCCGATACGAATTCCACGAAAAATATACTGTCAAACATTACGCATACACTCTTATCATCCGTACGCATAAAAGAGAAAACGAATTTTATGATTGTTTTTCTCTCCGAAATATGATATTTGTTTTTTTTTTTTTTTTTACGTCTCGGACGTGTGTCTTATCCGGCATACGCTTTTTTATGCGTTACTCAATAATTGTGTTTTTTCAACGCTATTGCTGCTAACCAAAACTCTCGTACAGAAATTATTAATTCATTAATTCTTTCGTAAAACTTTTACTCTAACCTTATAGATTTCAATAAATAGGTGTTTTACCTATATTTTTCGAAGAGATCTCGCGAATATGATTCATTTTTAGAGGTTTAGTGTTATAGTCATCGTAGTCAAACCGAATTGCCTTATTTGGGCGATGAAATTTCTTTAGTTTAAAAAAAAAATGTTTATGTGACTTGATGTCCCAAGAAAACTTACGAAAATACCATAAGAAATGCATGTTTATGACCTATAAATACGAAAAACACTCTAAAAGCCTACGAAAATGTCATAAAAAATAAATTCTTAACTAATAAAAAGCATGAACTATAGTTCATGATTATATATATACCGTTATTAATATAATATTAAATATAACACGAATAGAAAATATGTACGAACGACGAATATTTATAGTCTCGATAAAGATTGCAAACGGGAAAAAAAAAACGCAGACTCGATTAGTGAAAAGTAGTGAAAAACGACGTGTTTAGATGCTCTCGTGTGATTGAAACGCGCCGCACTCGTATTCCATCGAAATGGAAAAGATATACTCGTATATTATTATTATTTGAATTCGAAAGCCACACGAAAATCCCTACTCAAGAGTATTCGACATCGAAATTGGCGGTTTTTAGGTTACTTCTGCCTCTAGAAGTAAGAAAATGAATATCCCGCTGACCCCGGTCCCTCTGAAAAGGGCCGGCGGCGGGAAAACGTGCGAAAGCGACGCTAAGAACGAGCACACGTCATTATAATATTATAATATGCATTAGACGGCGAGCGGGAAATGGAGAGCAGAGGAATAGAGCGCGAGACAATGACGAATCGTCGCCGCCGCCGCGCGCAAACAGACTATCCGATGGCGGCCGGGGACATAATCGAGCTTTTCCCGCCCGCCGCCGCGCCGACGACGACGACGACGACGCGAGCGGGGGCCCTCGGCGGCGGAGTTGCAGCTGGCAGCTTTCGATAAGAGAGAGTCACACACGCGCGCGCGCCACACCATCTGGGGACTCGGTGCCAGGAGGACGACGACGACGCGCTTGTCAAAGTCGAAAGCCGCACATGAATAATTCACCTACCGAAACTATTGTTTTCGCGGCTTGATGGACGTACGAGAGACGATAGCTGCCGCCGCCGCCACCGCCGTCCTCTCGCACTATCGCGCGGCGCTGCGAATAAACCGCCCGCCCGTCCGCTGGCAGACGGCGCCGCCGAAATCGCAATTTTTCGCGTTTTTCTTTTCATCACGAAAGGGTTGTTTTAGTCAGCGATATCGCTGTTCGGAGAAGTTTTGTCGATTCCCCCCCTCCTCACACGTGTGCAGAAACGTATGAGTATACGAGTAACAGGACGCGTGATTGTGCAAGAGAATCCATAAACATTTCGATCGAGTCTCGAACACTTAGTGCGATGAGATTCTTCACGAATCGCGAGAAAAAACAATTTTCAACTTTACAAACTACGAGAAAAAAAAACATTACAATTACAACAAGCGTTGACGAGATTGGGTTATCAAACGAGAGGTTTTCCATTGAACGCGTTTTCGGTTTTGGTTTTATCGCGAAAGGGTTATTTTGAGGTTGTCCGCGATCGTAACTATAGTGTGTGTGTGTGTCCCGAATTGCAGACGAAGAAAATGTCAATTTCGACGATGAAGGCTTGAAAACGCACAATACGTTCTTCACGAGTCGATCTTTCTACAGAAAAAGTTATATAAACGTTGAGAGATTAGCTCGACTCAAACGAAAAATAACGGTTTTTCATTGTAGTCGATTTTAGTTTTTTTTTTTTTTCCATCAAAAGTTCGTTCAACTTTCTGAATTAAGAAATCACTAATAATACAATAAATTATCTATCGTAGTAGAGGCTTGTCCACCCACTCGGCCTTCGTTTTGCATCGTTTTTCGAAACTTTCGGTCCTTCGGTTTCAAATATACGTATATACTCGTATATAAGAAAAATTCCCCAATATCGATTACCCGTTTCCAGTATTTCATCCGGGTCTTGAATCTTATTCTTTTTATTTTCTTACAGGAGTGTAATATTATAATGTATTGTCCTTACAAAATGGTATTATGTAAAACAATAATAATTTATATACGCGCTGTTATTTAATTTTAAAAAGTCATTACCGTTCTGACACAGTAATTATGTTCGTTTTTATAGGTAGGTAATTACTTTCGAAAGAGTTTGATTAAACTTTTTTTCTTCTATAGGTACATTATATTTTTATTTATTTTACTGTGATACGATAAACTCTTTTTACATAAATTACAAAGTGATTGTTTATTGTTGTGATAATAGGAAAAAAAAAAAAAAGAAAAGAATAAATACAATTACAAATAATTACAATAATACAAAAATTATGAAACTGTTGGGGATAAAAACTATTCTAACACGAGCACATTTTTTATTCGTAACTACGCTGCGGCAATACATATTGTTATATAAGTCGCGTTTGTTTTTTAAGTTCACTTAAATTATTATCGTTTTATCCAATGAAATATCACGCGATTATCTGCACAATAAAACGAATCATACGAGTATATTATTTCTTGTTATACGTGTAATAACTAATAGCAATTTATTTGCGTTGACGTCGGAATCCTGCGCTGTCGTCGTAAGAATTCCGTTTTAGCTAGACTACTCATCGATGGGTATTTATTTAACCGTTCGATTTGAATTGTACAGCAACAATCGGTAATCGGAATAACTCACTGCACACTCGATAGAATACGTTTACAACGTGCGCGGTCAATTCGTAATTAAATATCGTTGTTTGATAAATTATCACTGTACAGCGATTAGCGTAAAACGTATAGGTAGTAGGTTAATAACACAAACGACTATAACCTCGACAGACGCGTTTTAAGTCGTTGTTAATAATAGAACAGCCCTCGGTCGCGGCGATTATTATTATTATTATTATCAACTGTCGAACGTCGCGTCCTGCTCGGTTAGGTTACTCACGCGGGGCGGCCTTAAAACATATAATATCGTAAACAGGAGACGGACGCCAGCCACTCGAACAGAAATTAAATCGTAATAGTTTTTCAGATCCCGGCGCGAAAAACATCAAATCGTAAGTATTCCGTATAAATAATTATAATTAGTATGCGCGCGTTGTGTTTTATTATACAGTCGAGTCGCGATAACTCGAAGTTGAAAGGGGATAAAAATTCACCTCGAGATATGTATTATTCGAGATACCTAACTCGAATTTATCAAAATAAAATCAAAACCTATATTGTAATGAAATATAATTTTAAAATTTTACGATAAAAACGTCATGACAAATATTATAATACATTTACGTTTATACATAAATGCTATACAAAAACTAAACAAAATTAAAAAAATAAATACAATGAAATTATAAGTATATGTACTACATATGTATTATTTATGAGATACAGTAGAAAAATAATTTGTTATTAATTTTTGGTTTTTGGCCTGTTTATTGACAAAATCTTCTAATTTGCCTATGGATTCGAAATCACCCAGAATATCCAGATATAGCAGATATAAAAATATACTTCGACTAAGCTATTCATCACAATTTTATATTCGAGTTAACAAGACTTTTATAATACATCGAGTGTTATTATAATTATTTCTGGGGGAATTAAAAAAAAATCGAGTTGTCGAGTTCTTCGAGTTGTCGCGACTCGACTGTATATTTTATAAATTAAGTCGAAACACACACTTACGTACAGTGCTCGGGACGAGAAACGCGTTTTCGCGGGGTTCGACGCGCGCACAATAATATGCGTTTACATCGTCTACGTAGATATTCGCATACGATATATAATATTATCATTTTCATAGTACGCGCCGCCGCCGCCGCCCTAGATGAATACATTATAATATTGTATCGTGCCGGCGGTGGTATATATATACGTATAAAACATATACTTTTGTACATATAATATCTATGCGTGTGTGTGCGGTATACGTTATTCGGTCGCGCGTTCGTATGTAAAATATATACTGTGTAAGGGCGGCGAGGGGGGTATTTGCGGTTGAAAATCAATAGCCAAATTTGGACAGCAAAAGGGGTCCGCCGTAGTCGGAGCGGGGCGGGCTCGCTTGGATGACGGCCAAAAGTGCGCGCGGCGGCGGCGGCGGCGGCGGAGGAATGTCGCGCGTACGCGGGGTGGGCGCGTTATCGGCAAAAGCTGAATGGTCTCCGCACACACGCATGCATAATATACGCGCACGATAGACGGCGAGGGGGTGAAAGCATTTCTCACCGGTCCAACAACGTCGTGTATATATAATATATATATATATATGTGTGTGTATACCCCTCGACGGGGCCTTTTCCGCGGGCGCGCGTTACCATGGTTACGGTTGCGGCCGGACCCTTTGCCGGAACCGAAGCCATCGGAAAGTTCAATCCCTCGGGCGTGTGTATAACCACAACCCACACTCTCTGCACGCGCACACGTCGTCGTTCTCAAACTTCCTCGCGTCGAATATCCACCGCCGCCGCCGCCGCCGGCCAGGCGTACATCATAATATTATATACCTAGATACGCGCGTATATAGTATGGCAAAGGCGCGGGCGGGGGCGCGTGTTATGGCCGCGGGAGGAATTCAATTTCCAAACCGCTATAACGCATGAATAATTCAAGAAAATAATAATGCGCGCCGTGAAAATTTGCGTTATTGTTTCAATGGACTGCCGCCGCCGCCGCCCGCGCCCGCTGTACGCGCTGATATACGTTATATTAATATACGGGCTCGTATTATGTATTCCGCCGCCGCCGCCGCCGCCGCCGCCGCGTAACTATTTTATCGCGTATTGACGCGCTCGAAACTAGCTGACAGACGCTAAACGGTTTTGCATCGTCTACTTTGTACGCCGCTCGGTAATATTACCTACGGTGATAAATAATTCCCGAGCACCCGGCACGCAGACGGGGACGGCCGCGAGAATTTATGGCGTCGGCGCACATTCGAAAAACTCATCGTCGTCGCCAAAAAACGTGTGTGGCTTTCTACTTTTTTGCGCATCCACGACGCAACACATCGAATCGACCAATACAGAAATAAACGACGGGAAATTTATCACTTTGTTTTCCAGTAACAGAGTGATATTCTTTCGGTCTTTCGGCGGTCTACTGACCAATTAACGACAACTTTCAATAAAACGATACGAAAATAATATCAATGTCAAACGGAATTAATTTCCGAAATTGTGATTTTTCCGTTACTTTTTTTTTTAATTTCGTTACGTCCACTCGACGGCGTTTCGAAACGAACGGAGCTGACGATGACATTTCTGTACCATACGAGTGACCTTCTCGAGGGAGAAGATTCGGATCGTTAACTTGGATATTTTCTACCGCGCCCGCGTACTCGTGCGCACACGCATTGGGCAGGTACCCCGAACGGACGGTTTTTAATGTTTTCGGCCGTTCGCTAGTCGGAGATAAATAATAATAAAAAATAACCTCGTAAAAACGTAAAAACGCACGTTCGCATTGTAGTACACGAGTACGAGGGCTGGTAGGCATTAGCAACACAATCCGTTGGTACCTGTATATTATGTAATACCTTCGCCTTCGTATCGTCTGCTAGTCGCACGTTTCCGAAACGCCATCGGATCCAACAAGTACGCCGTCGTCGTCGTCGTCGTCGTCGTCGTCGTCGTCGTCGTCATTGTGATCGAACACCGCACATAATATATTATTGTTACTATTTTACACGGGCGCGACGGATCCGGCCACCGGTCGATTTTATCAGACTGCGTCGCGGCGCACGTACGTAACGACAACAATAATAATATCGTAACAGTGTTTAAAACGCGCGCTCCTCGCCGACATCCCGGATATCCTATATGCATGAATAATGCACAGGAAACCCAAAATACAAATGTTCGTACACGCCGTTATTTCGGGTATTCCATAAAACGCGAGCCGGCATTGTTGTGCGGCTCGTCGATCCCCGGGACCCGCAGACAGTCACGAAAGGGTTTCGATATTTATTTCCCTTCATTATTTATTAACATTCTCGCCGCCAAGGAATCGAATTTTATTTTTTTTTTCACGGACCGTTACTACAACGCACACGCACACACCTTTTATTATTCAAAAAAAAAAAAATAAAATAATAATAATAAAAAAAAAGGACCGCGCGCGCGTGTGTGTGTGAGGATATTATTTTATACATCGTATGCGCACATACATATGAAAGGGTTGAGGGTATAAAAAACCTGTCTTCCTTGAGAAGAGAGAAAAAAAAAAAACATGCCACTGTCACACATCCTGTGAAAGGGTTACATAAAATATACGCGCCGAGACCGGAGTGCTGTGGGGGGGAGGGGGGGGGTGCACGCATGACACACACGACCCCCAGGAGTATGTTAATATAAACTACCTAAAAGGGATGCTGCGATTTGAATAGAATGTATTTTGAAAATTAAGGGTTGTATACGATAACTAGGTTATTATTGTACTTTTTTTTTTTTTCACAGTGAATGGAAATCGGATACAACGGTGCCAGGGAAGGACCCATTTTTTATGTGTCGACCCTGATTTTTTTTTTTGTATGCAAAAATCCTAAGTGTGAAAAAGATCAACGGGATCCAAACACACAGGGCATCGTTAGACCGGAAATATTTTGAAACTACGGGTGAATTTTGTTTTTTTGTTGTTGTCTCCTTGCCCTCTTTTTTCTTTTTTTTTTCCCCGGCCCGTGTATCTCATTATATTTTTTATTATTATTTTTTCATCCCCACGGGATGTTGTATTATATTTTCATAGAGTCGCTCGTTAGGTGACAAACCCTTTGGCCAATAAGTATTCATATTTTGTGCATAATAAAAATACCGCGTAACGAGCCATCACAATAAAGTTTACGGTTACAAAAATGAAGTCAACTGATAGAGTTTACGGGAAAAAAAAAACGTCCGGCATTGTTTCAACACAATTTCAGCCGACTGAATACCGTCTAAGCCGTATTGATAATATCACTATTCCGAAAACGTAATCGAAGCGTTTCAAAAAAATTTCAAACGCCGAGTAACAAGTAATATTTGTTCGTTTGAAAAAGTAGTTGTATTCATATTATAATGAGAACATTTTTGGCAAAGATTTGACCAATACACAATTGCATGACGTCGTGTTTTTTTTTTGAAATTGAATAATATTTTTTAAATCGCAGTACAGAATGATAATAATAAACGAACGCTGATTGGTGATGGACAGAGGTGAAAACATTGTGATCCAGCATCGACGGAGTAAAAAGGCCGCTGAAAACCTTTTAAAATTACTTTAATCGTAAACTTTCACAAAGGAGGTAGGCAATGCGAGAGCCAGTCGTGCGTATTATAATGTGCTCGGAGTATTCAAAACAATTTTTGCTTTATATAATAATATGTACGAGCGATGGAGAAAAAAAGGAACCGCGACCGATGCGATATTGCGACGACGGCGACGCGCAAATCTGTGGGTCATTGGTAAACGCGAGAAAAATGTCGTTTCGTTCGCATCGAAACGGGCTATTGCCGACGGAAATAAAAGAAAAGATCGAGAAAGAACGTGTTGCCGGACGAACCTGTTGACCGAAGGGTTTCCGACGTGTAGTAGTAGAGCTCGGGAGAGCCGCGCGTGCAAGCGGACCGAGACGGAAAAACGGAAACGAAATCGTTTATTTTTTATAAACCGAGTTCGTCGAAATAATAAATTACTTGGCGATTCGTCGTCGTCGTCGTCGTCGTCGTCGTCGTAAAATGTATAGTAGCGGTAGGTCAGGAGGACGACGAACTTGAAACGAACGCGCCGCGGCGGCAATGAGAAACGCGGGGAAGTGGCGGCGCGGCGCGGAGGGTAGCGGATAAAAAATAATAATAAAAAACGCGGGAAAAGTTTTTATCCCATTCATAAGGCTAAATTGCTAGTTAAAATTCCGTATCGTACGCGCGTCTCCGCCGTCGCGCCTCGGCGATAGAGTGCGAACGGGGTGGCGGCGACGACTGTATAGTAAAACAGTGCGGTGAGAGGGCCGCCGCCGCCGCCGTTCGTTTAATAGTGATATTATAATATTATACGTCGCCGTCGTCGTCGGTTCTTTTCGTCGTGAATGAAAAATCGAAATAATATTGTAATCGTCTGCTGCTGCCGTCGCGTTTATCATTATTTATAGTGTATAATATTAATTTACACCTCTCGCCCTCGCCGTCCGGGATCCATAGACAAGGCGGCGGGCGAGACGACGCGCCGGTTTTCTAATAGTACTCTCGTATTGTGTGATTATTATTTTTTTCCGAGGGGAAGGCAAACGCAGAGAGCACGATTACTCCGCCGCCGCGATTACGTTTAGAAAGACGACTTTTTCCCCCCGCGCGATCGAAAACACCCTCGCGGCGTTGATTGTGAATTTTTTTCGTCTTTCGATGGTGTTATTATCGAAAGTGTTAGAGTGTTAAAGACTAATTTATTAGACGAGGAAGCCGGCGGCGGCGTCAGAGACGAAAATGTACGACGAGAGAGACGATGACGGTTTGAAAACGGCAGCAAGATCGTGTCGAGAGAAGAAGAGTACAGAGTCTCGGGAAGAGAGTTCGGAAAGAAAGGTAGAGCGGAGGTGGGAAAGAAAAGACACGACTCTGTGTTTATATTATAAAAGTATAGAGAGTCTACTTAGGTCGGTACGAAATATTAACTCGACGGGGAAAAAGTTTGGGATTCGCGTACTCTCTTTGTTAAAAAGTCAAAAACACACAATGGAGAACAACCGAGACGTAATATAGTAGGTTGGAAAATATGAAAATAGGGGTGAAAATGTGTAAGAAAGCATTCCTACGGTCTGGAGGTCAATTGTCTACTTTAATTTTCGATAAAGCGTTACCGCAAACGTCTAAATGATATTACGTTTAGTACAAAAGTAACAAGGAAAACTTCTGTGATAATAATATGTCCGTGGATAACGCGTCCGAATACGTGCGAAAAAAAAAAAAACGATGTCCGGTGTAAGAGTTTTAATTTTAACGGGCAGGAAAAAATATAATTTTGCACCACCAGTATAACATGTGTAGGGTTAGTTGTTCCCTTCTTCGACACGGAACTATTATTAATAATACCTTAATGCGTTATATGGCCGCGAGTGATGCTAACCAAGTTTAGCAGTGCCGCGGTTTCAGTGGAGTTTACACGTCATCGCCACGAGGAGCCGTCAGATTTATCCGAAACCCATACGACCCGAGAAAAAACCATAGTCACCGTTTTAGCGACGAAGAATCTTATTGTTTCTAATTCTGGGTGAACAAATATTTTGCGTCGAGGCTTTTTAGCTGATCGCACTCGTCATTTTTATATAAAATAAAAAATACTAGTAGAACGGTATAAAACAACTGGTAACATTTTTAAACGTTATTCCTTATTATAAAGTATGAATGAAACGGACGGGTTTTATTAATATTTTTTACACGTTATGATTTTTAAACGATTTTATTTTTAACTTACCTGTCTACGAGGTAGACTTTTTTTTTCAAGTATACGTTTTATGTACGATCGACAGTGGTATTTATTGTATGTCCCTCCGAGGTTGGTGCCAACGACTCCCGGGAGGAGCCAGGTGGAGCGGTTTCATCTGTAAGCCATATAAAGACTATAAATTAGTACTAATTTCGCATTTATAAACGCAATTTTTATATAAATATTAGTATTAATATTCAATAATGATATAGACGTTTCAGTGACGAGAAACTGACAATCATTTAATAAATCGATAAAAATTCTTATTATTATATTTCATAAAAAAAATAATAACCAATTGATATTTAATAGTATATCGTTTTTAATTATGTACGTATTATTATTATTGTACTTTGGTACTATTCAATTTCTCACATTTAAGTAAATTTTTTATATTTTAATCCGTTGAAATTGGTATTGGATATAGAGCGGGAACAAGGCTCCGACGACGGTATAAGTTTAAATCGTCCGCGTTTTGCACTTACTGGACTTTAAGTTTGCGGTCGTTCGTTGTTAGTGCCGGGGTCCCTAGCCTGCAGCGTGTTTGCCTAGGCGGAAATTAGTCACAATCCGTTTTGTACTCGTTATTGTACTTTTCATTATTGAAAAACGAAACTTTAATAATGCAAATAGCGTTTGGGAAAACTTTGCCCGCGATAATTTTATGTTTGGATTTCTTAAATGGTTATTACAATAAGTGTTGTGATAATATAATTGCCAACTCTTTATAATTTATGCTCAAAAACTTTCATAATATAAAATTATGTTATAATAGTATGATGATGCTATTTACGGGTGTACCATGAACATGTTTTTATTTTCGGCAAACTCTGTTTCACACGTATAATATAATATACTTGCCATTAACTTGAAACAATATAACCGGCGCGGCGGTGGCTTTGGGGCTGAGGTAAGAGCGGCGGCGGTGTCTCACCTGAACTTTAGAGTAAATAATGCTCAGTATAAGTATTCTTCTTGGCCTAATTAACCGCCTAGATTATTATTATTTAATAATTTTAACCTATTAATTATTTTATTTTTTTTTATCTTATAAATAAATGAATAAATATTATCCTGTGAATGTTATATTATATTTCTAGATTTCTGTGATATTAGGTATATAGTATTGAATTCATAGTAGATCGTATTTAGGAAATACGTACGTATGACGATAGAATTTTGATTTTTTTTTTTTTTAGGGGATGAATTTTGGGGATGAATTAAGGGACCTCTGCTATATATAAAACGAAACTATTGACCGAATTTAATACTCAAAGCTCCAGTGGCTCCGGATTTTTTCCGCTTTTACCCCTTTCAACCCCCTTAGGGTTAAGTTTCTTAAATTTTTTTCCCCGCAAGAACCTTCTCCCGACAATAACAAATACACCAAAAAAAAAAAAAGGATTAGCCAAATCGGTCCAGCCGTTCACGCGTGATGCCGCGACCAAGGGAAATAGGGATTCATTTTTATTTATAAAAAAACATGTGTTGAAATAGACGCAGTCGCGTTCAAAGTCCAAAAAAACAAACGGAATAAATCCGATTATCATTACGTCACAACGCCTACTGCCTGGCAAGACAATGGGCCCCAGCGATCGTGTTCAAAGTCGAAAAAAAACATACGGAATGAATCCGGTTGTTATTACGTCACACCGCCTACTGCCTGATAAGACGACGACGGTAGACCCGGAAATAGCGATAATTA
This sequence comes from Drepanosiphum platanoidis, assembly GCA_948098885.1. Lineage (NCBI taxonomy): Eukaryota > Metazoa > Arthropoda > Insecta > Hemiptera > Aphididae > Drepanosiphum > Drepanosiphum platanoidis. Next base: position 9,356,502 of record OX402536.1, on the reverse strand, counting down.
GGTGAAATCGAATCGTTTACTTCGTTAATGCGATTTTTCGTCGTCGCAGTCTTGTTCGGATCGTCGTCGGATACGGTCATCGGATATATTTAATTTATCGCGCCGTCGCGCCGTAATAGTTTTTACGAAGCTCGTTCGATTGATTTCGTGTGTTTTTTTTTAAGTACGTCGAACGTTTAAATTAAATTATGAGTTCAGTCGCGTTGGATACCACGGTTGCAGTTGCGAACGCCGCGCCGTTTCGACGTCGGAAGTCCAGCAAATCAAATCAGGTAAGATTATTACTATTATTACATACATTATTTTACCAAGAGTTTAAATTGTACGACTATTCCCGTTTAAAGTCTCGGAGACTGACATCGATTATTCGCATCGACAAAATTATTTATAATAATTACACTTTATTATTTCGACGAGTAATTTTTCATAAGTCTTTTCGTCTAAAAATATTTAGCTAGAGCTATCGTTGAATATGATTTTCTACGCATTAATAGTCTAATGTGATTAAGTCGTAGATTAAATAATCAAACTATTTTTAATTTTTTTAATTTTTTTTTATCACAAAATAATCAACGTCATATCAATTTTTCGAATAATTTAATTAATTTTTGTTACTTAAGCGATGACTGTTGTAAAAAAGTGGATTTAAATGATTAAACGAATTTCTCGGTAGGAACTGAAAAACAATGCTTTTCAAGCACTAAATTCGTTTGATAAAATCAAAAAGAAAAATTTCACACGAGTTTTTTTTTAATTATCATTGTCTTGTACGGCGTGTATTCTCTTTTTATATTTTAGTTATTTATTTTTTTTTTATTCATCGAAATCCGCGCGTTAGTCAAGTATACGACATAATATTTTTCTTGATAAATTAATAATAGAACCGTTCCGACGCAATGTAAATAATTGCTTTTTCGTCTTTTCGAATTATATCGATTTGTTTTTTTAATTTACAAAAAAAAACCTCTTTTAACCCGTCGTCGTCCGTACACATGTGCGCCGCTCACAAAAATAGCATTTCGAGCGTTATTCGTACAAAAATATTATCGAATTAATCCGATACTATAAATACCTTCAAATAACAACTTGTCTATAAAAATTTAAAAAAATTAAATGATTGCGCTATTTGTCATTTCCCATCGGTTATTATTAGACAAGGTCGAGAATATCGATTAAGTGAGCGTCGCGCTCATAGTGCACTAACCGCGCCATAGTTTTTTCGCCGCCGCAGTTGATTACGTACACGTGTTTTTATTTTTTTTTATTTTTCAATATTTATCACGACTAATAAAATTAATTATATTTAATATTATAATAATTCGTGTGGTTAGAGGAGACGATTTTTTTTCTAAGATTTTAGTTGTTTTTTTTTTATTTTAAATTTATTAATTTTATTAATTTTACATGAAAAGTATACGTAACATTTTAGTAAAGGATAAAAATATACATATATTTCTATGAGCGATTTGATTTTTTAAGTTAATCGATTAATATTAATAATGCTATAAAAAGTAAAGGGTGAACTCACAGCAGTGCATTTTTTAAGAAATTTTCACTGGGCGACATCAATATATATTTTTTGTTATCGGTGACTATATTAATTATACTTGGAATTTTACGCTCAGCGATATGAATGTATAACAAATTATTATAACTTTGTATCTCGTACTCTATAATAATAAATGCATTACGATGACGATATGGAAGTATAAACAAATTTTTCGATCATTTATTATTACCTGATTATTTTTTAAATAATTAAAAAATTCTTCTTTTGAAAATCGTGTCGCTCACATTAAAAAAAAATCTATCAACTTGGCGACAAAGTATGACCACTGGGCGACATTTGTGTCGCCTAGTTTACTAGTTTAAAAAATGCACTGGCTCACAGTGTAGCGAACTATACTATGTGACTCGTCAAACGTTTATATAGTCGCCTACCCCGGTCTACGATCCCGTCGGTTTTACGCGATCGATATTATTGTTCGCGCATTTTTGATGTCGCACAGTAAATCCGTTCGCATTGAACTGTAGATTTTCTTATTATAATCCGTGGAAAAATCGCGAGTAACTACGACCACGCGACGCACGGTCCAGCGTATGAGCGCTTCGAAACGAAAAACTATTCGACGCGTACAATTATCATATTATAACAAGTACCTACACGACGACGTGCTAGTATCTCGTCCGACTCACACGCGCGACACTGTTATAAAAACGTTTAGTCCTTTCCGGACGGAGGCGGCGGCGGCGGCGGGCCCGACGAAGGGCTTCGGCGCTGCGCATTATCACGATAATAATAATTTATTAATATTTAATGTGTGCGCGCGATATGGCCCCGCGGCAACTGGGTCAAAATGGTCGCCGCGCGCGCGTTACCATCCCGTCCGCGAGGAAAAGCCCTGAAATATATCTAGCGCGCGCGCATAATATTATATAAGTGTGTGTGTGTGTGTGTGTTTTCCAATTATCATTTCCCACGCGAGTTGATGATATAGGTACGGATATCGTACGGCGCGCGCATTGTTCCCGGAAACGTGATTAAATTATCGCTCGCGCTGCAGCTACGTACGACGAGAGTTTCGTCACAATAAAACAATTACATAATCATAATAATATGACGTGCGCCACATTCGGTACGCATATATTCCCCGCGTTACAATAATATTATATTAAAGCTGTAGGTTGGCGCCATATAATATATTATATATACGTATTATTATGCATATTTACGTATCGCAACAATAATATTAGAATAATGTATTCGTTTCCGACGAATCTCCGACGGCCACGTCCGCCGCCGCCCGCAGGCTCGCGTTTATTGTACACGTACTACTCGAATTTTTTTTTTTTTTTCATATATATATCAACCCTAAGGTTGGTTTCGCAGTTTTCCGAAATCTCTCAACTCATCTCTATTCTCAGCTAGCCTCTTCACCTCCTTATAATTTCATCTTTTTTATGTATGACGTTCTTGGTCGTCCTCGATCTCTTTTGCCATTTATCTTCCCTTCTATTATAATATATAGAAGCTCTTCTTTGTGTCTTAAGACGTGACCAATCATATTCCATCTTCTTTCTTTTATGGGGCCAAGTATCTTTCTGGATTCATTTATTTCGTTCAAAACATTTTCGTTAGTTCTTTTTTCTGTCCACCTTACTCGCATCATTCTTCTCCAGCACCACATCTACTCGAATACGGTCGCTAAATAATTACGATTTATTCTATAAAACTGTAAAGGCGTCGTCGCGCGCACAAACTATACGAAATTAATTTTTATTCTCATAGAAAATATCGAATTCCAATAGCTATATTGTGTAACGAACGTTCGCGTGCGCCGCCGCACATTACGATAGTAATTATATCCTTCGAACAACGCGACAAAAACATAAAGAATATAATATTCTATTATGGGTCTGGTAAAAAAATAAAAAATTATGTTTTCAATTTTAAACGATGAAAATTCTATGTTTTCGTTTTGACCCGCTCGTCTATCTTGAAATTAATTATTTATTTATATTTCGAACCGGCGCGCGACCGATAAACTCTCGGAATAAAAAAAACGCCGAGCCCCCCCCTATGACCGATTGTTATCCACCTATGGCTATTATATTGTAAAGACAAAGTAATTTTGGTGTCTATTTTTCGGTTAGAAATAAAAACTAAACTGGAAATAAATACGACGCGAAGGATTTCTATAAACCGCCCGTTTAAAAAAATAAAAACAAAAATCGCCGCGGAACAATGATAATAATAATAAAGAATCGGTATTATGTTCTCGCGGAGGAAACACTGCGCCTCGGCTCGTCGCAGCCGCGGAGACGTTGACATTTCCGACGTGTGCACCACAAGAGGTTATTTTACGACGACGGCTGCGGTTCGCCTCGTGCCGATTGTTTTTCGTGACTTTTGTGAGCGCGCGCGCGGATAAAACAAATCAAAGCCGCCGTGCGAATAATAATATTCGAATGTTGCGGCGGCGACGGCGTGTTTCACTAGAGTATTGAAACGGGCGAAATATCGGCGCTCTCACACGTCCGTCAACGTCAACGCCGACAATCGGGACGCGCGACGACGGACGACGGCGACGCCGCAGGGGAAGGAAACAAAAACGACGAGAACATATAATATAACGTTCGGACGTATCGGTTCTCGGTGTTTGCCATCTCCGCGGGACGTCACCGAAAGCCGAATGGAAAAATAAATAAAATAGAAAAATCGCGCGCGCTTTCGAATGCGAAATACGAAGACCGACGACGGCTGACTGGCACGACGGGCGCGCGCGCGCGCGCAAAAAGAAATAATGAAAATAATAATACAACGAAAAAAAAAAAAAGGGATCGATGCGCCCCGCGGCGCGTTTTTCTACGAGGTATTTCGTCGCGGCGTTATATTATTATTATTATTATTATTATTATAATGCGGGCGATCGAGAATTCCGAAAATTCGTTTCGAAATACCGGCCGGCGAAGGATTTTTTCGTCGACGAACGCCTAAGGACGACCGACGCGTGTGTTTGTCGGGGGGGGGACTTTGATATTTATTGATATTTACGTAAACGCGTGACGTATAATAACGACGACGACGACGAGACTCTGACGGTTTTTGCATTCGTTTATTTTTTTCGGACGTGTCTCGAGGAGACGTGTTTTTCCCCAGTTAGAAATGTGTTTTTAATTATTACACATAGATTTCCACACCGCTTAATATTTTATGTCTTATGTTTTGGAAGTCGTTTTTTGCATGTAATTCTATAGATAATTTCTATCGACTATTTTTCACGACGAGATATTTTGTTCACGATTTTCGCGATTCGTACATTCAATTTATATTTATACTATTTTTTTCAATAATTTCAAAGAAAAGGATTATCAATGATAAACGATTCAAAGACAAAATATAAATCTATTTTTTTTACGAACGCTTACTTTTAAAAATATAATATAAAAAATTAGAATTATTCGAATAATAATAATTGGCGACTGTCGCGGTCGTTTGCGTAGAAACGGATAACAATACGGACCCGCGCGCGTTACATACGATATTATTATAGGAATACAATTCGTAAATAAATAAATAACGAAATGAGATTTTATATTTTTCGCAGTGGGAATCCGGTCGAATCGAATCGATCGATCGCGGTGTGCGTGTGCTATATTATGTGGGTAGTTTCGCGCACGAACGCTCGCGGGACAATAGGATTTTTTCGTTTCGGGGCGGAAAAAAACTCTCTCTCGCGCGCTACAAAATTAAGAGTCGGCATTACGGCGGCGATTATTCACGAGTGCGGGTAGATCGGATCGGAATACGACACGATAGGCTCGTCGTCATCATCGGTATATTGTGAAATATTTGCCGCCGATCGGTTCGGTGAATAGGAGGAGGACCGAGTGCTTCTTTTTTTTTATACTGCTTTTCGAGGAGCGTTATATAAGAATATTTTGCACCGAAGGCGGTTTTTTTTTCCACTCGCTATTCGCGGCTTCTTGTAATTTCGTCGCGCACTCGAAAAAAAAAAAAACGTATGTGCCGAAAGACGATGGAAAAAAAAAACCGTTTCAGCTCGCGTCGTCGTCGTCCGTGTGTGTGTTAGTCATTGGTTTTCGGCGATCGCGTTTGCCGAGAGCTCACCCCCCCGCGCGCGCGCGCGCGATTCCCTAACGACGACGGTCGCGCGTATACCGTGACTCACACGCGCACTTCCATTAAAAAAAAAACCTGTGTGTCGTATATTATGCGATTTCCTTTTATGCGTTTCAATCGAAATGTGTCCGAGACATTGGCAGCGGTAGCAGATCTGCTTATCCGCCCCACACGAATAGAATAATAAAAAAAACGAACGAACGACCATAAAAACTCCTCGCTCCATAAACCGCCCCCGTCGTAGAAACAGCTCCCCGGGTGTGTGTGTATGTATTCGGGAGCTTTAAGGCCGGGGAGACGGGTCATTGGTCGGAAAGAAAAAGTCCAAGGAAAAAGGGTCCTTTTGAAAGAGGGACCATATAGTATACTTTCTTCTCTCTCTCTCTCTCTGTCGCTCATACTCTTTCTCTCTATTCGAATATATAATATATATATATGTATACACATACTCTCTCTCTCTCCCGTATAGTAATAGTGCAGCCATTATAAACGGCTTCGGCCCTTATCGCAACGACAGCGGCGAAGAGCGTTTTCCTTTCCGCCCTCCGAACACAATATATATATACATATACATGTATATATACTATATATACATAAAACTCCGGGAAAAACACTATCGACGTTTTCCTTGAAATCCCTTTACGGGTATTAAAACGACCCGGCAGAATTCTCTCGGCACATTGTGTCGCCCTTCACCACGCCGCCTACAACTCTTCCACAATCCACTCTTCTCTCCACCCGGCAGCGCGGACGACCCCTACCATCTCGTACACTCTCACTTTTCCTCCTTTTCTTTCTCTCTTCCTTTCTACCCCTCTCATTCTCTTTCTGGCGAGCGCACGTTCCGAATACGGGCACTACTACTACTACTACTACTACTACTACCATCACCGGAGGGGTCTTGGGGGAGAGTTTTCCTTATTTATAATGTGTTTCTATCTCGCGTGGATACGGTCCATATACGACGACGACGACGATACAGCTCGACGGCGGCGTACCCCCCCGGGAGGGAAATGTACACGCGCGCTCGCACATATATAAAATGTATATGATACGAATATGACTCGCAGGCGTTTTTTTCACCCCCCGTATTATTATTATTATTTTATTATTTTTTTCCTTATACTCTAAAGTGTTTTCCTCCGCGGTGTCGATAAAAATGTATGTATAGCGCGCGCGCGCGCGCGCGTTTTTCGTTTCTGATTAAAACGTTATTCGTCATTCCGGAACGGCCGTTGAAGAGACGACCGGTTCGTCCGAAAAGTTTCGACCGCGCGCGACAATAAAACGTAGTAAAACGCCCATCCTAGATCGTTGTCCTTTCGCGCGAGTCGTAAGTTCGCGCTGCGCCCGCGTGATCTATGTATTTCTATTTCGTACGAGAGCCGTCGAACCGAGTGGAGCTCACTGCGAAGAATATCCAAAGAATCCCGAGAACCGTTCGATTCCACTTCCGTCTTTGCGTGTGTGTATCGCGCCTTTCGTGGCAAAACCAACCCGGTGCGATCGTCTGTTATACCGTCGTCGTCCGTAATATGCGCCTACTGCAGCCGGTAAATATTACGTTTGTAATATCGTGTTATGATCATTATTATCGTCGACGGGGAAATACACGAATATCGATACGTTTAATTGGCAACAGCGTCGCGACCCCTACGCGCGCCGTATTACTGCAGCTCCGCGGTAATATTCTCGTTATTTATATTATTATAATAATATACACTCTCGAGCGCGCGGCGGCGCCCGTTAAGTCGCGATATAATTATTGCGATCCGCGAAGGTTCTATAATTACGGCTATTTAAACGGAGGGCGGGCGAAAAGGATTTCCTCGAGTAACGCGATAACCTATAATATTATAACCTCTCGAAGCAGCGCGCGTGTGTGTGCGCGCGCGCGCCTACTTGCTATGTTATAGTACGTATATTATAGCTCGTCCGATTGCGCATAATGCGAAATAATTCCGCTCTCGGTCGCCGGTCGTTTCGCCGAGTGAAATAAAAATATATTCCACGACCCGAGGAGATTGCGAGAGATGGTCTACGAGTCTCGCCGACATTATCAATCGAATCCTTCCTCGTGTGCACAATATTGTGTTATATAGTACACGCGTTAATGCCATCGTACAGTGTCCGTTCGGTCGCACCGAAACCTCTGAAACACTGTGAACTTTGGGTCCTATTTGGTCGAACGAACGCGATTCTTTTAACGCGAACCCGGTCGACTTTTGAATATCGACGGCAGTAGCGGAGATCGGGGTGAGGGGATGCCCGCCTCGACCGATTGTTTACGTTCTCGCGTTCGGATAGTTTAATATTGTTTTACATCTTTATAACCCAGTGCGAAATGATGTTATCGTTGATATACGAATTAGGCTCTATTTTTGAAACCGACATGGTTATGTAAATTTGCGACCTCCTCCTCTAAAAAATTCGACTAAATCTCGATCCGTGTTGATGTGTAATATTCTAAAACAGCCTTCTGGTAAAAAATCGTTCGATAACAATAAAACATAATAGCTACTCGTCATATTTTCTTACTTACAGCCTCTGCTGCTATACGGTAAAAATCCGAGAAAAATATCGTAGTTTATCCGTACAATTTTACTATTATTTTGTTAGGCTATCTAAAATCTGCTTTGAGAAATGACGGACAGTCATAATTCAATGACTTTCTGATCGACGCGCGACCTCGCAGTAGTTATAATTTCACTACTAACGTTTTTAGTTTTCATATGGATATTGTAACCTTAATTGAAACGGACAAAAAATAATTGATATTATAATATGTATTTATCATAATAATTAATCGAATAACAAAATAAAATTGGAAACGTAAAATTATCTGAAAAATCACCGACTCCATATCGACTAGGTACCGACAAAGCAAGTAATAAATTATAATGTATAATATATTTTATAAATCAGTGACTTTTTTAATGTTTTTACATACGGTTTTCTCGAGCTTTTTTTTTACCGGACATTCGTTTCGCCTATAGGCATTATATGCTCGTTTCGCGTTAAAAGAATCACCCTGTATACGTATAATGTGTGTGTGTATTGACCCGGACTACTACTAGAAGAGCGGCGGCAGTGGCGGAAAGGGTGCTCGCGCGATTGGGGTCGGCGGTAAAGGCTGTCCTTTTGTTTTACGCGCGCGTTATATCCTTCGCGTCTCTCCGCCACCATCCACTCCTGTATACACGAATACTACTCCTGTATATTCTCAACCCTTAATTAGCCGACGGCTGGACTGGCTTTCCTTTCTCCCTTTTGTACAACAGTATATATTATATGCGCGTACAGTTTATATTTATATATATATATATAGTGACGCCGCCGCCGCCGCCGCCGCCGCCGGTGGCCGGGTCGACCAATGGCAGTCGACTTCTATTGTTTTGCCGACGTCGACGCGGTGCTAAAATGCACGCACAGGACCTTTGTGCCCCCCCCCCCTCCGACTTACATGCATTTGCGTATACGACGGGCTACATTGTTTCTAATAATCAACGGAGCGAATTTATAATATTCGGCTTTTGTTTTTCACGCACAGAGCTCGGTTTTTTTTTTTTATTCGCTCGTATACCGTATATTATGCGCGAACGGACGGCTGCAAAACGCGCGCATCGTTAGCTACTACGACGAGAGTTTCGAATTTTAATTATTCCTATCACTCACTCGTCGGCGACTGTTATTTAGGCGGCCGGTCGAAATACGTACGTGTCTTTATGGTCGACGTATAGCTTTTTCCAGTTAAAATATCTAATTTGCGAAAGAAAAAAATAATATTGCGATTGTCGTCCACCGCGTTTTGTACGACTTTAAACGCGTATCACGTTGGTATACTATGCGCTAACTATTTGAAGAAAATTATCATAATATACACTGTGTTACCGCGTAGAGTTTGAACAATATATTATTATATTTCGAAAGACCGAAGTGTTTTTATTATATTCGTACGATTTCGAAGACTAACCTAGATAAATTAATCTACTGAGAGCCCTGTAAAAAAAAAAAACATAATAAAAACATAAAACTACTAAGATCGGCTCTATTCGAACAATTCGATTGTACAAAATCTTAAGTTCAGTAAGAGGTATTTCATAAATAATCTCAAAACTTTATGATTTGTGTATTATTTTTTTAATTTATTTAATTTTATAATTTTTCGCAATAGAAGTTAAACTTTATAGCTAATTCCAGTGGTATAGTTTCACTGCCTTTATAGAACTAAAAAAATTAAACAAGTAACGATAAAAATGTAGATTATTGAAATTATTAATTTCCATATATACCGCACGGGTTTGCAGTATTATTTATATTTTTAACGCAATATCAGAGGGGATTTTTTTACCGTACAGGTACTTCAATAAAACGTATGATTTTTATTTTACATTTCTTTTTTTTTTTTAGATATCATTAAATTGATTAGTTATGTTGTCGATTCGTACAAAATAAATTTGGCCGAGAGTGTTTATTAATAAAAATAAAATAAAGGGCGGAGAAGGGATTTTATATTATAAACCGAATGAAAGCAAAATAAAATAAACAATCGATATTTTTACAATTTCCTTAATTATTAAACCTTACGTATTAAAAGTACGTATAAAATGAGTAATAATATCGTCGATTGATTTTAAATAATATATTGTATTTACATTTTCAAATCTCGATTGGGTTTCTTCTGGGATTAATAAAATCTCTACCGCGAAAAAACCTATATCTACGTCACTCATTATTACGGAAATCCTTGTCGTTTCTGCATATTTTATTTTATACGAGTAAATACGTCACGCGTGACGATTATTATTGCGGGGTGAATTTTTCGGAACCTTTTTCTTTTTATTTTTGGCCACAATTTCGACAATAACGGCGAGCGTAAAGTAATATTATATTATCGAAGCTTTTTCAGACGAACGAAAAACAAACGATATTCTCGCGGAATCGTCGTCGCCGACAGTCGAACGGGCATTTCTTCGGTTGCGGACGGTAAACATCGCGCGTTTCTCTCCCGCAGGACGTGAAATCTAGTTCGGCGTCACATCAACACTATTTTATGTACATCGCCGTACGACAATAATATAATACGTCTCGTAAAACATCAACGTCGCGGCATCCGTCGCGATCGAGGTGACGCGAACGCCCCCGACGTTATAATATATTGCACCCGATGTATATACGTATATAATAATTCGTATTCGGGGTATCTCGTCGTCGTCGCTTTGACACTTGATCGCTATTGCGATACGTTTCGAGGACTCGAGCGACGCCTCAGTCCGCCTCGGGTGAGCATAACGCAGCTGTCTCCGAATTTATCGTCTTCGGACGGAAACGGCCCGCTTACCTACGTTTATATAACGTATATAATGGCGTACGCGCCAGCTCATTGTCCCCGCGCGATCGAGCAGTAGACTCGAGTCGACGACGTTCGTCGCGCGTTTTGAGTGCTGTGGAAAGCAGCACACTACGTCACTATAATATCATATACGCGTCGCGTTCGTAATACACGCGGGCGGAATTAATATTGATGTTTCGCGAAACGACACCGGCTCTTATCAAACAAGTTATATAGACCCGCGCGTCGCCTCGAACGTAAAACCGACATTTTTTTTTTTACCACATCTCCCGTTTTCACATTTATTGTTCCTAATAACTGCTACCGAAAGATCAACAAAAAACAATACATAATAATTTATTTTAACATTATGTTTACATTTTTCGATTTAACTTTATCAATTATAATGTCCAATTAGTTAGCAACTAGGGTATTTTTAAAATCTCGTTCTTACATCGCGTATTACTCGTATAAATGTCGAGAATAAAAAATAAATAATCGCCCGTAGCTATTACATACGGGCGCGGCTCGACTGCGAACGAATAAAATCGCAAAGTGATAACATTCCCAATATTGTTTTACTCCTGCGAGCCTATAACCTATAACCTTATATTCGGTTTTACGCGAATCGCCTAGTATTTTCTATAAAAATCGCGTATTATAAATGTCGAGAATGAAAAATAAATAATCAAGTGTTATAAACATCGTTTATATTATTTAGTCGCCCGTAGCCATTACATACGGATGCGAACGAATAAAATCGCAAAGTCATAACATTCCCAATATTGTTTTACTCCTGCGAGCCTATAACCTATAGCCTTATATTCGGTTTTACGCGAATCGCCTAGTATTTTGCTATAAAAAAAAGAATTCAATTTTCAAGGAAATTATTCTAAAAACGGTTATATGTCGCGTTGCAAATCATTCGATTCGAGATTTCATATTTTTTTTTACAACGTTTATAATCATAATATCATGCAATTCATATGAGATATTGAATTCGCACACGTATTTTCGTCGCGGAAAGCTCTATTTGGATATAAACAAAGACGCGCTTTTTTAACGACTCGAAAATATTATACGCGTTGAATTTTACGAGACGTTGCGGCGGGGCGCGCGCCGCGAATGCTTCCCTCCCCTCGATCGTCCTCGGGCGGTTTTTTGTACCCCCCTCCCCCCCCCCGTGCCTTTAATGTCTGCGCTCGCCGTGACGTTTTATAGAGGGCCCGCGTCGCGTGTAATTAATCGCGAATTCCTCACATATTGTATGCGAACGGTAATTGTTTTTAGCCGCTGCTGTACACGTGTTATCGTCGTGCGGAGTTTTAGCGGCCCCGCCCGCGCCGTTACGGCGGTCGTTTTTACCATACATAATGCGATTTTAAACGCACTAAAATTCCATCACGTACAATATTTTAATTAATTCACGTCACACGGCGTAAGTTAGTACGGCTTTTATGATACGGTCCCCCTAATTGATGGCCGCGCGCATTATCTCGGCGGCTCTGAAATTTTGATAAGGTCTTATTATAATATGGTTTACGGCGTTTTCGCGTGTAATACAAAATATTCATACCGCACACGTGTATTATAATATCATATTATATTATGCGAACGGGCCCGTTTCGACGACCAGGTATTGAATCGAATCTCGCGGCGGCGAATATAATATCGAAAAGCGTCTCTCGGGCGCGCGCGAAAGGAAGGAACGACGGGGAAACGGGGCGAGAAGGAGAGAAAAATTCCGAAAAAAACTATCTCGCGCAAAGGCGGCGGGCGTCTGGCGTCTGGCAAAGGTCGGCCGCGGCGCGCGACAGAGCGAGAGAAAAGTAATCTCGTAAAAACGTACAAATAGCGGTGGCGGAGAACTTTCGCGAGTGGATTTCGGACGATAAATTATACACGTTGGCGCGCGCAACAGTTGGGTTAAAAGAAGAAGAAGAAGAAGAGAGAAAAAAAAAAAAAAATAATAATAACGCGCGCGCGCCGAGCGAAATTATGCCATCATCAAACGGTGGCGGCGGCAGAAGCGAGCGCGGGAACAACAACTACGTGTTGAGCGCGGAAAAAGTATAAGTATATATTTATGTGTGTGTGTGTGTAGTACGATAATAATGAAGACTGTCACAACTCGTGATAATAATAATAATTTTTATTATTATCGTCGTCGAGAAGGGTAGGCGATTGGATCATATCGACACGAATTGTACGTATGCATCACCCGCCACCGCGAATAACGAGTCGTCGAGCGCGCACACACGAACAAACTTAAACGCACTCGTGTACACGTAATAGTATTATGTAATTATTATGTCACGTGTACACAGGGTGTAATTTTTCGTTGTTATTATACCGTTATGGTACGCGTCCTGCCGAGGCGGCGCAGGACACGCTCGCGACGTATACGTAAATTGCATAATAATATGTTATATTATTAGGCGACGGATTTAAATTGCACGCGTGTTTCTATTGAGCTATTTGAAATCTAAAGACGATCGTCCTCGATCGTTCTCGTGAAAATAACACTTATTCGCATATTTTACGGGTTTTTACCTTTTGTTTTTCGAGCGTTTCCTCGTACACAGCGCCTCGTAAACGCGTCAAACTACTCGATCGTTATAGTTACGCTCGATCGGTCAACATTATCGTAATTATTTATATCGATAAAATTACGACCAGTTGTGTTATCGTCGACGATTTTGTATTCACAGGTTCCGACGGAGCAACGAACTCTACCTGAAGATTTAAATGCAAGTGATATTGCACACGTGTGAAGTACGCTCCAATAAACACTGGCGACGTCGTGCGAAGTTTTTCGACGTATAAAAAATATACTCACAGATAATCGGAGGAAGCCGACGACGCGCGACGTTCGAGAATACATTAAACATCCGGCGCAACGAGGTGAAAATATTAATAAATTCGATTTTTCTTTTTCACTTTTTATTAACGCGGCCTAATATTTTATAGATCGAAGATTAACAATGTCATTGGTGACGAACGCAGTCGAGACGACGGAATATCACTTCAGTACTTGAGTTTTACATAATTTTAAATAGAATATTTTCGATTAGATTTCAAGTGCGTATATTTAAAAATAAATGAATATTTCACAGCGTATCCGAGTAGCTTATTCAGAGTCGAATCGCAAACTCCTCGACGGCCCGGGGCGAAAGGGATAGTTGGGAAAATGACCGCCGCCGATGCACGTATGTAAATATACTCGTTTATTAGCCAAGTTTATATTATCAATCGCGGTCGTATTTAAAACAAAACATATATCCGAAGTATTATCTCGCGGTTGTGTATTACTCCGAGTTGAAAAGTTTTTTTTCCCCGCGCCGGAAAAATAACAATCTTTTCGATATATATTATACTAATACATTACGTATGGGGTTTTCATAAGAGGCTTCTTTTATTTCAATCGACCGAATCGACTCGCGAAAGTTTCTCGCGAGTAATTAGTAAAAACGATACTGATCGTTTCGTTTAGAAACGCGATAATATCCGCGCGAATTTGAGTGGGATTTTTCGAGGAAAAAAAAATCACGAAAGCCCCCCTAATATCATAATATTCAAAGCGTTAACCTAGCCCGCCGACACCACTTTGGCCGACACTTTCCCGCGCGCACTCGGAATTTTCGCTCCGAGGGGACTACACGTCATTTCCCTCTCCCTTTATAATATTCGAGTTTTCCATTAATTTAAAACTTTAAGAGACCGGTGACTTTATTCTCAGTACAATACTCCGATGCTTTTTTTTTTTCTACTTGCGAGATACTACCTACGTTTATAGTACTTAAAAGAATAAAAATCGGTCGTAGAAAAAAATCAACATCATGTTTCTATCGTGCCGCGGTTTTAGAATTTGCCCACTCTCGTTTAGTCTCCGATCGATATCGGTACATCGTGTACGCGGCCGAATTCTCGAGCCGCCTCGGACGGCTACGTCGACGAAAAAACTGTCAGGTGCGTGCACGCATGCACGCATGCCGCGGCCGCCTCGTACGCGTGTTGTTCAGCGATTTTCCACCGCGCGAGATGACCCGGGGCGTCCGCTGTAGCGTGCGTTCGCGTGCGTGCCCGGAGCAGGTTTGTCGGCGGCTGTGGCGGAAAATAAAATGGCGGTCCGCCATCCCCCGCGGTCAAAATATATATACGTGCTCGCATATACGCGGCGTCGCCATGGTCACCACCCCCGTGACGGCGGCAGCGGCAGCCGACGAATGTCCGGGAATGTGCGGCACGAAGGGTCGTTCGGCGGCGGGGGTGGATATATCCCGAAAAACGCCGCGTGTATGAGAGCCGTTTCCCCTCGTACATACATATTATAATATAAAACCACCGCCGCCGTAGGTATACGAAGAAAATGTGTGTGTGTGTAGTGCCGAAAAAAAATATCGATCCGCCAACACATCGCCCTCCGTCGTCGTCGTCGCCGCCGCGCGATATTTCCGTCCGATTGACCGTATTATATTTTATCACGTGAAAAAAATATACGCCGCGCTATATACGATCTGTGTACGACGCGGAGCAGACAGATTTTCAAAGCCAAACGTTAAAATATATAGAAAAGCCGTATCGAGCCATTTTTTATCCTGAGGCAGAACTCCCCTGGGTGGGTGATACACTCGCAGTTTTTAATATTTTTTTCAATAAAATAATAACATTAGGAAAATCAGTAAATTTTTAATTAGGTTTCGAGCTAAACAAGAAACAATATTTTTAGCCACAAGTTTATAATTGTCAACCTTATATTATTACGGGAAACAAATCAATTCGAATTTTACAAATTTATAAGCTATTTCAAAAATAATAATTAATAATAATAATAAAAATAAAATAATCATTAGTAATTTATCAATTTATCGTCAATGCATTGAGAGTTTTTCAACCTATTTTCAAGAGATTTCCATTGTAAGAAATGATTTCTATGATCAGCCGATTTCTCGTGATCTAAAATACGATTAATATTTTTCCAATCCGAAAAACCCTCGTTTGTACAATATGCAATACTTGCTGTTTTAAAGGTATTTGATTTAAATAAACAGCGTGGAAAACAGAATACGGCTTTACTATTTTTAGAATAAATCAACCAATTTCTGTCTATAACTTCATTGTTCGGTAAAGTTTTTTTAAACCAATAAGGGGAAAATCGACGACCACCGTCTGACATAGATTAGTGTGTAATAGTAATGAAAAATATTATTTTGACAATAATAATAAGTTAATGATTTAATATTTTTGCGCCCCCCAGCATTAGGCGCCCAAGGCAAACGCCTCGCTCGCGAGTTACGGCTCTGATGCGTTACTGATATTAGTGAATCGGTCTTTTTCATGCTGAACCGACGACGTGCCTCGCGGTTGGTCGAGAGGAATATGTTAGAGTTTTTGAAAACAAGCAGCCCAACTACTGCTCAACTCGTGTTTTTTTTTTTTTACAAAATAATTTGTCGACTCCGCACGTTATGTGTATACGGCGGCGGCGCCGTGTACACAAGCCGTGTAGATATTATTTCGTTCTTGGCTTTGTCGAGAAGATCTGTTGTTTAAAATCGGTTAGGTTAGGAATCACGTGGCCGGAATGAGATATTTCGTTTTTTTTTTTTGCGGTCTAGTTTACGGTTTACGGTCGACTGCGCGCTGTGTAATATTTTCCACGATTGCGATTTACGTCCGAAACGGTTTTCCGCAATTATATTATATCGATGGAATTATCGCAGTTGCCGCGGCGACTCTACAGCACAATACGATGTTGTCTTTTTTATTCGACGTTTTCCCCGTCTCCTCGTACATAAATCACAACGCACCGAGTCGTTAAAAAACAGTGTTCTAGTATACCATAATATATAGCGTATAGTCATAATGTATCGTCCATTTCACTTGTATACGTTTCGTTCTGTTTGCCCGTATAACTGCCGCGCGCCACAGAGTCGGAGTGATGAAACGATTTGTTTCGTATTTTTTTTCTTTTTTTCATTTGCAGACGGTCTTTTTAGATTTCATGTATCGCGCGCGCGCGCGCGTGCGATGATTTTCTCTTTATAATAATAGTATACTACGTGTGACCCACGCGTTCTCTCGGTCATCGTGGATTCGACTTTAACAATAAAGCCACATCGTTTACACTTTGCGTTCATACGATTCGCGCTGAAACGACGATTTTCTTCACAAAATGTCACGACTACAAGACGACGTGGACGAGATCGAAGAAGCAGCTCGAATTCGCCGCTCTATTTTCACACGCTGATCTCATATTATACGTAGTGACGTTTTACACGCGCTCCTCACTCTTTTACAGCGCGCGGTCTGTTACGGCTACTCGTCGGCCCGTCTGTAGCGTGGACACCGCGTTCCGTCCGAAATCGGGCAAATGACGTGGAAAATCGCCGCGTCCGTCGTGGCGTAATATCAAATGCAACGACGGCGGCGGTAATAGACGCGTGCCGGCCGGAGAGAAAACATCGTTTCGAATCGGTTTCCCCTCGGCCGGATCGCGAGGGTTTTACTGGGATCTCTGTGACGAAAAATATCGCCCGGGGAGGTCCCGCGAGCGAGCGAGCGCGCGCGCGCGTGTCATCATTAATTCAACGTACACGCTAATAGCGATATTATAAAATTGCTCCGGGAGTAATAAATTTCACGTCTCCCTCGATGCCGCTCGACCCTTTGCGCCGCCGCGCCGCCCGTACACGCACGATATTGTAGTTTAAATGGTCAGCGCAGGTCCGCCGCACTACAAGGCGGCGACCCTTGACCTTTGGCCTTTGGCCGGGTGTGGTCAACCCTATATTATTTTTTTTTTTTCATTTCTCTCCACTCTATTCGAAAACCTTTTTGCGCACAACACAACGCCCTCCGTACACGCATCCCGCGGCCCCCGGGGTCATCGCGGCGGCGGCGGCGCGGCGGCGGCTGACGGTCATTAATAACAATCATTTCCTTACCGTCGACCCGACGACAACAACGAATTATTCACGAAACATTAAGTCGCACGACGAAAATATTTATCGTTATTATCGTCATCGTCATTATTGTTGTTGCTGTAATTTTATGGCGCGCGCACGAGCGCCGGCACTGACCGCGCGCGTGCAACCGGTTCATCGAACAAACGGAAAAGGAATATTATTATATAGTTTTCTGCGCCGAAACGTTGTTACGAC
Organism: Drepanosiphum platanoidis; assembly: GCA_948098885.1. Taxonomy (NCBI): domain Eukaryota; kingdom Metazoa; phylum Arthropoda; class Insecta; order Hemiptera; family Aphididae; genus Drepanosiphum; species Drepanosiphum platanoidis. Next base: position 9,338,363 of record OX402536.1, on the reverse strand, counting down.
GACTAAAAAGCATCCAACGTTTATTTATTCGTTTTTCTCCCTTCAGAATTCGATATTATAATATGCGTTGCTCGAGTCTCGAACAAAAGTCCGGAACATCGACTGTTGCGAAAAACTATCGCGCGAGTTTGGTTTTTTCCTCTTTCGTCGCGAAACAATACATACATACATATATATATATATATATATATATATATATTTAAGAAAAATCAGCGAGCGAGCAAAAGTTTCTTGTCGATTGCGGTTACAAAAATATTTATTCAAAAAAACAAACGGCCTTCGCGAAACTTTAAGACTACGTATTTTATAGTTTGTTATCTCTTTTTCTTCGTTTTACCTGCACGCGTCATATTGTGCGTACCTTTATTTAGTCGTATCTATCAACACAAAATCCCAACGAATCAATCGTTTTTTAGAAAATTATCGATTTACCGGCGCGTTGTACTGTATCTCGGCGATATAGTTGTTTATTGCGTAACGACTTTTACGCGTTCGTCGCAAACACGCGGCGGTTTACATCGTCGACTAGTATAATAACACAATATTTGAACTGATATTGACGGCCGTCACTACGACGTAATTTCATTGTAATATTATAGAAAAAACGTCCCGCCATCGCGTTCCGTGTTATGTCTGAAGGTTCGTAATCTTCCGTATACAAGAAAAGGCATAGATTAACCGTTCGATTCTCGTCGATATGCGCGTTCGTTGTATAGAAATAAGTTGTGATCGATTTAATATTACCAGTTGAGTTATACACGGCGGTTATAACACGTTGATGGACAGTCACTGCTATAGCAGTTACGGTGTTGTAATTTGAGTATGACTGCTATAGGCAGTTATATGTTTATAATAAGACGTAAAATGGCATAACCGCTATATTGCAGTCATGTTCGTCGTGGGTTTATCGTATTAAGTCGTATTTACGACTTTACAATTTTTTCTACTTTCATTGGTTTTATTCCTTTATATTAAAAATAAAATCTCTGAATCATTTTTTATTCGAAGCAATAGTTAATGAGATATAAAAGTGACAATGCAAGATTGCACGACTGCTATACGAGTATGTCCGTCAATGTGTTAAAACGATCCGAAACTTTTGTGTTTACCGAACGATTTGAAAAAAGTGCCACGAGCACGTGGATTTAATTCAATTAGCTCCTGATTATTGTTAGTCGTCCGAATCGATCGTTCGATATTTTAGTATCGATTCGGTTTCGTTTAAATAATACTCATTATCATAATGTCCGTAATAAAGTTTTGTGCGAATTATATTAAATATATGTAACTCGTACAATAATAACGACGACGTGTTAATCGCGGCAACGAGAATAAACTTTTAAATAATAGTTACACCTGCAATTATTACGAGAACTTTCACTCTCGGCCCCACTCGTTCTCGCCGAGTATTTCAAAACGGGACATTTATTCAATTATCATTATTATATTGCTGTAAGACGATGTTGACTCAACGTGCCGAATTTCCGGAGAATAAATTCGTAACGATTGTTATTACGTACGCTTGCGAAATAATAAGTAATGATCGTGCTCTACTAGCTCGTATATTTAAAAAAAATAAAAATATTATCGTTATAACAGTAACTATAGATTAGTTTTAAAATCGAATCGGTGTCGTATTTCGAAAACAAACTGCAATGTTTTGCAAATAATTTATTCGACGTGTTATGTTTTCAAAACATTCGACTGCGTTTGCGGATAATGATGGCCTATAAGAAATTAATTCGTGTTTTTTTTCAAACCAACGGAACGTGTCACAAACACAATGTCGTTGAACTAATTGCCGTCTTCTGTAAATGTTCTTTTACGAAAATAAAAGAACGATACGTTCTGTTATTATTCTGCACGTTAATTAGAAGAAGAAAAAAAACGACTGTTCTTAGTTTAATAACGAATCAACGGGATTTAAAGTAATAACGCAACGACGACGACGCGATAATAATATTATGTCGGATATAAATAAGAATATATAATAATTGAAACGACATTTTTTAGAATTAAATAAATTAAAAGCGTGTTTCATTCGAAATTGTTTTCGATGAAGTCACATATTATTTCTTTCTGTTTTCGGTTTGAAATTGAAACGTGTCATTATTTATTCGCTCAAATGAAATGTACTATATATTAGACCTTGTTTTATGAATGGCTAACATATTATTATTATACTCGTATTGTATGAAATCGTCAAGAATATAGATTTTTACATGCCGAGAAAGATGAGCTCCGAACGTTATTATTCACGTTGAAGCGCGGCCCCTTTAGGCTACATTCATTAAGAGGAACGAACCTAAAATTTAAATGAGGCCAACTCGAATATTATTCAAGTTAAAAATTATAATACCATTATTGCGCGTAAAACGCGAGAACCGTGTGTGTGTGCACGAGCATATATTATAATATAATAAGATACATAATATAATATTATCAAGGGGAAAAGGCGAACGAAATATTCGAATTTCTAATAGAATTAATAATATAATAATTATTAAGTAATTATTACTAAACTACGGGTTATTAATCAAAACTAAAAGCACGTTAAATTTATACACCGTTTTAAAAAAAATAATATAGTATAGTTTTATGCAGATAACAATCACCATGGTAAAATCCATCTAAATTACAATTCAAAGTCGAGTAACATTGAGAGTTATAATAATAGAAATTTATTAAATTGTTTCATAGAATTTAATATATTTAATATTTGGTCAGCGTTTAATTAGAAATATCATTTCTGAGTCGTCGTGAAATGAAAACTGTTTTTTTTTTTTTTTTTAGAAATCTGATGGAAATTGAATTTCGCGCGCGTTGAGCGTCGTTATTATATTATTATAATACGTATACAATATATAATATTACGATGTATCGTGAACGAGGCGGGGGAGCACGAGAAATCGCGTGAAATTAATTGTGACCGGGGTAACTCCTTAGATTTAAGGAATGGCTTCGGCGTACGCGCGGCGGCGGCGGCGGCGGCGAGAAGGTTTAAAGGGTGCTTTTGATGTGTGCTCGCCCGCGCCGCGAGGGTGGGCCGCGCGCCGTAGCTATAGTGTGCGCCGCGGCCGGGAAACCCTAAGGGGTATTTTGTAAATTAGTTCCGAGCGCAAACACGGAATTTCTATTGTTTTTGTCCTGCTCGGCACCGTGTACAATACTATATACACAACACTTGTGTATTTGAAATATACTATATGCAGTGGAGTTCGCCCCGTCACATGCAAATGCTCCTGGAAGGTTATATTATGCGCGGGCGCGCGCGGCGGGTGGTTTTCGCGCGGCGGCGTTCAATTTGCATACGCGTACACATATGTATATACACACTTTGCGAGTACAGTCGGTCGCAAGACGTCGGTTTGCGGTCGCCTCGCAGAGTGTGAGAGAGAAACGGAAAATGAAAAAAAAAAATTAATAAATAAAATACGAGAATTTTTTACGCGAATTCTAGAATAATATTATATGTTTGTATTAAATTATTATTAGAAAAACACACGACGACGGCGAAACGGTACGTGTGTGAAAAGAAAGAAAGAACAAAGTCACCCGTTAACACTGTGAAAAAACGGACGACGGGAAAAAATTCGAAAAAACAAATAATATTATTCAATAAAAAATACTTATCTCGGGACCTCGAGCACCGCGCGCGGTACGGAGTGTCCGTGCGGTTCACGGTTCGGTCGTCGACGGCAGCGAACCAAATGAAAAAAAAAAATTTAAAAACGACACAACGAGACGCGAAAAAATTCGAAAAAAATACGCTTTTCGGGCCTGTCCGGGATTTGAACCCGGGACCTCTCGCACCCAAAGCGAGAATCATACCCCTAGACCAACAGGCCGCGATGAGAAAGTGTCGCGGAACGTCCGGTGTTAATCGCAGGTCCAGCGAACACGCCCCTCTCTCTAATTATTGCGGCGGCGGCGGTGGAAAAAAAACGATAAATAAAAAAAGAACGCGCGGCGAGCGAAATTTTTCGAAAAAAAAACAGCAAAAAGATTCGGTTTCGGGCCTGTCCGGGATTTGAACCCGGGACCTCTCGCACCCAAAGCGAGAATCATACCCCTAGACCAACAGGCCGCGGTGAGAGAACGTCGCGAACGTTCGCCGTATAATTCCGACCGCCGCGCCGTCGTTTTTCTCCCACTCCGGCTGTGTATATTGTGTTCGTCGTCTTCGGCTCTTTCTCCCACTCCGATCGGCCGCGCCGGAACGCGGGTTTGAAAGTTATAAACAAAAAAAGGAGAAAAAAAAAACGCGCAGAATCTGCAAAAAAAAAAAAACGCAAAAAATTATTCGGGCCTGTCCGGGATTTGAACCCGGGACCTCTCGCACCCAAAGCGAGAATCATACCCCTAGACCAACAGGCCGCCATGTTGAGAAGTGACGGATCGACGCGACTTAGGGCCCGGTATTTCCTTTCGCGGCTCAAACGACAATAATATCATATTTCGCACTTTTTTGCACTTTAAATACCGTCGGAGAGTGTCAATATTTCTCGAAAGTCATCCCGTCGAAACGGCAATTTAAAAACGTTCTCTCTCCGACGACTTTCCCCGAGTACGAAACCAGTATACTTTGTATAGAATAATATTCCTCCATGATTTTTCACACGTGTTCGTGACTAATTTTAGACAACGTCGAGCCAGTTAATGATGATATTTTTTCAACTCGGTCAAGTCAAATTTAAATCTAAACAATTTTGATGATTATTATAAATTAATACAAAATTATCTATCAATTTGATTAAGTTAAAGATGAACTAACTTAAAACAAATTTTTTAACAAGAGTTGATTCTTTTAAATGCTTTATTCAATTGTCGGTTTTCTAAAGGCAAATAACTCAGTTACTTTTAAATATTCTAAAAAGTAAATTTATTCTTTATTTCAAGCCGATAAACTCGAATATTAATACGTTTTCAATCAATCGGTTAATATTAATATTAATTACAAAACCTCAAATACAAAATATTAAACATATTTATATCGTACCCAACCACTTTTAATATAATATTGAAAAACCTGACATTTGAAAACAAAAAGAATCATGTTTTCAGGTAGAATAGGTAATCAAAAAAATAGACTGGATACATAATGTTTAAATGGGAATTTAAAATATAATATTATAATATTGGATCCAAAATTGTAAAAAGAAATTAAATAGCTATCTCTATAGATATCAGAGCGAAATAAATAGTATAATAAATACTAATCGATATAAGATCGATAGACAGAACATTATGTCGTTTTGAAATTCAATAAAAACCAGACGAAATGTATGATTTTTACTCGAATAGTCGGAGATTACTCGAAGATTTCGAAAAAGAATGAAAACGTAAAACCGAACAACGTAAAGGTGAACATTTTATGGGAAATACATTTAGAACGGCGCCCTGCACCTTTTGCACTGTTCGACTTGAGCGAAGCGCAAAACGAGTCGGAGACGTTATTACTCGAGTGTTGGAATGCGTTTCTCGTGTACAAAACAAGAGAGCTTACACACATAATAATATATGACAAGCCGTCATTCCCTTTCTCTTTCGCTCGATCGGAGGACCGGTCCGTGCGAAACGAGCGACGGACGAGAGTCGAAAAATAAAAAAAAAAACGACAAAATAAAAAACAGTCGGCGGGCCTGTCCGGGATTTGAACCCGGGACCTCTCGCACCCAAAGCGAGAATCATACCCCTAGACCAACAGGCCGCGGTTACTTGGAATGCTTGAAGTACGACGTTTAGAACGGCGGCGGCGGCGCGGCGTCCGGTGGTCGATGAATTCTCCGGCGACGCGAAACCGCCGGGGAAGGGGAACGCGGTAATGGTGGAGGAAGACAAAAAAAAAAAATGAAAAAAAAAATAAACACTAAAAAACCAAACGGAAAAAACGGAACGGAAACGTCGCAGAAAAAAGTGCAAAAATTTTTCTGGGCCTGTCCGGGATTTGAACCCGGGACCTCTCGCACCCAAAGCGAGAATCATACCCCTAGACCAACAGGCCGCGGTGAAAATGGAGTCGGTTTGTAGTGTTTTTAAGCTCCGGCGGAACGTCCATTTTCACTCGGCGCGGATCAATCGACGACGACACGCGGGGGACACTCCTCTTCGTCCGCCCGACCGTTATGAATTCGATTCGTCCGCCGCCGACCCATTACCGCCGGAGCGCGTGGCGAGTAACCGAATATTATTTTTATTATCGTTTGTTGCCGTCCGCGATCATCAGCAGGACTCGGTAGTTGGTTAGTTAGGTATACCCACGTCGAGCGATACTCGAGACCTTCACGAAAATTTTCGATTTTCAAATAAATAACGCCCAATGTTTTGGTCACGCGTCCTGTAAGGACATCCGTGTCCCCACCCGAGATCAATCGTTTCCGTCACGAATCCCAATATAATATTATTATAGGATCGACCCTAAAAGCACGTTACTAGCACACGAGTCGTTCTCCGGGCTCTTTTCAAACAATTCCTATCGTATTTTACTCGCGAAATCAAATTTTTATTTGAGGCACGACGATTTCGGGTGAGATATAAATTATTAACAATATTGTTAAACAATATACCTTACGCGTCTCACTAAAAAGCAATGTATACTTTCTGATTTAATAAATAATAATAGACAATGAAATAAGTTCGTCAGTAGGATTTATTGGTAGGTAAATGTTTAACATAAATTCTCGTATTTGACACTTTTTCAATTAACTATGAATTAATTTTTTAATTTAATTTCTCTACGATATATTATTATAACTTGACGACGACGCACGCTCGTGTGCATCATATCGATAACAAAAGAAAAATCAAGGTTTTACAAAGATTACGATCGAATTCTTTTATAAAAGAAATTTATAATTAATTTATTAATTTATACGTTGTAATCAGATACCTACATACCATACTAATTAAAAAAAAACCTAATTTAAAATATTTTATTTTTAATAGATAAACGAAGGTATATATAATAGAGTTTATTATTATTATAATTCTAAATAATAAAATCAATAGATTTCTCATTTCCATAAAAAAAAAAAAACGTGTAAATTGTAATTTAATAAGATTATATTACTTATATTCTACTTGATAGTTTTTACTTTCGGACTTTTTTTTATATTATAATTTATTCCATATTGGTGGAGCTTAAAGTCGAATGTGCATTCTATATAATATTATATGAATATTATGGTTTTTATCAATACCGGCATTAATAAGTCATTACAATTAACTCGTTAGTAATAATTATTAAAACAGGTGTGTTTGTTTTTTGTTACAAAAAGTAACGTGTCATATTTTTTAAATCCTAATATGTTCTAGGTACATATGAAACAATAATCGACGTATCGAAATGTTTCAACCGAACGTAAGTTAAATACAGCGGGTAAGTATTATAATATATAAAACGGTTTTAATAATTTTACATTAAATGAGGTAAAAAAATAATAGCTATATTTACTCGTACGGCTAATGTGCTTGTTGGCTACGGGTAAAATTATTTTGTTATGTTGTCAATCATTCCGATGGACTTTTGACTATTGATTAATTTTAATATTTTAATAATATACATATTTCACTCGATATTCGAAATAATTGGATTAATTTTTTCGGTATGCGTATATGCCCATTGTTCGCACATTAATTATTATAATTTCTGTATTTAAAAACATACAATAATATAATAAATTGCATAAAGTTAAAATTAATTACGATTTTCCATTTTTATATTTTAACTTTTTGTCTCAAATAATAATTATGTAATTGGACATTAATTGTTTTCTGTATAGGGTACCTACCCCTCTACTTGCAAAATAATACGACAAGTCTCGCGCCGTCTCGCCGACAATAATTATGACATATTAAATGTGATTTCTATACTTAGGTATAATAATTATTAAACTCGAGAAATATTAGATTTCATTTTTATTAAAGACAATGGAATTAAAGTCGCATTTTAGCGGCTTACTGTGTTTTCTTCAACAACACTTGCGCGTAAAGCAGCGTTTCGCGAGAAAAGAAAGGAAACGCCGGAAATAATTAAAAGCCACGACTTACTTCAATTTGAATAAGTTATTAATTCAATAGTAATATATTATACTATTGTCTGTTTTTTTTGTTTTTTTTTTTTTTTTTGCAATTTTTAATCTTTAATTTTATTATGAGCCTCGTAAACTATAATATATAGGTAGGTACATAATATTATAGTACATATTTCACCGTGAAAAAGTAATGGATATTCATATAGTTGAAAAAAAAAAGAAACGTATTAATTTATAGAGAAACCCTTTATAAAATACAATTATTCTAATGAATTATACACATTTTCAGTCGGTACATTTTATGAAGTTTTAAATTAATTAATTTATGATGTACCTATACTTGAAATTTTCAACGCATTTTCGTGCTAAAGACTAAACCGATGTTATTTGTGTGCGAAATAAATTGAAAAATAATACATTTCGTTTTTGTAGAAAAAATTACTAAATCCAAATCGTATATTATAATTGCATTGAATCTCTACGACCGTGCACAAGTGCAATGTATAAACAAATTAAAGATATTTAATTTATAGCTGTTAAAATTAAAAAAAAAGGGGAAAAAATCATTTATATAACGAGAATATACGTATTATTTTCGTATGCGATAATATAATCGAACTTAAAATGTCCACAAAAAAAGTCTTGGATTTACATCTTGGATTTACAATAATGTTCGCGTATAGTTAGGAAATAATTTCTAAATTAAAAACATGAAAAATCACCTACTACGCATTGTATTAGATTTAACTTAAGTCTTATACACTCGGTGCCAATAATCAAAGCGGACGGTTTAAGATTATTACATTAAAGTAATTTAAATACACTGATTATACTATTATTATAATTATATTTTACGTTTTATCATACTAAATATTGTAGTTTAAAATGTTTAATTCGTACTTGAATTAGTTTTGCAGTAAACAAGAAAGTGCGAACGAACAATAATAATCGAACGTTACCAAACTAAACACATTAATAATATGCCACGGCGGCGCGGCGTCGATGTAAAATTCAAAACATTTTATTATATTATATGATCGTAGGCCTATAATAAAATACTATGTGAATAATAAATGTGAAAGTAAAATATTGTATAATATACTTTGTATATACAGTTATTTAATCGGCACTGCAAATGCCTGAATCATCAACGAAATGACGAACATCATGACGAATGACGGCGGCGTTGCATTAAATATGAAAAAGAATGCTCAAGTATAGTGCAACAGTATATTGCAATATGCACGAAAGAACTAATAGTATAATATATACATCAAATTATTATTATATCGCGTCTTACTCGCTGCAGACGAATAATACGAAGTAAATTGATTTACTTAATATATTACCGATCTCGAATAAATATGATTTTTTAATCTATTATTTTTTTTTTCGTTTCAGAATCAAACGTTTGACCGCCGCATAAAAGGAAGTGTATAATAACAATAATGGGAAATGAACGCACGTGAACGAAAATGGGACTTTGACGTACGAATTGTTATTTTTATAATATACGGGCTCTGTATATTAAAGGCACACTATATTAAAGCGCCGTATTAATTCATTATTACAATGGTTTATTATTATTGTATGGTATCGTCGGATATTTGGACAAGGCAACGATTGTGGGCGGGGAAACTATACAGAGGTCAAGGGCCACGACGAGGGCGAAACTTCCCCCAAAAACACGGGAACAGCGCGCGCTCGCGTCCAAAACTGGTTCGGGGTGTTTTACGGTAAAAATAACAAATATACTATAAATAAACGCGGAATACAATAAAAATAACGAATAATATGATACACTGTAATATTATATAACGGCGTACTCACCCGCAGTCTCGTTTTGCGCTCGCGTCCCGTGTCCGCTGCCGTCGACACGTGATATTTAAATATGCTCCTCCGCGGCGTTTAACCCTTTCGGCAGTGTTTTTCGAACCACGTCGATCTAAATTTGCCTTTTCTCTCTCTCTTTTTTTCTACCCCCAGCCCCCCCGCCGACACTGCCGCGCTACCGTTCGCGCCCTTCTACCCCACATATATATATATGTACGTATAATATGCAGACTACCGGTTCCCCGCGGGCCGCGAGATAGCACGTCGAATGCCAAACACAGCCTCCCGGGCGGCGAATCGCGCATAAATTTGCATACCCTTTAGCCTACACAAATATACACATATATATATGTACACAATCGCTGCTTTCAGGCACGATGCACCTGGATCGGCGGCGAGCCCGCACAAAGATCCGTTATAAAATCGCGGCGTGTATGCGAGTAATTTCGTTATACGCGATTATTATTATAACACAATATCGCGCGGATACGTCGTGTACGACGACGTCTACAATATCCGTCTTGGATAAATTACGATCGCCGCATTCGTTATAGTCGTCAGACGATGAAACGTTATTACGCAGCTCGTAACATCGCGGAAATTCGCGCGCACGTACGCCGCGGTTTTTATCGCCAACGATCGAGACCGCAGTATTTTTCGAATAAGCCTTGGCTGCAGTACGTATATCCGCGTACACATTCGACTATTCGTTTTACCGACATGATTTTATTTTTACGTGCAAATTTTGACACTTTTTTTTCATTTCATATTAACAAGTCTCTGCAGTATTTTCTTTTAAGTCTATGGACGGGGTTTATTGGTTGAGTGATGGAAGCAATTTGTGATATTAATGGGTTATTATGAGACGGTAGTTTTGAGTAGAAGGATTTGTAATATTTAGTTGGACGACTGTCTCGATTTTTAGGTCGGAGTGAAATTGGGAGTTCGATACATACCGCGGTGCAGACGTTACCATGCGGAGGGTAATAGACTGAAACGCTCGAATGGTGCGAATTTGGGACGGCTTTGCACAGCCTCAGATTTGGATTGCATATGCCCATATTGGACGTAGGAGAGATTCGTAGATATTTAGTTTGGTGTGCATTTGTAGTTTTGACTTTAAGATTGGACGAAGTAGGTGTAGGCGGCTGTTTAGAGTTTTTCTTTTTTGTTCGAGGTGTGGGCCCCAAGTTAGTCTTTTATCAATCGTAATGCCGAGATATTTGACGTGCAAATTTACAATAGAATAATATTATATATCTGTTTTTTTTCTCGTATTTTTTTTAACAATTAACTTCTTGTTCTGTGTGAACACGGTAACTCCGATATCGATTTCAATTTCGTATTCAATCAACCAACGACGGTTTGGTTATCGTTCAACAACAATATTGATTTTTATCGAGTGCAAGAGTCGATTTCCAACTTTTGATTTTCTCTACGCTCTGTCGTATAAACACTAGTAAATTTCGAAGAACAATAAATTATTTCAGAGAACTACGTATATCGATCGTTTCGTGGCGTTTTCACAAGTGCACGCGCGATAAACCCATCGTGTAAAGTGATTTAATAAAAAATGTATACAACAACAATAATAGTTACAACATTTATATACTCGCGATTTGAACTAAACGTTTCGTAGTCGATTGGCAACGATTTATTACACTGAATAACAGCGATACAATACAATTAGATTGTGTTCGAAGAAAGAATGGAAATCAATTGTTATATTTTCTGATTACGTAGGGTAGTCGTGAAAAAAAAAAAAAAATACAACGTCTGGAATGTTTTTAATCTGTTGTTTTTGTTTTTGTTTTCTTCTCTTGTTTCTCTCTTTTTCTTTTTTTTCTCTTTTAATCGACGATAAATATTTATGGTACTTGTTGCACGCAAATTAAATCCGGCCGCCGCCGGCTGAGGGGGTGGATAAATTACTTCTTTTAACAGCAATAACAAAGAAGGCAGCGGCGGCGGCGGCGGCGGCGGCAGAGTGAGACGCGAGGTGCAAAATAATAAAAAAAATAAATACAAAAAAAAAAGAAAAAAAAGAAGAAACTTTTCCTCGTCGTCGGCGGCGAGGGTAGTTAAAACATTTGGCCTTGAGGGAAATATGAGTCAAGGTCATAATTAAAATAAAAAGAACGAAGAAAAGTTCAACACTCCCCTTGCCGCTGTATTTAGTGCACTGGCACGTAATAAAAAAAAAGAAAAAACACAACGATAATAATAAACAGAATACGCAACAGATCTTCTTCCGCGGTCGTTTAACAGCGTTTTTTTTTTTTTAATTTGTTTATTCGTCTTCGCTTATTCCAATTACAACCGATACTCTGTGTTATGGTTAGAATATACACTCGTACAAACTCTTTTTCAATATATATTATACACTATTATAGCGTATAAATCGACTGCGATTAAAAAAAAACATCTAATAATTATTATAGAACTCACTCGTGAGCGAGAATGCACGACGTATGTGCTAAAATGATTTATTACGTTTAAATTGAGTGTGATCGTCAGAAAGAACCGCTCTTCGATTGATCGTGACCAATACGCGAGACAATACGTTTTGATTTTATCCGACGATTTATTTAATAATTTATTATTGTTTTATGTGTTAAAAACTTTAAAACGCGCGTGTAACTGAACTAATTTTCAACTCGATTACAGCGTTTAAACACTGCGACTTTTGAAGTCAACCGCGAAATCCCCGTGGTTCGACGAAATTCAAAAACATTACGTTCGCGTACGAAAAATACGGAAATGTGCTCGGTGGAAATCAAACCGCGACGACGACGCGGATAGTCAAATAACTACAGATAACAATAACACGCGCGCGAGTGCGAAACGACTGGGATTCTTTCATTCGGTTCATAGAGTATAGTATTAGATGTATGTAACACAAAACGATATATTTGTACGCCGAATGCGACATTTCTAGTTTTCAAATGAAATCCGAATGCGACGTTTTATCTTCTTTAGAAACGATTCAATATTCCGCGACGCGATAGTGTTCCGTCGTTGTTGTTATGAAACTAGTCGAAAATCGTGTACGCGGTCAAATGAATTCTATCCAACAGCTGCAGCCCCAGTTCGGTCCAAGTAATATATTATAATATCTATATCTGTATAGTAATTGCGATTTAGTATATTATTTTATCGAGTAGGTACTCGACGTGACATTATTATTATTTATTACGCACTGCTTCCTGCAGTACGCAAAGGTGAGCGCGGGCAATTTTTTCCACCATATCTAATAGATTATTATTATTATTATTTTATATTATGTTCACCGTAGTCTTACGACGTATACTTTGTAAAATGCGATATTTCTCTCATCGAGCCACACTGAATTTTTATCGCGCTTACACGTCTATAGAGATCAGAAAAAATAAATCGTCGCGCATTCTCTCTCGGTTTTCCGTCGTCGTCGATTAAATCGATCAGTCACGTGCTAATCTCTCGGAGCCAATTAAAATAGCAATATTAATAATATTAACATCGTTATTACGCGGGCCCGCGCGCACGCAACAATAATATTTCATATTATATCGTCTACAATAATAATACACGCCTAATGCGACGGAGAATAACGCGTATAATATGTAATATATTATTGCGTGTACATAATATATATATACACGTATGTACGAAAAGGGTTGAGCGTATTATTTGTAAGGTACGAATATTCACACAATCATTATTCCGTTCTCGATATTAAGGAAATAATAATAATAATAAAATCATTTCGTCACCGCGAGCCCTGCACAGCAGCTGTATACGCTGTATACACATAATAATATGTACGTTTATAATACGTTTCTGTTTATCATGAATGTCGCGGGGTTTCTCAGATTAAAAACTTCGATCCGCGTACCTGCAGAAGGTTATACGCGCAGGACGACACGCCGTCAATAGCTCCCGTACAATATACCCATCAGACGCGCGTAGGTAAATTCCCGTCCCCGGCCACGTAGCTATACGTTTATGAATACGCAAATCGGGTCGCGGCGCATTTACGAATACGGCGGCGTACGCGCGTCGTCGTTTCGCGCGGGGACACGCAACGCGCGCGCGCGCGCACGTCTCCCAGGTGTCCCGGCACAGCATCAAAGGGTTACAATATTCCTGCGAGCGTAATGTATTCACAAAAGGAAATCGTTGCCGATCGATTGATGGGGACGAAAATTGATTATATTATTATTTATAACGGCCCGCACGCCACACAGGTGAGATCCGCAGACATTTGCATTTCCCACGGCCACCTAGCCTCCTGCGACCAGATCCTGTGACCTTACACCGCCGCCGACGTGTACATCATAATCCTTATATACGATATCGTGTATACGTCATTATTATAACGTTTTACTCGGAATACTTTCTAAAATCCCGCGAGACGAGAAGCACCGTTCAGATCCATCATGCCGTTTCGTTTTTAACAAATCGCAACCCTACGTCGCCGATACGTTGACATATTTCTACGACACGATCGAATATAATATAAATGATGCGATTGTTGCACTATGCGAAGACAACTCGTATTAGCGATTGTCGAGCGATACGTTTATGAATATAGTATATGCACGCGATATGAATGAAAGGCTATATTGGTATCCTGCAGAACGAAATCCGAATTATTCCGCGAATTAAAATTAGACTTTTCGACGTATACAATGTCTCAACGCTGTCGCGTCGTCGGTACGCAGATAATAATGTCAAACATTTATGACGATATCGTTTATTAATTGATATAGCTGTTCATTTTATGAATAACATCGACGAAACACGTTGGAATTGACGGTATTTAATATTTTCAGAAACATCCACACGTGGATAATTATTTCAATACTCTCGTCGTCGCTTACATAGCGTCGTCCAAGCGATTTATTACTCGTAATTATTACAATGACAATTATTTATGTATACATTGTATTTGTAAAACTATGACGGCGTTTATCGAACGAAAGAGAAAAAAAATCGCACTGAAATAGTTTCTCGTGGCATATCTCAATTATAATATGAAATGCAAAACATTTTTCATAAAAGTATTGCAATAGGTACGAAAATAGAACGCGATCTAGAGATCACGGATTCTCTATTTTCTGCAGACTTTCGAAGAAAGCATAACGTTAATTTGTTTACGATATTATTTGCTTTCGACAATACCGCGCTGTACATAGCGCGGCTGTTTATTACCGTGAAAATATTCAATCGAAAATCCGTCCTAGTGCAAGACTCGAATGCAGACGTAAGTGCTTTAAGCGCTCGTAGAAATAAAACCAATACCACAGAACGTCGACGCCGGACCGAATTTCAATATCGAATGACATCCGGGGTTGTTTCTAGTTTCAAACTGGGTACTCTAAGGCCAAACGAAATCGAATTACATCGTTAACGGGGGACGAAAAAAACAACCATTATTATTCATCGCGTAATACACAATAATGTTCTATGTGACGTAGTAAAAAAGAGTAAATAATATGTTCCAATCGTGTACGTAATAACACAAATCGCGTTATCACAATAATATTATGTTCGTCCGAGTTTCGGCGCGGAAAGGAGCGCTGCTGGGTCTTCTCGGCGGCAGGACTCGGCTGGCGCGCACCTGTCCCTCCGGCGGACTGCGTGGGAGGGTTGGGGAGGTCACGTTGCAAGTACACGTTTCGTGCCTCGTATACATAATATATATATATATGTATATGCCGACACGTACGCGAACGTAGTATATACCCCGGGCGAGGAGAGCGAGCCCGGAAGGACTAAGGGGAGGGTAGTGAGAGAGAGAGAGCGAAACAATGATCGATTTTCGCCCGTTGTCCTTTGCGTGCGTGTGCGGCGCGGGTGTGTGTGTGTGTGTGTGTGGTGCAGGCCTCCCTCTCGCGCCGCCGACCGCCCGCAACCCGCCGACGACGACGCATTCAATTCGCCCGGGCGGCCATCTTGTTTCGGGGGTGGACGCCCCGCACACACATGCAGCTCACCACACTCGCGTCACGTGTGCCCGCCGCCGGAGACGCGGGCGGTGGCGGTCGAAGGACGGGGACGAGAGACCGCCGCCGCCGCCGCCGCGAGCGAGAGAAAGCCTTTGCGCGCGCGCGCGCGGGCGGGCGCCACTCGTGCTCGTGTGGTGGTCAATCGAAGAGGACGAAAGGACGAAGAGGACGACGCCGCCGACGCTACGATATAATACGTAGAGCGTAGGAAAGAGGATTTCGGACCTCTGTGTGATTGAAATGTCCGCGGCCAGTGGTCTACCATCGGAGTAGACCTTTGTACTCGTCGTAACGGACGCGAGAAACGACAAAATGTCCACTGTACAGAACGATTATTGAGTACACGCGCTCTTGTGTGTGTATGAGTATGTTCAATACGCGTTAAAAGTATGTGAAACAATATGAAAGAAACGTATGAAATATAAACACTCGTATTTTTATTTCCGATTGTTATATACGTGTAATGTAGTTCAGACCTATAATATGAAAACATCGGAATGCAGTGCGCAGAGCTCTAGAATGCCAACACATTTTGTCACTTCGACGATTGACTTTCGGACATTTACGTCGGTTTCAATTGACGTGTCAGGATCTGTGACGAACATTTTCATGAACACGCGACATTTAATTGCCATGTCAACACTACGATTCTCGCCTGTATGTTTAGGTACCAGTAATTTTTGAAAATCAATCCAAACAGTTTAATATTTATTCACTCGACTTGATTACTGTTTTAGCCGATCGGAGAAATAAAAAACGCCCTCGTTATCGAAATATATCAACATAGAAATAACGAAATTACAATAGCGGAGGACGCGAAAAACTATTTTAAACGGACACGCGCGCGTTTTGAACGGTTTCGTCGGACAGTTCGAATACAATATGTTACGCTGCATGCTGGTGTGGACGCGCCTTAAGAGTTTCGCACGCGTCCCGGGAATCCGCTGCCGATCCCGCACGTCCCTCGTTCCTGCCGCCGCCGCACTCCTTCCGTCACTTTTACGCGAGGCGGTGTAGAGATCCTTCTCCACTCGAACATATTATATATACGTATGTATGTATATAATATATATGAATATATATTATATATATATCTGTCGAGCAGCGTTGTAGTATTTTCTTTATGTCGTTTTTTTTTTTTTTTTTCCGGAGGGCGACGAGACGCGCGAGGGAAGTGACGGCGCACGGGGGTGACGTCCGTCCGCTCGTCTCGCCCCCACCCCGCCATCCCTTCGTCCCGTATACGTACCGTACGAGCTGCTTTTTGACGAGCTTCTTTTTTCCCTTTTATTTCCTTTTTTTTCTTCTTCTCCATTTTCCGTTCCTGCACCGAGCACTATACTCGGTTTCCGAATTTCGTTTTGTACGACTTGTCGCTTCGTATATAATAATAATACGTTTTGCGCATACATACGTATACGTATACCGAACGTATCCGCCGGAACAGAAAAAAAATCCCTCTTCCGATACGTCCACCGCGCTCAGGTATATGCAGTAAAACGCGTTCGTAGATTCGACGTCACAGGTCTATACGTACACTGTACATGTATATTATTATTATATTGCGATGTGCGCGCGAAATTTCAGAGATCTTCCCGTCGTTTCGTCTGTTTCACTGTGAAGAGGAACGGGATGGGGGACACGATAAATTCTAAACTCACCGGGGCGAATCGATCGGCGAAAACGTCGGCGACGACACGCGTATAGGTTTGCGCGCATAGGCAACGAGGCGACTCTCCGGATCGTCGCGTCCCGTTTCGGTACACCGTTGTCGTGCGGCTGCGGGTAAGAGATTTCTACGAAAGCCGAACGAGATCCAGTGGCGACAAGTTCCGCCGGAAATACGTATTATTGACATCGCGGAAACCGCGACGGAGGAGGTCTGTCTGTGAGACCGTGAAAAGTTCATCGAAATCCTGCGTCTGCATTCGCGTACAAGACGCGTGCAGGCGTTTTTCACGAGACCGCGTGGTTTACACTCATCACACGGTCTATGCCTGAACGCGAGCACAAACGGCGGGGCGCCTGACGACCGGAAACGACGCTTTTATTGGATTCCGGGAGCTAATAAATAGCATCGACGACGCATAGGTATTCGCGCGTATTTCTACAGACGCGCAGTAGGTACACGCGAGTTCACTAGAACATATTATATATGTCTAATATATGTTATATAATATACTCGTACGCTTTGTACTTAACATAGTCCCGTCGCCAGGATTTTAATACCCGGACTCTATCCTTAATATTTATAACGTTATATAGAAGGAACGAATTTAAGGCGATTTTCTTACTGGTACTTTCTTTTTTCGTACGGAAATTATAGGCAGATAAATATAGAAAACCAATGGATTAAGTCCGTGGACTTGTACTGTTTGGTTTTTTTATATATATATATATATATATTTGCATCTCATCTAGTCGAAACAATATAATCAGTGGCGTTCTTGGGGATAACTCTCTCACCTGAATTTTCGGAGTAAACAATGGTTTTCTCGGCTCATCTATATATGGTAAATGGTACGGATTTTTCAATAATTATTTACTTATTCGTAATCTTTGATTTTAATCCGATTTAGTGTATCGCTTGAGAAAAGCGATATGAAATTTAGAAAGTGATAATCGTGAACAAAAACTCAGTTTTCCATCTGAGATTATGAAATACACGCGGTCGTGTCCAAAGTTCAAAAAAAAAAACAAACGGAATAAATCCTGTTGTTATTACGTCACACCGCCTACTGCCTGATAAGACGACGACGGTAAACCCGGAAATAGGGATAATTAGGTGAAATCGAATCGTTTACTTCGTTAATGCGATTTTTCGTCGTCGCAGTCTTGTTCGGATCGTCGTCGGATACGGTCATCGGAAGTATTTAATTTATCGCGCCGTCGCGCCGTAATAGTTTTTACAAAGCTCGTTCGATTGATTTCGTTGGTTTTTTTTAAGTACGTCGAACGTTTAAATTACCATTATGAATTCAATCGCGTTGGATACCACGGTTGCAGTTGCACGCGCCGCGCCGTTTCGACGTCGGAAGTCCAGCAAATCAAATCAGGTAAGATTATTACTATTATTACACACATTATTTTACCAAGAGTTTAAATTGTACGACTATTCCCGTTTAAAGTCTCGGAGACTGACATCGATTATTCGCATCGACAAAATTATTTATAATACTTTTTTTTACACTTTATTATTTTGACGAGTAATTTTTCATAAGTATTTACATTTTCACATAAAAAAATATGTGTTGAAATACACGCAGTCGCGTCCAAAGTTCAAAAAAAACAAAGCAGAATGTATCCGGTGGTTATTACGTCACAACGCCTACTGCCTCGCAAGACAATGGGCCCCAGCGATCGTGTTCAAAGTTCAAAAAAAACAAAGCAGAATGAATCCGGTTGTTATTACGTCACACCGCCTACTGCCTGATAAGACGACGACGGTAGACCCGGAAATAGGGATAATTAGGTGAAATCGAATAGTTTACTTCGTTAATGCGATTTTTCGTCGTCGCAGTCTTGTTCGGATCGTCGTCGGATACGGTCATCGGAAATATTTAATTTATCGCGCCGTCACGCCGTAATAGTTTTTACAAAGCTCGTTCGATTGATTTCGTTTGTTTTTTTTTTAAGTACGTCGAACGTTTAAATTACCATTATGAATTCAATCGCGTTGGATACCACGGTTGCAGTTGCGAACGCCGCGCCGTTTCGACGTCGGAAGTCCAGCAAATCAAATCAGGTAAGATTATTACACATCTATATAATTTTTTATAAGTCTTTTCACCTAAAAAAAGTCAGCTAGAGCTATCGTTGAATATGATTTTCTACATATTAATAGTCTAATGTGATTAAGTCGTAGATTAAATAATCAAACTTTTTTTTATTTTTTTTTCATTACCAAATAATCAATATCATATCAATTTTCGAATAATTTAATTAATTTATGTTACTACTCAAGCGATGAGTATAAAAAGTGGATTTTCAAAAACGAATTTCTCGGTAGGAACTCTCAAAAACAATACTTTTCAAGCACTAAATTCGTTTGATATACCATAAAATCCAAAAGAAAAATCTTATTTCATACGAGTTTTTTAATATTATTATTGTCTTGTTGAAGTCATCGCGATCGGCCGTGGTTTTTTTTTTTTTAATTTTATAATATTTTGACGTGTAATTTTTCCGAGTCAATTTATTAAAATAAAAAACAACAGTTTTAATAATGTGCTATTATATATTATATAGATAATATGATAAAATATTGTAGATCATAAAAGTGTTTTTTATTACAAAATTATATGTTTTAATAAATAAATCAAAACTATAACGAGTGCTTATTCAAAATGCAAATTCAATTTTCGCGTAGGAGTTCTGAAACAATGTTTTTCAAACCCGAAATTCGTTTAATATAATATTGTCGTAGAATATTATAAAAAAAAAAAAATAAAAAATTTTTTTATAACAAATTATTACTAAAATAGTAGAAATTAATTAATAATTCTCGTCAAACTTGATATTTTAATGTAATTATTTACAAGTTATGTCCTGTGTAATCGCTTGGAAATTCTTAAAAATAATCGGAATAACGTTCTCACTCGGTATGGAAATAAAATACATAAAAATAAAGAAACGCGCCATAAAAATATTATATTATTTCTGTTTTGTCTTTTCGCACTCTCGTACGAAGTGTACGCAATTAAAAACGTCTATTACAGTGACACGCCAATTTAAATATAATTCATAATTTTTACTTCCCAAAAAAAATTACTGATAATTTGAATTTATTTTCAACTTATTATTTGTAAGATATTATCGACGTAACGTCGTAATTGACGTAATTATTTGTACTTTCCATTTCTCAATCTCGTTTATACGTTCAAGCAAAAAGAAAAGTTTCTGACTCGCGAGGCAAATAAAATCAGACCAAATCAATTTTGATTTCACGCGCAAAAGGTTCGCCGCCATGCCCGGTCCACATAAAGACACGAAACAATGTTCAACGACGGAAGACGTTAAAAACCATGCAGTGCAGTTATTCTCAAAGCCAAATGATCAAGACACGACGACGTGACTTGGAATTGAAATGTAAGTGACGATAAATACGTAATCGCGTGGTTTGACTTATTTTAATATTTATCGATGTAAAACTATTATTACAGACTATATGGAATCCGGTCGATAGATCGGAGCGGCAATCTTTAAGTTTATCGAATGGCAAAATAATTATCGAAAAAATGCAATAATCGTACTCGATCGACAATACAATACTCGTAAGACGCGAAAGACTCTTTGAGAACGTGCGGGGGGCACACGGCGGCGGTGTTTTATTGTTCCGGTAATTTCACACGCGTTTTAATGAAAAAAAAAAAAACTATTTAAATTTATAAATATCGCGCGTCGGCGGGTGCATTAAATTTTAATATAATAATAATACGTCGTAGTGCATAATTTAAGCGGACTCGGCGCCGAGGGTGTCGCCGCCGCCGCGAACTTTACAACAGTTTATGTCAAGGACGTTATTGTTCGCTAGGTGTGACACCTATATGATGTGACTTAACACGTTTCCGAGGAGCGATTTCCTCTGTCGAGCAGTAGAAAAAGAAAAATACAAACAAACAAACGAACGAACGAACGAACAATAAATAAATAATAAACGTCCGCGGCGGCGCGACCGAATGAAAAGCGCGCGAGAAATGTCGAGAATATCTTTTCCTCTTTCACACTATATACGCGCCTTCTAGCAGTATATTATATTATAATGTACGCGCCATCCGTTTTTTTTTTTTTTATTTTCTTCTTCTTCTTTTTTTAATATATATAATGGCGCGCGACAATATTGCTTCAATTTGCAGTCGTCGTCGTCCCCTGCCCTGCCCTGCCCTCCCTCCCTCGTCGTCCGCGGCGCAGATATTCGAATAACATCCTCTCACGTCTCCCCGAAAACTTTTCCTCGCCAGTCGGCAACAGACTGACAGTGTCCTGTTTTTTAATTTATTTCCACGTCCTCCGCCGCCGTCGGATTCCTCGACACGCGTCCGCTACCGAGAACTCGCGCGCGCGCGCGTGTCGTCTTTTGCGCGCCCCGCGGCGACGACGACGACGACGACGGTTCTTCTTATTCGCTGCCAAGTGGTCGCTAAAAAATACCAAAAAAGGGACGACGTTTATTATTCGTCGCCGTCGTCGTCGTTTAAATCGAATACCTAGTATTCTTCCAGCGTTTTTCGTCGCGACGACGAATTAGACCTACTCGTAATCAATTAGACTATCGGGCAATATTTTATCATAATATTTACGTGCTCGGACAATCGTGATTTGAAAAATTTTCTTTTTCTTTATGTTTTCATTCTCTTGGACGATGGTTTTCTGGTTATTAAAATAATACGTTTCGATTAGCGTACGAATTTTTAATGACTATTTTTAATTTCACGTTTTTGGTTATTATATAATATATATATATATTTATTTTATCGCGATTTTTAACATAATTTTTTTTTTATTGTTGTGATTTCAGGTTGTTTTCGACTATACTTTCATAGATTGAGACGATGACGTCGTCGCTGCGGGCTCACAAACAAGAAAATCACGATTAAAAAATACGTCCACGATGTTTTTCGTACAATGATTAAAAACTCAGATAGAACCGAACTTTATGATTAAAAAAATTTCACATACTTCTGAGTAAGTAATCGGAAGTAATATCTATTTTCGGAAGCGCCCCCGGGAAAACTCCCAAATTCCTGGCGACCGTACGGGACGACTATTCGTTTTCGTTACGAAATCACTACTATATTTTACACCTCGTGTCGTGTTAATTATTCCAATTTTTTCCATACGCTTGTGTGCCACTCTTGTGTGGCTTTTTAGAAATGAAATAAATCGCGACGAATAAAAACCGTCCACAGTCTATTCTATCGTGTCGTCCGTGACTATATACTGTCACCGGGGAAGAAGAAAAGAGTCAAAAGTACAAACTAGATGAGAATCTAGAAAAAAAGTTATAATTTATGCGCCGGAAACGTCTCCGTTGTTCTTGTTCGCCGTTCTATGTGCGCTGATAAACTTGGATTTAAATCTGTGCGTTATATTCTCGTTAGGTAAATTTATCACGTGAAACAGAGAGGAGCAATAATTCAAGAAATGTAAATATTGAACGTGCGAAACAAAAAAACGAATAAACCGTAAGTGCATATAATTAAACGCGCGTCGTTTTCTTAAAACTATGTCTCGTCGATTTCTCTCTTTTTTTTTCATATCTCGAGTAGGTACAATTTTTTTTTTTTTTTTATTCGTTCTCGGCACGCACTATTTGTAATGAGTTTCTTCTTTTTTTTTTTTTACAAATTTTGTGTTCCACTCGGAAACAAACGGTAAGTGTATTTGTTTTTGTTTTTTTTTTCTGTTTCTTTTCTTCGAACAAACGTTATTTCACGGGGCCTTTAAAGCTAAAATATTTAAATTTACATAATAATTGTATTTCGTTTGTCGTGCCTCACGTGTAATGCGTTTTTCTTCGAGGTAAATAACAAGTGACAGTGCCTGGTAAATGGCTTAACGTCATATCCAATGCGAACATGTCTGACTGTACAGTTGCCTGACATGTACGTAATCAGGCGAAATATATTTTTATTTTATCGTCGTCGTTGGTCGCGAATACTCCTCGTCGTTGTAATATCCGTTGTAAAACCCGAGTAAGAATAAAAAAAAACCGTATCACGCAAGTCTATGCGAGCGAAATACAGCGTTTTAATTATTAGACAGGTACACTCTTTTTCGCGGTATTCGATTTGAAATCAAATATTATCATCGGTATTATTAATACTCGTATAATATTATTCGAATCCGATTTCGTACGACGACGTTTTTTTTGTTCGCAAACAAAATACCCTTTTTCCAGTACAGTTATTAAACGCGCGATTATTAATAATTTACAGAGCGCCGTGTTTTTGGAAATAACGCGCTCGGCGAGGGGGAGCTCCGGCAGATAGGCAATCGACGCGCGCGCGCGCCGATAGTCTCGCGTATTATGACGTGTCGTGTTCTATGTTCGAGAACGGCTTAGGTAATGGATTTTTCCTTCGTTTCGGCGTTTAATTGAATTGAAATTTCGCAGCGAAGTAAACTCTCTCTAATAATTATTGCGTTCTGCTCCGACGGCCTCGATAATCTCCGGTCGCGTAAAGTTCCGGAGCGTTCGAAAGCGTCACACCATCCGTCTTTTTAATAGAGAAAAACTTTCCGTTGCTTAAAACCCCGATTGTATAAACTCGGCTAAACTATGCGACCTAGATTATCCGCCGGCGGATTGTTTCCTATTGCACAAAACGTGCGGGTCTTCTCGTAGTCGAAATCATGAAATGCAGCGTTCTATATGCAGGATAATAATAATACGATTAAAATCGGTGTAAGACGGGCGCGCGCGTAATCGTTAATAATACGAGTATTATTTCGAAATTATTGTTGGATTTCGTCTTAAACGCGGAGAACCGCGGATCTTTACCACTCGTATACTGGTGTTGTAATATCGTTCTTCGGCGGTGTACGTCATATCGATTTATTATTTATGTGTCACTCACGACGTACTTACTTACACCGCGAACTTTATAGTTGACGAGATCGCAAAAAATTATGAACGAATAACCCGTAAGATTATGAAGTTCGCTACAATAACGATTGATTACTGTCGAGGAGAATCGACGTGTATCAGTTAAAATTCGGTTACTGTGCCAAAACGTCGACAGCGGGCGACAACGGTTACAACGTTTCGAAGTCGATCGAATTATGCAGGTGAGCTTTCGAATGTCGTTCGCTCGCCGCCGGAGAGAAGAGCTGATCAGAATGTGGACGAGAAATATGACTGCGCGATTGGCGTGACAAGACGTGCGTTTCCTTTGTGTTTTTTTTTAATTTTCTCATAACACCCAACGTCGTCGAACGGTTTCAAAATTGATAAGTCGTATGCGTTTTTTATTCAATCCTGTTCGGTCGAATTATATTACGATTGTTTCGCCGACGCGGTGTTATTGGAACGCAAAACGTGCGCGCGGTAAGACTGTAACATTATATTTAAGTGCGCGCGACGTGTTGAGTAAATGGCGGATTCGTCAAAGACCAAAGCCGAGAAACTATTACCGGGATAATCTAACACGCCGAGTACGAATACTCATATGCGCACTTAGAGATCGTTTTGAAGGGTGCTATACGATCATCAAAGTCATACGGACGTGTTGTGTGCTGTACTTCTCCGAAATTACTCTCCTCGATATACGTTCATGAATAAACACTCGCACTGAACTAGGCTCGTGTTTCCTTAAACCGCGTAAATAAAATATAACTTCTTGTAAACGGATTCCATCAACTCGCGCTCGAGCCGTGTCACATTATAAAACGATAACTTTACGCGCGAACAAACGGTCATTTCTTTCTCCCCGCGTACGTCAAGGACGATAATATAATATTATTGTAATTTCGCGATGCGTTTCGACCCCGGGGCGTGTGCGCTGCTACAAACGTCGTCGTCGTCGTCGACTTGCCCCGCCCGCGCGCGCGTTCGCGTTCGTGTGTAAACTGCAAACTATTTCCGTGTAGACGAAAAAACGAAAACGAAAACGAACACAAGAAGCAATTTCCATCACACGCGATTCCCGAGTGTTTGTCGAGCAATTTTGTCGGGGAAAAAATTCCGCGCGCCCCGCGAATATATTATATAAGAAAAAAGCCACTCCGGCACACGGACGACGACGACGACGGTCGCGGCGAATCGATATTATTCATACGTTCGGCTCGCGAGATACGAACGAAATTCGAGACGATGTCATCCGCACGCGAACGCGTTCTCGACGATCCGTTACGGCCGCAGTGACGCGCGCGTTCGTAACGCTTTTATCCGTTCGTCCGGCGACGTGTTCGACGCGAATCGCCGCGTATCGTGTGGATATTGCGCGACGACCTACCTTCTGAACTTTAGTCGATACGCGAAGAACGACGACGCCGTGACGCGTGTTTAGTTATTTATTTTTCTCCTCGTTCACTCGCGGCGAGTATATAAAAGTACGGCGCCCTCCCTCCCCCCCCCACAACTTTTCGAAAGTTTTACGGCTTTAAAGTATAATATAATATTACACTGTTGCGTGTAGAGGTATGCCCTCCGACGGATTAAAATACGTTATAATACTGTGCGAAACAGTCCTTAAGAGTTAAGACATGACCGTGCGCAGTAATTAAATTATTAAACAGCTCTGAACAGCGTGCGCGCGCCAACCTACGTACGGGAAAGGACTTAATCATCAAATCCTTTGTGTAGTTGCGTGTTAAATTACAATTTCGGCGCATACATAATGATAATGATAATAATGATAATGATAATGATAATAATATGTAGAGTACTATTATTCGTTCGATGAATATTATAACGGCGGCCGAGGGACGAGCGCTAGGAGCACTTTCCCACAGAGGAAAAAAAGCGATTTCTTATTAATTTACGGTTCGCGACGAGTATCGACGTACGTCTGAAATGCCTATTTTACATATTTACCCAAGTGGTGTTTAACAATCTATCGTCGCGAATAAATATTTCAACTTTATTCCTTTATTATTATTATTAGAAAACAATAATATACACGCGATATGTAATTATTTTTACGAAAAGTAAAATTGATAAATAATAATAATAATTGTCCCCGCCGGATTTTAATTAATTTAATATATTCGAGCCAAACACGTTGTTGTTACTATAATATTGTTTATAACTCTAGACGTTGATTGTTATTATTGACTCGCCCCACCTTTGAAGTTGTACGCTAAACGTTTACGTTACCGGTCGAACTGAGCAAAAATAGCGTAATAATAAAACGCGACGTTTTCGTCCACAACAGACGTAACTATAACAACAAATAACAATGATACGATATAAAACGGCGAAACAATAATAACTATGGTTTGTAAAGACCAGACACGTATCCAGGGGGGGGGGAGTCCTTGGGCTATAAATGCAATCCCTATGGATCGTAACATTTTATAGTAAAAACTTTAGACGAAATATTCTGTAATTAAAGAGAATAAATACTTGATATTATGTTAAACGACGATTCATTAAGTGGGAAAAATAAAACGTTACAACTCATTGTCGACATTTAACGGTCGAATATTATTTAATATACTTAAACTTTTGTTAACGTGCTGTGCGATTAACGATTAAAGGTCATTTTTGTACTTTTAACTAATGAAAGTCGTATGGTAATAGTAATTATTTATCATTGCTATAAAGTGTTTTAGTGCGAAGAAGAAAGGAATATTTGTTTTGATTCCCTTCGAACAAAACAAGTCCAGCCTGAACTAGAGACGATTTCAATGATATCAATGTGGGCGCAAGTGTTCAGCTCGTTTTTATTTTCAACAAACCGGACCAGACCGAGAGTTTTTTTCATACAAAAACTTTATGCATTCGATCTGAAAACCAAACTTCGTCAGACTGAGCCGGACTCTTAACGAACTCGATGGGTCGACGAAATAACTACTACGAATTTGTAAAATATTCGTTTCGATACTGTTATTATTCAGAAACAACGTACACTTCGGTGCCAAAAAAGTGTCCTTTTCGTATTTTGGCCCGTCTTGTGCTTTCAAGGATAATATTATTGTCCGGCGCGGCGGCCCGACGAGCGGAGCAAAACGATATAATAATAAATTATTCTCGTCGAAACGTCGCGCGTCGCCGTGAAGTGCTGCCCTCTGTCGCAGTCGAGTCCTTGCGCTCGGCGTGCGACTCCTGAACGGGCGACGGAGCTACAATACAACGTGCACACCTGTACGCCGCCGCCGCGGCGCTCCTTTTTTCCTGGCAAAGAAATCGTGTGAGTACGAAAGGACGAAAACGAAAAAAATTCGCGTTTTCTTTTCGTTTTTTTCCCCTCTCTCTCTCTCGTCCTTCGCTCGGAGGTTTATCGGTCGACTACACACACACACACGCGCGCGCGCGCGCGCTTACACTCCGTCGTTATCGGTCGGCGGCGACGGCTCTCGCGTGTACCCGGCCGCACCGGTGCTGGTCGGTGCCAGTCCCAAAAATTGATACGAGGCGCCGACGATTCCGCGGCGAGACGGGCGGAAGGAAACGAAGTAAAGAGGAGAGGGAGAGACGAAAAAAAAAAACGGCGGTGGCGAGCACCGCGACCGTGGTATAGCGTAGAGGGTCATTCCGGCCATTCCGGGGGCGATTGTTGGATCGATATGTAGAACCTCTGCCGCCGCCGCCGCCGCCGCCGCCGCAGCCGACTGTAATAAGGGTCGACGAACCTCCCCGTCGTCACTACTACTTACCTCTCCGACACGGCCAGGTCACCGCGAATCCTCTCCGCCGCACACCCCCGCTCGCAATAATATCGGGACGGGCCGAGTTCGTTTTCCGACTTGCACCATTCCGGGCGATCCTGCGATGTGCCTATACAACGAACACGATGTGACCGACCGATCGACCGGTATTCCGCGCCATGAAGTCTCGATATCGAACGATTTCGTTTATATTGCATTTTTGTTTTTACGAAAATCACTCGTCGTCGGTATTACATTCACGTGCAGATTGTGCGGTTTTCGAAAAACCGATTTTCTATTACGTGACAATGGAAAATAATATATCGAAATGACCGTCTCGAAGAATCGAAAAATCCTCGAACCGCTGGAAATTCATAACACGACGATGACCTGTCACCGTTCCGTTTCGTTCGGCGACACAGCTGAAAACGGACGCCGCGAACGTAATCGTGTGACTATATAGAAACACACGGTTATGACGTGTGTTATTCTAACGCGCATCCGGTCCGTCTGCAGAACCGAGAGACTTCACGCCCGCGTTATAAAGATCGTTTTTTTTTTTTCTTCTCTCACTCGAGTTTTTCGTTTCGACGACGACGCGAGAAAACGTCCCTTTGCGTACGCGCCGCGTCACCACGTGCGGCGACGACAGCACCGGTGGGGTTTTTTAATTTCCATTTTCGGAAGACGAAAAGAAAAAAAAAAAATACGGAAAAAAAAATAACGTAAAAAAAACAAAAACAAACCGTATGGAAATTCTAATTAAAACGCCGCGCGCGGCTGTGTGTGAACGTGTCGCTCCGTCGTTTCCGGTATTATACTCTGTCATTATATATAATAGCAAAGTCGCCGGTCGTCATATTATTATTACCATTGCTGCGTTATTATGTAGTTACCGTGTGCGCTCCGCGGTAAGACGGCGGCGGTCAGTAACTGGCGTTTTTCTTATTCGAATCGTCCGCGCGGAAATAATTTCAGCGCAGGACACGTCGTGTGGTAAAACGACGACGACGGCAAACTACGATCCTGTGAACATCGCACGTTCGCGTGTGCCCGAGAACCGAAATTCTACGGACAAATAATCTCTAAACGAACAAAAAATATTCACTCGATACTGCGTTTTCGAAACCCTTTTCCCGTCGCCGCGGACGCCGCTCTAATACGAATACTCCGTGTCCGAGGACGTTTTTTCCTGTTTTTTTTTTCGCGCGCGCGACGTAATAATAATATCATCTCGTCGCGTGTTTCTGGAAATCGGATATCGCGAGTGGTTTTCGCGTTTTCGACGTGCCGTACAACACCGTCGGACGGCAACAACATCGACGCGAACGCACGTCGTCGCGGACGTGCCCCTGCGCCCGTGTTTGCGCCTATCGATTCGTATTAAAACCATTTCGGATTCGCGTCTGCTGCGATCAATAACGCGTATTCGTTATATTTCGGTTCGATCGATTGCAAAAGTAGGTTAGGCAAACGATTCGTTTTGATATCTTTCGACGCGATTTCACATGCCGACGATTAGATCGTCGTCGTAGTTGTAAATACCGTCCTCGGTTTTTACTTTTCTCGCAGTCTTCCTACTTGTACCAGTCATCATTTCCACGCGGAAACTCGAAAATATTTGTCTATTAATCAATATTTATTATCGCGATTATTAATCGCGAGCGCCATATTTCTAAGGAAAAGAAAATATTTACACGAACCGCTCGTGTGGTTTCGAACTTCAATGACAAACGATTACGGATTCAACGGATCAAGCCGCCGCCGTTTTAATGAAATATAATTTTTATCATAATATTTTGACGCGCACACGAGTGTGTTTAAAAATGCGTAATTTTATCACGACGACGATTTTATACGTTTCACGCTATTCAAATCGCGAACGGTAATCGACAACGGTGTTATTTACACGTTTCTTTTAATAGAATTCGCAGTTTCGATAATATTATTAAAATACTTGACATTCGAACACGAGAACGAGGTCGACGTGATCGTAGTTTAACATTATATTAACATCTGAAATAGGTAACGCCAAGGTTTTGGCAGACGATTTTCTCAACGGCGCGCTTTCAATTTATACGTTTCGCGCGCACACACACACAGGAAACGCAATCGTTTTTCAATTTCGATACAGAAATCGATCGTTTTTTATCGTTCTCGGAAATGTCCGCAAAGACATATTATTATTATGTCTCGCGTAGTTCGGCCGAAACCGGCGGCTTTGTTGTATTACGTAGTATTATAATATGCGTCCGCCGTTTATCGAACGTAGAGTAATCGCGCGCATTCAAACGGTCGGAAAAGTTGGTGCGTTTCGACTTGTTCGGCATGACGATTTATTAATAACACTGTTGAATAACGCTACGCTACACGATCGCGACGAATGTCTGTGTATTGATCACGTGATGTTATTCAAACTATGTAAATAAACTCAAAACATTATAATATCGTACAATGTAGGTTAACCCGCACGACGATCGTATCTCGATAGGTATTATACGTCGTCGTCGTACGTCTGTTCCGTTTGGACGCGTCTACATTATAATAACGCGTTTTCGTGATCAATATTGATCGAATAGCGAATTCAAAGTAGCCGTTCTCGGTGTACATTTTTAACGAAGCGCTTAATAAATTATATTCAATACGTCCGTAATAATTAATATTTGGATTCGACGGCGGCGTGTGTGTTTTACGTTTCGTTTAGCGGTTCGAACGACCGTTGAATTAGTAAAATTTTAACCAAAGCGAAAGGACAAACAGAAAAAAGTTTCTCGTTACACACACATAATATATATATATAACTATGGTATTGAAAACTAGAAAGTTTTTTGCGAAATGCGGAGTTTAAGCGCGCGAACGAAACAAAGGTCGATAACATCGCGCGTTCGTCGTAACGTAATATTATTTATAGATTCTCGCTCGCAAACTATAATATTTATTATTAGAAGAACGTAATATCAATAAAAAGAAAAATAATAAATAATATATACCGACCGATTTACAACGGTCGACGATCGTGTTGTACTGAAATCGAGACACACTCGTCGTCGCGTTCGGACCGACGACGGAAAATTCTACACGTCGTCGCGCGTCGTCGGCTTATTGTTACCTATTGAAACTGTTATATTATAGGTGTACCTACCCGATAACGACGATAATGGCGCCCCGCGACGTACATAACACTATTCAAAAATTATACGGCCCGCGCGTTCCTAGAAAACGCATAAAGAACGCGCGCATATTTTAAACGTACACGTAATATTATTATACAAGTATATAATATAATGTCAACATTAGAATAACGGTGTGGCGTAAAATACAAATAAAACACAACGCAGACGTGCCCCCTCGCGTTACAGTCATGCGGATACGCCGTCCGCGGTGTAGATACTCGTATATCTTCTACTTTTGTTCGAAATAATATTTAAAACGTTTCTTATTTTGTTCTCTCCTTACATTCGAACGTTGTGCGTCGCAATGTACAACAAACGAATAATCTACGTATAATCTACGAGCCGAATGTTAAACGTCTAGGAGGCGAACGTCGTTTTTTATTTCACCCGACCCGAGTGCCGCAGATAACCTTATACTCTTGACAAACACGCGCGCGCCAATCGGGACACATCCTACGACACGTTTATCGGGTCGTCGCCGCGCCGGCCGGGAGAGAACCACCTTACGACGACGTTTCTTATGTAAACCGTCTTATTTTTTTATATTTTCTTCGCTCTTATTTATACACAACGTATTACTATCGCAGCGTTCGAAAAACGGTATAGCTTGTATATTATGGTTTGGTAACTAAACACGTGATACGAGCGCGTACGTCATAATAGTCTAAGAGTTCGTTGGCCAGAATTTTCGACATTTTAAACGCACTCGAATCGCCGTAACTTCGTCGACGGCGACGGGCTTGATTTTATTTTTTTCCACCGATACATTAAAATCGGCAATAACACGATCGACTATCGTCCCGACGTCACTGCAAAACGATTTGTTTGTTTATTTTGTTTCGCATGTTTTTCGATAATAATTTCGACGCGAAATACAGCTTTTGTTAGTATTTGGAACAACCGTCTGCTCGCGCCTTTTTTCTCGTCACTCGGCGCCGTACGTGACACGCGCAGGACTCGCGGATGTTCGCCGAACAACGCGCGAATAATAAATCGTACGCCGAACGAGTGCGCCTAAAAGTTTTAACGTTGAATGATAAATAGACTTGGAGCGCGTAAAAGAACGCCGCGTTTACGTGGGCGCACTATTTATTATTATGTCCGTTTGAGAGTTTGTTTTCGTAGAAGAACAACTCTCTCTCCCTCCCGTCTCTCCGGCGACGGGAATTGCAAACGACGCGCTATGATTTTCCGTCGGGACCGGCGGAATCTACGATCTCGTTAATATTATAATCGCGATCGAATTCTCATACGAGAGAAAATTGAATTGGTTGTCTTTTTCGAAAGTCTCGACCACTTTGCCCGGGCTTATCGACGGAAACGAACGAGGTGTCCACTCGAGTACTTATGGGATATACTTATGGCGGCGACAGAAGGAGGGAAAAAACGAGAAACTCTCCGTGAAAAGTCCTTGGCGTCACGCGAAAACTATACCGGCGAAACGAATCGCGCGCCAATTCGATTTTTATCATTTGTTTTTTTTCTTTTACGTTCTATCCGAAATATTTCAAGTCCTCGACGTTTATTCAGTTCGATGTTTCGGGTGTTCGTCAATTGTTTTCGTTTTACAATGTTTATTTATTCGTTTTTTACGGGCGCGTTTTTTCCAGTCGTTTTGCGCCCGCGCGGCGCACGGTGTGAAATATACGTACAAAAATACGAAAACGAAATACCGACCTAACCGATTGAATTTTCACGCGGAATTCTCCGAAACGTATCGTCGAATGATCTTTAGTGCCCGCACGCGATTACCTATAGATTTCGGCGGCCCGTGAATCGAAAAAAAAAACCATCGAAACCGTCGAATCCGAATGATTGTAGACATTTACATTTGAATCGTGTACGCGCGAGCCGCATTCGACGTTCTGGTCGTCCGAACGCCAGTCTCGTCTTCGTTTGAACGTCTCTCACAATAAATTTCATATACTTACTGGGATACGCGTAAATAATCTTTGAAAAGAAGAAAAGATTAGTCGCAATTATCGCGTCAAATCTATCGGAACCGTTTAAATAGATGGAGAAAAAACGTTGACGTGTAGCAGTAGAAAAACGCATTCGATCATATTATTCAGTTGCAGTCGTCTGTCACTGTAAAGGAACGACTTTCTTCCGAGATCGAAATAACGACCGTGATTTCTTCCGATGCGGACGACGCGCGCGCGTGTCAAATTACCAGCACCACTGTACGTACACCGGGAACGCATAAACATCGCGCGGCGTTTTATTTACTCGTTAAAACATTATACGTCGTGGCTGCGGGACGAAATACAAGGGGAAAAAACGGAAAATTCCTACGCAGGATACTCGTTTTACGCCGCAAAGGATTGCGGCGGTAGTCTCGTCTGTCGATTAAAGAAAAAAAAAAAACACGCGCAGGACGCGTCATTATATATCCTTTGCGTATTATATCGCACGCACACACGTCGTAATGTTTTTTCGTAGCTTACCGGTGTGTGTGTGTGTGTAATGTACGCCCGCGTGCGCCCAGCTGCAGCAGCAGCAGCCGAAAAGAAGAAATCTGCTCGGGGGCGTTCGCGTCGAGTTCTTATTATATTTTTCGGGTTGCGTATATATATATATAACATGTACGATAATAGAAGCCCGGCACGTATATATTATATACTCTATATCGGTGCTTTTATTTCACGACGACGACGACGACAATGGGTGTGCGTAGAAGACGAAACGTAATAATAGGTCAAGCCGTTATATTCTTTTTTACTCCGAGGGCGCGCGTGCGCGCGGGCGAGCGATCTACGGGATATTATATGTGTATATATCATTATATTTTTTTATACGTTTTTTACGCGACTATTGTTAACGAGTATATCACTGAAAGGGGGAAATGGCGTTTATACGCGCATTACCGTCGTCGTCGAGATTTTCCGCAGAGTTGGATTTCGTCGTCGCCGTCGCCGCAGCCAGCAGATGTTACGCCGCCGCCGCCGCCGCCGGCCGGTCGATTCAATTCGGATCACGGAATTTTTTTTTATCCCTCTCTCTCCTCTACGTCTTTGTCTTCTCGACGAGGGTTGAAAATAATAATCGCGCGCCGTAGTAGAAAGAAGTACGAAATATCACCGGTAATTTGCCGGTCGTCGTTTTCGTCTCTCGCGTTCGACAGTCGATAATAAACCGCACACACACACACACATGTATTTATATAATATATACGATAGCGCCTCGGGCGAGTTGGGTCAATTTGGAAAATTGGAAATCGTTATTCGGGGTGGGCGACGCCGAATCTATTAGCTAATTGACGGATCCGGAGGATTGACGTGTAGAAAAAAAAATATAACCGCGTTGACCGAGGACCCGCCGCCGCGCCGCCGCGCCGGGTCGAGCACAATGCCCGACCGATTTATTTCAATCAACTAAACGATGACCAATGTCGCACGATCCATAAACGATAATAATTTCTAATGTTCGGGTGACTGCCGTTATATTTTATAACGCGTCGACGGTTGTGATTCATCCGCGGTCGTATCTTAGCCGTCTCGTAGTCGTTATTCGGACGTGCGACGACGTATGTATATTATTATTATAATCGAACGACGAATATTGCAAATTCGAGTGGACGCGCGCGTTTTTGTTTTTATTTCGGCTCGATAGTCGTTCGGATAGTGTTGGATTTTGTGAAGCGATATGGCGCGTGTTTAATTACGTAAAACTAAAATACTCAAAGGTGTGGCCTGAGAAATGAAATCATATAGATAATGTTATTATGACACATGCGTGCAGTGTCTACAAAAAGACCTCGGGACGACAGTCATACTAATTCTTGAAATTTACATTATTATGTCATAAACTAAACAAACAGATAAATTACTCGTATGTACGTATATTTATAGGCATATCGTACAGACACGACACTCGAGTAACGCTTTTTATATTGTTTGACAGTCGCGCGCGCTGCGGCGCGGCGTGTCGAAAGTAAATCGCGTACCGAAATAAATCCAAACGCTAACCCGTTAGCGAATGCAAGTGGTTTTCAAAATTTGGTATACTCGATGGCAAAAAAAACACACGGTCGGGTACGATGTTCAGTGTGTAGCTGCAAACACGTGGCAGATCGACATTTTTCGAACCTTATTTGAAACGAACGCGTCGGACTCGAAAACGAAGCCCTCGGAGCGTATCCCAGGGCCGAGCAGTCCGGAAGGGTGGCCGGTCTGAGCCGGAAAGTGTGCTGCGGAAATCATTAATTCGTTATGTTTTGCAGCGAATCGATTGTGTGAACACCAGCGGTTGTGGGTACACAACTCTTTCACGCCGTCGCCACGACGCCTCGGCGTATTATATCTATAACGGGCCGTCCTTCGTCAAACGTTTAGCGCCGCCGCCGTCGAACGACCCCAAGGAATCGTTCTCGCGACAGCCTTGACCCTTTTGTACACGCAACCGATACATTTCTGTTCGTATTAATTATATCTACAACGCGCGTGTATGATATACGACGTGGTTTCCATGTAAACTACAATTAACAAAACAATGACGTGACGTTTTTTCTATTTCATTTCCATTTTGTTTTTCGTATTCGATCCGATCGTGTGTGAGTGTCTAATTTTTCATTTTGCCCTCGTTTATTCGTTTTTTAATTCGTCGGCAAATCGTAAAAGTTTAACGACGTTATGGAAAAACAAAAACGGAAACGTACGTACGTCGTCCACGCATTGATGCGCGTGTCATGATTTCGGGTTTGCCGTTTTGTCGTTTGCGTATTATAAGTATTATATATAGAGAAACCATTAGGTTTTTCACTCGTAAAAAAAGTATATAAAAATCACAATGTTCTAGTGTTTTAGAATTCGAAAACAGATATTGAGGGAAAAGGGAAACGTACTGTATTATATAAGAAGGCCACACCAATATGACTTGCTCAAAACCTGCAAAGGGTCTGTCCTATATAATGCTACGGAGGATGACCGAAATGTCGATTTAAACTCTCGTCTCGAGACTTTCGAACGCGAAATTCGGAGCGCATTGCGAGCAGACGAGTACGTCATAATATACGCGTATAAAAGCACCGCTGCCGTGTCCCGCGCGCGCACACGCACGACAAACGCATGTAATATTATGCACGTGTCATATTGTCTTTGTATTGTAAACGCGTTTTTTAATTTTTTTTTTTTTTTTTCTTTCCACGGCGGCAGCAGCTAGCTCTTGTGTCGGCGTTTCGGCTTGACCCGCGAGACAAAAGGATAACGTTACTCTTTGGGCGTCCTTCTCCGACGACGTTGCACATCAATCGAATATTCCATTAGGATCTCAGTTTGGGGGCACACGCCGCGCGACTGCGTATATACGTGTACACGCATACAATACACGCATATACCGCACTCGGGCGACCGCATAATATGTATACATGCGTATTTTATTATTATATTATGTACGGCGGCTATTGTCTCTCGCCATTCGGTCCGAGTATAATAATAATAACGATAACAATATAATAATAACGAGAGAGAAGAAGAAGAAGAAGAAAAAAAAAATCAACGGCCGTATAGTAATTAACGCGCACAGTGCGCGCAAAATGTATATCGGCAAATCGGATCTCGTTATAATATACGCGCGCGATGTCGGGTTCGATGCTCCCCTTCGGTCGCATATAATGATGATGGTCCACATTGTTCGTCGTCGCGCGTGCGCGTTTGTTTTTAAGCTCGAACGGAATCGCCGCGGCGGCGACGACGACGACGACGACGATAGAAAGCCCACCGTCGTCGTCGCGAGAGGCCGTGTCCGTCCGGGCGAGAACGAAAGGAGAAAAAGGACGAGACCGTCATTGTTTTCTGCCGAAAGCGACGCGGTGCACCCTGTAGCGCGTGCTTTTCGAAAATTCAGTTTGCACCGACGAGTTGTCCGAACAACTGGTTCTCGTCGATGGGCGCAGTGACGTAATCACTTTGACTTGGTGTAACACTCGCGAGGACTGTCGCGTTTTTTTCGTCGGTATAGCCTCAGTCGTACTCTCGCGACCGTCCGGAGAAGTATTGGCGCTCTCGAAGTACACAGATAGCAGATGAAATTTTATAAAAAACACCGAAAAGCCGGTGACACGTGTTACGCTACGTTCGGCGCATAAAAACCATCGTAAAACCAGTGGGCCCTTCGCTCAGGATTTCCCGAGACAGAGCCGAAACGCGTCCGGACAAAGAAGAGATCGATTTTTACCAAGATCGTATTCGTAAAGTGTTTAGGAAATAAATTACTACCGAACGTCCAACGTAGCCATGGAAATAAACGATTTAAAAACGGTGTGTTTGTAATTCGACGCCGTCGGTTGAAGTTTTCGTCATAAAAGCGTGCATTACGAACCCCTCGCCGTTTCTCGGTCGCGAAGAAATTATACTTGATCGAATTATACACGTCGGTCGAACCCATACGCGTCGAAACGAAATATAAATAATTAAGACCGAGTGAATGTGCGGAGAAAGGGTATACTCTACGCCCGTACGCGAGAAGAGTCGGCGGCGGCGGCGGAACGATGTCGATCGAATAGGAGC
The DNA here is from genome assembly GCA_948098885.1 of Drepanosiphum platanoidis. Classification (NCBI taxonomy): domain Eukaryota; kingdom Metazoa; phylum Arthropoda; class Insecta; order Hemiptera; family Aphididae; genus Drepanosiphum; species Drepanosiphum platanoidis. The sequence goes on along the minus strand of OX402536.1, from coordinate 9,300,516 downwards.
GGAGAGAACGTATTTTAGGTGGTCTACCGGAACATAGCCGAAGAAAAAAGGAGTGCGTCGGGGCAGCGAATATTTGGCACGAAACGCGTATGCGGGTACTTGTACACGAGGCTATAGTATTAGAGAGCGTATCCTTAGAACAAAAAGAAAAGTAGGTTGCCGTCTATTATTACGCGATTGGTCGGCCGAATAAACCGCGTATCGACAAGTGTGCGAGAAAAGTACGCGCACGGAACGCGCCGTTATTTATTACATATCGCAGTGATCATATAAAATAATTGTAATATATATTTTCTAATCAAAGGTGTTATTACGCGTCCGCGAGGTGGCGACGAGGAGAGCCGGTGAAATAATCGCGTTGTCGAACGACGACGATTAGCCCAGAAAACGACGACGCTTTGATTGATTTGAAATGCTCGAAGAAAACAATAATTATTATTATATTATACGAGGAGACTGCGTTATAAAGAACGTCGCGATGACGCAGCAACATCGCGCACCGGTTTGATGAAATAATTATTATTATAACTGTTAAAATAATTTACAAAAAATAAAAATAAAAATAATAGCGTTTTTATATTAAACGGTCACACTTTGAGCGTAGAAAATATGTTCGGTATTGTTATTTGTTGCTCGTCCGTAGTCCGTCGTGCCGCCACATAGTAATAATAATAATAATAATAATAAAAAAAAAAACAAACGAAAAAAGTAATCGTTTATTTTAGTAAAAACATAAAAATGTCGCTGTAAATTCATAAGGTTCTCTCGTGCGGCTTTTAGGGTTTTTAGAGTCTTCCCCGAGTAGGCTCGTAAATTTCCAAGTCGCACGGAAAAGCTATTTAAAGTTTCGCAATAAAAATTAATTCCGCAAAATGTTTAACTAAACAAGTCTTGGCGGTGATTTAATGGATCGACAAATACGCGCGCCGCACACGATTGCCGGGAAAACGAAAACATTGTCGGAACGCGTCTTCTCGTCTGTGTCGTTATTGTTTTAAAAAATTAAAAAATCGTTCGTTATTCACATATTTTTACAATTCTAATTTTTTAATTATTTAGTTTCTTTTTTAATTTCTTTTTAAATTTCAAAGTATGTTTTTTTAGTAAAACACAATCATACCCAGCCGACGACAACTACAAGGAAACTTTCCTGTAATTTTTTCAGATCGGTTTAAAATATAATTTTTACCGGTCGCGCACGACACGGTTTTTCTCGTCGCGCGCCCGTTGTGACACGGGACTCTGCCTCGAAAAAAATAAACGTTCCGCAGCAGTAGACTTCTCAAGTGAGCGCGCGCACGTGTCCTCTTTCGCCCGGCACGGCGCGCACGTCGCCCGTACGTGAACCGCGGCGTAATCCTTCGGAGCGATCGCCGTTATCTGCGGCGCGGAGGATTTCGTCAACGGCTCGTTTCCATCCAAAACGACGCGAGACGAGTGCCATAATAATGTTCGTACGCGCGCGCGCGCTATCGTCGCGGGTGATAATTATTATTTCACACACAAACACGTTCTCATTATTACTATACCACGCGACGACTATATTATTATTATTATGTGCGCGCGGAGACGATAAGCTCCGGTCAATATTTACCGTAGATAGTAGATGCTCGTTCGGATCGACTAGTGCGGTATATTATTATGTACGAGAGCACGCCGCGTGATGGCAGCGACGACACGAGGACGAGGACAGGTGGAAAAACACCGGCGGAAGTAAACAAAAACGCCGAGGCGGCGGGTCCGAGATATACGACGACGACGACGACGCGCTAGAAAGAGAGATTATTACACATAATTTTTTATACTCGTATTATACTGCGCACATAATATCGTATTACGTTTTTTTTTTTATTATATTTATTTATACTTATGACATTGTTGTGTAGGTGCCCGTCCGGCGCATTATCAGCAGTCACGTCGGCGGCGGGTGGCCCCCCTCATAATCGGCCGTTCGGATTCCAAGACACTGCGGGCCCGTCGTAAACGTTTGCCAAAAGGATATAATAATAATAATAATATCGTATTTATTATATAATATTAAAGGAAAAAAATCCTTGCTCTTTCTCTCTCCGCGCGGCGGCGGCGAAACGTCTCGCGAGACACACGCTGCTCTCGCTCTCTCTCTGCACGTGCCCCGTCGACGATAATCCCCCCCTCCCGCGAACAATATAACCTTCGCGGGGCAGATGCTCATTTGAATCTTCCCCGGTCCGATCGCGCGCAGAGTCGAGTCGTTTTTACGTGCACGCGCCCTCCCGGGGGGCGCTCTCGTCGTCTTTTGTTTTGTTTGATTTTTTTTTTCGGACATTGTTCAATACAACAAACGACATTCCGAGGGGAATCGTCAAAGTCGCGCACACACCCTTCCGACAAGGACAAACACGAGCGGGTTTCCTTATCTCCGTAGCGTCGCTCGATATTATTACCGACTGGTTACCGGTGCACGAGGCGGCCACTTAACACTCTTTGTGTGTTTCCAGGTAAATGACCTAATCGGTGGATACCGTTGCGACACTAAAACTCCTTATCACCCGAAACCGTGTCAACAACAATAACGTGTGTTTTATTGGTTTTTTATTTTTTTTTCTAATTTATTTTTTTTTTCCTCTAAGATATTATACATAAGCCTACTCGATGGGAACGAAAAAACCAAACGAAACAGGCGACGCGTTTATTCTTCAAACTTATATAATACGTATGACTCGATCGTTTTATGATACGACAAATCGTCGCGTGAAAATCAACGAACAACAGTGTATGCCACTCTGATCTGTGTGTGATTTACAATGCGACGTTTTGTTTCGGTATTATGGGAGGACAGGGAAAATCTTAAGAGTACCGGACCTCGTCGTTTATTCGGCCGAAAAATACTCGAAATATAACCGATTGTCCGTTGCGTTTTTCCCGACATCCGAGCAGTCGACAGCTGAATAATTGGCAAGGCCACGTTTTCGGAAAATTTAAACTCGACGTCAATAAGGAACGTTAAATTTGGCCTACGGAAAGGACATTGTGGACGGCGACGCAGTTAATACCACGAACCCGAGTGCACACGTCCGAGATGCATAATACGACCGTGTTTCCGGCGGCGGAGAAGAAAACGCATTCGGCCTCCGGATATTTAAATACCACACTACCTCGATCGCGGGCGTGCAATACGCGCTCGATCGGTACGAACCCGTTAGGATTAACGACATTATTTATATTATTAGTATCGCGCGACGATTGCATTATACGCGCCCGCTGTTACCGGGGAAGAAAACGCGAGTAGAAAAAAAAAACGGACGACGAACGCGGTGCGAATGATGATATTATTTATGCGAAATAGAATAAATAATATAAAAAGAAAAAAGGATCGTGATGTAATTCGATACGACGGCCATGTGTATCGAAACTGTTTGTAAAAAAATACAATGATAAAAATGTGCCGCGCGTACCTACACGTGTACGCTGTACGAGCACGCGGCGTATTTTAATAATGGTTCGTCGTAGGCGCGCGCGCGTACGTGTGTAATAATGATAAAAAAAAAAAGAAACCTATCGCGCGTTGTATTATATTATTATTATTATTATTAGACGACACGAACGGACGCGTTTTAAACGGATGAAAGAACGAAAGAAAGGAAAAAAAAAAAATCCGCGTTCATCACAATCGAAGACGATTCGACGGCGGCGGCGCGATCACACCTTGCTAAATAATCTCAATGGACGTGTCGTAATCCGAGACGAGTTTGACGGGTGAGCCCCGGACGAGGGACGAGCGCTTTTTCTTTTTTTTTTTTTTGACGGGCCGACGCGACGACGACGACGACGACGACGAGGGGTCAAGATCCCACGACGATATTTTTGTTATTTAACGTCGCCCACGGGGCACAATGGACCGTGTCGTGATCCTTGTCAAAAAAAAATCGCAAATAATGGTGTCATTACGTACACTAAATTTGTGTATGGAAATCGCCCACCCGGCGGAGACCCCCCCACACCCCCGTGAATCTGTCCGTCTGGACTTTTCGAATACGTTATCGTATTATGTACACGCACGTTGCGTCGTACGTTCGAGAGCAGCAGTGTACGTGTGAATTTGCGGCCGTGATGGACACCCACGCGAGGAAAACACAATAAAACGGTTTTATATATTATATATTTTTTTTCGCTTTTCATTCGCCCGATCGCGTCGCGCTCGACAATAATAATAACAAAATAATCGTAATAATATCCAACATTATACCGCGCGGCGTTTCACCACGACGACGGTCACCGCTTGAATACGATTCTCGAAAACGAACATCGAACGTGAGAATTATTAAAACTAAAAAAAATAAATAAATACCCTTTTATCGAAAAACACATTCCATAGCGTTTAGTATAATAGCGAGTTTCCTTAAAATCGACTACATAATATTTGGTCGACACATTTTGATGAAAGAAACGACGTAAATTTATTTCGATGTGAAACGAAAAATGTTCAACGCGCGATTCTTTCGCATTTTTCAAAACAGAACGAAATATCGTAGTAGTCACATTTAGCCACGATCAGAGGCGAAAACTATATTCTCGGGCGCTTTAATGTGTAGCAGCTACGCCATTATGAGGATAGATATTTCGACGAAAGTAGTCGATTGTCTGCGATTTCGCTACTCCGACGAGCGTCTGCCGCGCGGGATCGCCCCTCCTTTGCCCGCGGTTTTTATTGCTGAAAATCGCGTTCGCGTTTCAATGATTAAACTCGCTTGTTCGGAGGCTCGTGGTTTCGTCGCCGCGGTCGTACGCGAGCTTTATTTTATGTCGCGGATTTACGGCGCGGTACCGGAGGAACGCGACGATATTGCGCACGGAGTAGATATAGTAATGGCAGCGGTCTTTGTAATCAAAGAACGGAAACGTCTGTTCGCTCACGCGCGCGAAACCGCGCGTATTAGCAAATATTATATATTATATTATTGCAACGACGACGCATAATAATAATACTCGATTATTATAATGTCGCACACGCGGAATAATAATCGTAACCGCGGCACAATAACGGCCGTGGCGATGCGAGCCGTACACCCGATTCATCACGTCCGTCTAATTGATACGGTTTTTATTCGGGCACGTCTCCGTAGACATGACCTCCCACGTGCATACGATATTATCATTATAATAACGCGGCTATACGGGCGCAGTCGACGACGGGCCGCGCGGAAAAATCGCCTTCGCGGCGCAATAACGGAGTGTTGTGCATACGATTTGCGACTTTGTGTTTGTGCGAAGCAGGTATATTCTCCGCAGTAGTCGAATATTAAAATACAAATATTCAGTCTGAACTCTGGCAACGGGAACGAAGAAATGGCTGTAGCGGTCAACAAGTTCAGCGGGGCAGGTCTCTGTTCCAGTCAGATTTTCTGGGAACTCTATAGTGATCGCGGGCGCATTTGATATCAAAGGAAGTTTCGATGGTCGAGAGACGATTTTTCGTCGGTAACAAATTTATGCTTTTTAAGACGATTTTCGCGCTAGCTGTTCGATACTTGTCGAGAAGCTTTTGTGAAGTGCCTACGCTTGGTGTTGGTTAGCAAATGTTTGGGTTTTTTTTCCACGTGTATTCGACAAAGTGTTATTCGAAATAATTTTGGTGTTTAGGTTGAGTTTTTGGGCGTTTTATGGCGACGGACGTTATTATTTCCGATACGAGGATTCCGTATCGGGCGCAGTGATTTCCGACGCGATTTCTCGGACGGAAGTTTGGAAAAACTCGCCATTCGGTCTCCGAATCATTGTGCGGCCATCAGGATGAAAAAAAATCAGAGAAATCTTTCTGAAACGCACTCGACCGCGGTCACTACACGGTCAACGCTGCAGCGTACACCTCGACGTCATATAATATACGTATTTACGTTCGCGATACTCGTACGCGTTTTACGAGCTCGTCAAATACACGTCGGACGACAACAATGGACGCGTTTATAAGCACTCGAGGTATAATGTTATTATTATTACGTGTACGGGCGGCGGCGCAAAGGATCTATCGTCGTTATTATTTATAACGGTCCTCGCTCTTTAGCCGCTCGAATCGCTCGCCAAGACGACGCGGCAGATGCGCCCCGTCCGGTCGGCCGGCCTCCGAGGGATCTCTTTTTACACTACTATTATCGTCGACGTGCCGGGCTCGATTACTACGGCTCGTCCTGCAGTTTTCGGCCCATTATTCCGAGTGGTTCGAGTGGTTATACAAAATATGCGCGCGCGCGCGCGCACCTGGAACGGTCGAATTATGTAAAGACGTCTGCGCCCCAAACTCTCGTATTCGGCACGAATCGGTCGCGAGGCTTCGGACAGCGTCGGTAAACTTATAGACAAGTATGTTTTCCGTGACGACTCAATAAAAATATCGTTTCATCGAAGCTAGATGAAGCGATAAGAATTACGCGTCGATTATTTATTATGTGTATGACGTGTTTAGCTTTATTTTTACGTCTGTCGTCACGATTTCGACTTGAAGGATCGGTTCGAATTTTTATGGATGGTTTCTGTTGGCAAATGTTGTTCAGTCGGTATTTGAACGGTCGAGAGTGATTAAAAACTGATGAAAACCGACAAAACTCTCGGAATACGTACATTTCTTTTTTATCCATCGTAACTCAAAAAATGAAATTATTAAGAGACTTGAAATGTTCACAGATTAGAGTTTGATGAGAGTGAAAAAAAGAAAACGCCGCTTTTGTACCGACTTTTACATTTGCGTAAACGTGTGCGTGACGATTTTGCGTATATACACGCGATTTCGTACGGTTTGTAACGATTATTACGTATATCGGTCGCCAACGTCGAGACGGGTTTTTTTCCCCTAGCAGATGTCGGAAAATCAAAATCCGATTACGCCGCTTTGGTTGACGTTGGTGTAGTGCAATATATAGATAGAAGTCGCGCTCGAAGACGTGAACTCGTCGTTGCTAATTATGCGTGCACGTTATACGCGTACTGTAATTAGAAATTGTTTAAACGGACTTTGATGGTTGTGTACGAAACGAAATCATCGGTTTGAGTTCGCGACCGAATGTTATCTCATCGACGAATAAGTACTTACGTATGTGTGGATTCGTGACTCGGACGATCGTAAATAGTATTGCGTTCATCGACGTGATAATAAGGTCTGATCGGAAAGAGAAACATCCACCCCAACTCATTCAAAACGCCATCGATCAGCCTCGAAAACAATTATTAATAAAACGTCTAAATCCAAGTTCTCCCGTGACTTTTTTTTCAAGAGGAATCCAAAAACCAACAAAATCTCGTACACAATAGGTATTATATGAAATCGTGAATTACACTTGTACCGTTTTGACTAAGTTTATTGTTTTCAGACCGAGCCTCGAAAGCTATCAAATTTGTGGTGACATTTCGATCGTCGAAACTATCGCGGCTGATCTACAAAACGTTTGTTTTACAAATATTTTATCGTAACAATTATTGGCCTGTACATTTTACAAAACATTACGACAGCCATGAGTAAAGCTTGTGTTGGGACGGCGGTTCTCATCTATTCTTCGTTATCGGCGCGGCTCTTGTTTTAAAAAAAAACGACCGAAATCCGTCAGAGACGCGCGTGTAGGTATAACTCTCGCGTTTTATTTTCGACGGGACAATATAACCGTGTCAATGGGGGTTTTTAATCATGTTATGCAAAATGTGGAACGCTTAAATATATTATATAGGTGTATAACGGATTATGAACTCTATGAGGTGTGATAAAATCTGATTGCACCATAAAACGTTTTATCTCGGCGGCGTTGGATATTGTATCGAGTTGCGCAGCTCGACGATGATAGCGATCGCGAATTCAACAGACAATCAAAACAAAATTTCGATAACTCATTTATATAACAACGGCGACGAGAGCCAAAGGAAAAGACAAAAAAAAAATGATAACAATAATAACAATTAGAGATAAACCGCCGCCGTGCTCACACACCCCACACGCGCCGCTTTGTTTACAATGGGCACTTAATTTTTTTTTTGCTTTCTAATTATTATTATTATAATGGCTTTATCGCATGCACTATTTTCGAAATTATGACTTAATACTACGCGAGTAATATGACAATATCACATAACAATGTTTGCGAACGATTGCCTTGGTTGTTTGTTTTCTTTATCGGTTACCAAAACGATAACGATTTTTTTTTTTTTTTTTCATTATTATTATTTCACCACAATAGCGATTCGAGCAATCCACTATTGATACGGATTTTTAATTGGTTTTTACTTTGTCGACAAACTGCACGCGGTGCAGTCGGTTCGCGCTGTAACCCGTCGCCACAGATGACGATTATGACGGTTTTTCTCAATAGTACCTATCGAAAATATAAAATACACACGCGCGGGGGGGGGGGGATTGTCCGGCGTTTTTCTCGACGTCAAACAATAGTAAAACACTAGTAAAACCGTGTACTCGACTCGAATACGCGTATTGACCCGCGACGATACATAAAAAAAGGTCTCTCGCGCGTTTACGAATTGAAAAAAAACGCCGCGAGCATATTACGCCGCTCAAATACATTTATTAGTAAATCTAACGAGACTCGCAGCAGTAACATTATAACGTTATGCATAACGCGCGCGCGCGCGCGTGTTTTTTTTTATCGCGACGTTAAATATTTGACGAAAACCCGACGACGGTTTCTCTCGCGCGCAATTCGATCGCTTTATTAAACGCGATTAACCTATCCGAAGCAATGCAAAAACGAAATTAACGTAGAACGGGACGCGAAGTGCAGTCCTCTCGTCTCTCCGCGCCCCGAAGGAAGCAGTGCACTTATTATTCATTTTTTTTTTTTTTAAATTTTTCTTTTTTCTTATCGATAACCAAGTGCACTGGCGCACAGCTGCAGCGGGGTAGGTAACTGCAGAGCGATGCGATTATCATGCACGCGCGCAATATTCCAATCCGACGATAACGTCGTCGTATTCGTATTTATAAATAAACATATTATAATGTACGTGTTGCACTTAAAAACTACACGTGCGGTGTAATATAATATTGTGCACAATACTCGTTCGCGTGTCCGGCGGGACGTCGTGGGCGGACATCGCGAAGCCGCTATTATGGAAACGATATCTCGACGACGACGTCCGGAAACGCGTGTACGTGTAACGCGACGGTCGCGGGATGTTCGCGAATCGACGGGAAACACGTGTGGGCGCATTCTCTCCACTCCGCAATAATTATTGTTCGCAACACTCTATGTACGTCTGTTTATGATTTCTGATAAGTAAAAAAAAATCGATTTTCTGTCGATTGCGAACAAAATTCTTACGCGATTATAATAATCAGCCGCGTTGTCGTGCCCCGTGCGTCTCTAAAACGACACGTGTGCCTGCCTACATCCGTTTTGTGCTGCACTCGGCGGCGGCCGATAATACTCACGAGACGCGTCTATAATATCAACCGTTCAAAAACCACAGTCGTTTTTTCAGGGTGCATTTGATGTATGTTCGTGGGTTACTCGTGGATTTCAATTGCCCCAAATCCTGCAGTTCTGTTTATTAACAAATCCACTGAGGTGGAAGTGTGCCTCGTCACTGAAAATTATGTTTTTCGCGAAATTTTCATCCACGACCGAGTTTCTCTTCAATCCATTCGCAAAATCGTCTTCTTTTTTGATGGTCCGTCAACACGTGGTTTATTTGTAAACCGCTCCGTGACGACTGAACCAATACAGAAAACCACAACTGATAATTAAATCGGAGTAATAGTAGATACTATAGTAACGATAAAAATAGGGCTGCAAACAAAATATTGAAAAAACGGCGGCAGATTCAAAAGTTGCAGGGACACCCTATATTATTTATCGTCACAAGCCATCGGGACGTTTCCTTGGCCGACTATTTCGGAAACGAGTGCGCGACTGCGTCACGGATAATCATCACGATCCGGCGGCGTCGGACAAGATCGAAATCGATTCATTTAGACCACAGTGACGCCGTCACTGAAAGAGAATGCTTACCTTCGGCTTCTTATTTTCACAGCGGCCGTGTAACGATCGACGAAAAAACAATAAATGAATCATACGCACGTGGACGACGACGACGACGGTCGGATGGCAATCGCAAAACCGGAATTCCGAAAATCTCGGCCGCGTAGACACGATTTTCGACGTCTTCTTGTACGCATCCAAGTACGGCGAGACCGCATATTATTATTATTATAATATACATAGGACGAAAGGTATAATATGTGCAGCGCCCGTTGATTAATTAATTTTCGACACTCTGCGGAGCGTCTATTGTTTCGCCGCCGCCGCCGCCGCCGCGCGCATTATGTTATTATTAATATTATTATCATATTTTTCTCGTTCTCTTTATTCCTGTCTCTAATATATATATATATTTCGTTATTCTAATAAATTGTAATGAAAGGCGTGTACGTACGGTACGGCTTGTGCGCGCGCGCGCGCGCAGAGAAAGAAAGCATAAAAGCTGTCGGAGAGATAACGAGTTTGGATAGTAATAATTAAAAAAAAAAAAAGAAAAAACCCGAAAACATCGCGACTCGTTATATACCGTTGTTGCCGGCAGGTATTTACCACCGCAGCGTTTCGTTCGACTAATACTTTTGCACACACACTCGCGTGATATAGACGGTTTTTTTTTTTAATATCCCGAACGAGAGTATAAGCTACCGAAAAAGTGTACGCGCGTGTTGCTGTTATTATTATTGATCAAACGGCGAAGGAAACGGCTGCAGAGAACCCACACACACACATTTAATAGATATAATGTGTTTACGAGACGGGTTGTATACTTCCGTGTAATGGCATCGTTAATAATTGGCGACCTCGTGCTGCCGAACGGCGGCGGCGGCGGCGGCGTGTTTATATTATATTTTCGTACATAAACTTTTTCCGCGAATGCGCGTAACCGTGGTCTCTTTCCCTCTCCCCCCCCCCTTCTGTTTTCTTCATATATTTTTTTTCTCTTTATTCGTGCCGATTAGAAACGCGAGTTTGGTCAATTTTGATAACAGTAAGTTTATACGGAAGTCGAATTTTTTTTTTTACACTGTAAATATAGGGGGACGCTCATTCGTTTCAAACGTTTTTTTTTTTTACTCATACTTTTTTCGAGCACTGTTTAATATTATACGGTATATTGTCAGTACAACTAATAATTATTCGTTAGAAAAATGAATAATCGCACGAGGTACAACACGGGTACTTTGTAGACGATTTTCTGTTTCAAGACTAATCCACTATGGTTTTCGGTTAATATGATTCAGAATTTAGATTAATCTAAATACGAAATACGAGTTTTGAAAAAGTGTCCGAACGAATTAACACGAATCGCACGAAAAACGTATAATTCTCGTAACGTGTTTTTTTTTCTCATTTATCCGATTTCACGCGAATCGACGTGCATTTTACCGGTCAATTCCGCATTTATATAAATGCGACACGAGACTTTGGCGTGACACCGAACGAGATGAATCCGTCCGTTTTTATAAGTCGTTTCACGTTGTGCGCTTATACAACGCGTGCGTGTACGTGTATAATTTGCGATTTCACGGGAAATGAGCGCAAGCCCGTCGTCTCAAAGTCACATACGCGATACACATACCAGCAATTCACTCGTCCGGCTCAAAATCGGTCCGGTTCAAAAACCGAGGCGTTCGCAGAGGAAGTCTACAGAACGAAATGCTCGCGTTGGCCGTCTTCATATTTCCCTACAAAAAAAAATTAAATAAAATGCAACCGAAACGATTAATAATATAATTATTAATTGTAAATTGTATTTAAACGTGATATTACCAATACGAACAACAACAAAAACTACTACCACTTGCATACAATATTTCACACGGTTTTCGAAATAATCGACGAAGCGTATAATTTTATCGTTCGATTTAAATAATCAACTCGTAGGAATTCGTTTTACGCGCTGTTAATATCAAAACGTATTAACTCCGCGAGCGTTTAAAAATATCCATTAGAATAATATAATATTGATGAATGTATACGTACACGATGTGTTTTTATTTTCGCCGGGCGAACGCGTTTAAAAAATTAGCGAACCCTCCGCGCGACCATTGTACATTTCAATAGGTAATGGCTATTGCCTATTACAATGGCTATTATTTCCAACAAAGAGCACATAATAAAATACCCCAAATTTTTTTTCTCTCTTTTTTCCCGTCGCCGAACACGAGGGAGCAATGATAATGGTAAAAACCAGCAAACGTACAAAACATTTTCTACAAACCTGCAACCATCGATAAAATCAAACGGAAAAGAATAAAATATACGTATAATTTATTCCGTAAAAACCCAAATCCAACGGCCGATGCTGGAAACGGTTTCGCAGTGTGTTATTTATATGAAATAATAATAATAATATTATCTTGTTTAAAGACCTATCTCGCGTGTGTGTAGGATCGTCGGACGTTCCATCATATTTTAACGATAAAAATACAAAATAAACGATTGCTCATTCGTATGAAATAATATTTTTACCGAACAGCACTCGTTTTCGGTCGTAACAAAATACATATTATTATTATATTTTTTCGAGGATAATATTATGTGATAAATAGGGCTCGGATTATGTAGCAAAATAAATCCTTAAAAAAGCATTTTAAGTAGCCGAAAAAAGCAAAAAAAAAGCATTTATTAAATTTAATTCTGAAAAAAACAAATTTCAATTACACATAAAATTAAATATTAAAAAAGGAATTTACGACCACATATTTGGTCAAGATACTTTCATTAGAACTCATTCTATTGGTTGCTGCTAATATATTATATATTTATACGTAGAAAAAGACCTTTCCACATCAACCGATGTAATCCATGCATATTTCATATAAACTAAATCATTTAAATCATACTGTTATGATTATTCATTACAATTTCGGCACAATAACGATAGTTATTTTATCATTCATACGTTTATTACTGGTTGTAAAATTTCTGGTAATTTCTGGATTTATAGTCCAAGTATAATATACATAAAAATAAGTTAAATTTTCAAGAAAAATATGTAAAAATTAAGAAAAAATAACCAAACAGGGAAAAAAGCAATAAAAAGCAAGTTTTGTGGAAAAAAGCAAAAAAAAAAGTTTACTTCATTGAAATCAGAACGATTCAAAACGTATTTATCTATGAGAATTATATTTCTATCACACACACCTCAAAAGAAGCATTTGCTACAAAATCCGAGCCTTAGTGATAAATATTTTGAAAAAAAAATAAATAGTTAAAAAAATAATAATTCAAACGAGCGAGCGTGTCGTCTGCGCTGTGTAGCTACACTTTTCGACGCTTCCGAGTCACGTGTGTTTTTGTTTTTAATTTTCTAAATTATATAATATCGTCTTATCGAGTGGTTGTGCTATTCAATTTGGAGATTTCATAATATATTTTGTGAAAAAAAACACAAAGAAAATATAGTGAATAACACAACAAATCGTTAATTGTATTTCGGTTTTAAATAAAATAAACGAATTTTCGAAATCAGACGGTTGTTCGTTCAACGTACCTGGAAATAATCAATTTGCAATAATCCCCGTACGACGATAATACAATAATAATATTATACGTGTGCGAAACCACCGGGTAGTGAACGAGACTTATTTTACTCCGCGACGATCCATTAAAAAAAGATTCCGTCCTCTTTCACTAATCCTCTTATGAACTCTTTACTCATATCTCTCACAGATAACCCTTCGCGTAGACATCTGCTTTTCCGTTAACTTCTCGAGCGCCTCGAACGCATAATACCCCAATAGTCGGTTCGCAGTAAACGCATAATAACATATATAATGTTTCGTTCTTTTTCGTGAATCACGACCAGTAAAACCGTTCGTCGGCTGCATCGTTTACCGCATTTACCATCGTCGTAATTCTATACTTGTACTACTTAAACAATATTGCATACTCATACTTCTCCGAGTGATTCTATAAAGAAGAAGGGCAAATTGTTAATTACATAATTGTTTTCACTCTGTTTCGCTTTCGTTTTTGAAAATATTAATCCAATAGCAAATAAACGAAAAGTTGTCAAAATCCGTAACGATAATTTATAAGCATCTACCGACACGACCGTAAGAGGTTTGGCGACGCGATTTTCGATGTTAAAATGTTATTACTTATTACAATCACAAGCGGGGAGAATAAATTGTAATGATAATTAGATATTACGCTCAAAGTCATTTTTCTACTCGGCAACAACAATCGACTGTTTATGACTTTATGAACAAGTCGTAATTGATTTACACTAAATACAAACGTATAAACGGAGTGTTTTGTATAAACTTAATCATATTATTTATTATCAATAGAGATTATCAATATACATAGTATTTTAATACTTACTCGCCATTATGCGTGTATTTTATTGACTCGAGAAAGTCAAAAAAAAAAAAATAATCAAGTTAAATTCACATAAGAATGATTAAGTCGGTTGTTAATGAATGATAAACTTAACACTTGGAATTTAAAAGAAAATAAATAATTAATTTAATTTAAACAGCATATTATACCTAAATTAAAATTAAATTGTGTTTATATTGAACGTATTATACATGATTATAATATGTGATGAAAAAAATGCTAGTTATATTAATTAAACTCGACTTATATAATTTTCCAAACACGCATTTATAGAAAATAAAATACATTTTTACAGTGGTTATTTAAACTTAAACTTAAAAAAAAAAATGTCAACTTTGTATTCGATATAACGGTTGTCTTTGTAAATTATATAATTTTTACGAAAAACCATGTACAATTGTTCATGCATAAAAAATTTGTGATTATTAAAAAATCCGTTCGAAACGAGATGGATCTTCGACGCAATAAAATATCTAAGCGTTTTACGAGCGCGCGCAATAAACTATTCATCTAGCAAACTCGTCGAAAACAAATCGTAATAAAAATAACAATATGAAAGAATTCCGTTTTGTCTTTGTTGCCCGAATACGTTCTCGTCCGTCGTCTGTAGTCGCCGAAAATATTGAACGTATTCATATTTTGTCCAAGAGTTTCGTGATATCGTACGCTATGCAAATCCGAGCGGGGGGACGTTTCGTCGGGGCGTTTTAGTTCGTTCGGATATTTTTCGGGTTTTTTTTGTTCGGAACGAGTATCCGCTATAAAGCGGCCTATAACTGTCAACGCGAGAGGAGGAAAAAAACGCGGTTAATCGCAAATCGCCCCCGAAAACGTGACCGCCGCCGACCGCGGTGAAACCCGATACGCGGGGTGGTCGATCCGCATACTAAAAATCGCCGCAATAAAATAAATATTGTCCGCCCGGAAAACCGACCGCGATCCGAACGTTGTATTCTCCGGGCGTTTCAGTGTTTCCTCCACTCTCTCGGTCGAGTTCCCCGCGACGACGCGACGTACGGTATAATAATATAATATACGCGCGTCCGTTCGCGTCAATACGCCAAAACAACGGTTTGCAGGGGGTAACCAGGCGGTAAAATAATATGTTTGGTCAATGAAGCTTATAAGGCGTTTTGTGTGTGTGTGTGCGCGCGCGCGCGTCCCCTGGCCATTCCCTAGCCAACCTGCATTTTTATTTGATCGATAACGTCAGTGTGGGATAGAGGTACCTACACGCGCGCGCGCGCGCCCGTCTCTGTTCACGTATTTATTATTATGTATATATTATATGCGGATTTGAATAAAAATAATGGTTCGCCGCGGGGCTATTGTCGCGGTTGACACATGACTCTCGTCGCGCGCGCGCGCGCGCACAAAAGGAGATTGCGATCGGACAGGAAAAAACGGGAAACGGAGGAGCGAAGGAAAAAAAAATCCAAACGGACCGCGTATAATAATAATAATGACAATAATATTACGCGGCTTTGTGCGCGGAAATTTTCATGCAAATCCTTCTCTAACGGTCTAGAACTTTGACGCGCGCGCGCGCGCGCGCGTTTTCGCAATCATTTTTTTCTTTCTCCTTTGATTTGTTTACTGTATTTTTTTCACGGTTTCACCTTACTCGCGGAGGATCGTCGTCGTCGCTCGCCTCTCTACCCGCATATTATGAATTATAGTGGACGTCGCGAAATCCGCCGCCGACGCAGAGCCGTTTCCGCTCTGGCCCGGACCGCTAAAACGGGTCGTTTATACGCCGTTTCCTGTAGCTATATACACTCGTATTAATGTATATAATAATGCGGCGTACGGCATATCGTTCGCGTCTCCGCGCCGGCATCCCTTCCAGCTGCCGTCGATTTCGTGTGCGGACGAGCCTATGCGGCGGCGCGGCGGCCACCCCGTATTACACATTACGCGCGTACCGTCTCACGACCCTTGTATCGCGGCAGCAGGTTGTCCGGGGGCTCGTAAATCTCGCAGGAAAGTCTGGAGACACGCGAGCGTTCGAGTGCGGTCATTTGCCGTTCGGTCGCGGAAACGCGCATTACGGTATACGTGTGTATACGAGTATAATACTCGTACGCGCGCGCGTACGTCATGTACAGGGTGGCCCGCGGCGATCGATGTGCCGACAGAGTCGCAATCTTAAAATCGTAAAATATTTCCCGATTTCCCTTCCCGATTAACTTGCGTTTAATTATATTGTAAAACCGATGGTGCGATTTTCAATCGCCAAAGAACGATCGTCGTGCGATTTTATAGGAAACGAACAAAAGGTTTTTTTCCCAAGCCGGTCGAATGTGACTCGCTACAAATTAATAAATCCGACCGGAAGTGCCATCGGCGTGACCCCGACTATATACTCGTTTATGAAATTTTCATCGAGATATCACGTCGGACCACCCTGTATATGTATTATACAAATTATATACTATTGCCGAGGGAGAGCGGCTTGCGTATACCCACTAATATATCAAAGACAGCCGTTATATAAGACACGTGTGTGGTTTTCGAGAATAAACTGAATATTACGCGACGCGTCGCACGACAAAGTATATTATTACATTTTATTTATTGTCGACAGAACGCGCGAGGAAAAGTGCGCGAATCGTTTTCGCGAGATTTCCGCGAAAAACGACATTCGGCGGTTATACAATATTCTAACGCGAATCAAGCTCCATCGTTAATCGTAATATTACCAATATTATGCACGCGAAATTATTATGAAACGACGAAATCCGGCGATATCTTCGAGAAAAACTGTTCATCGTTCTCGATGCTACGAGTGTTTGGAAAACAGAATGTTATGCCGAGCAATAATTTATTTATTGCTCGTCATAAAAATGCGCCGAAGCAAACGCGAGATTTGTCCCATGATTTTCGATAATATCGTTTCGAGCGTAACAAAACAATACCGACCGAAGACTGAAAACTCAAAACAACGGCAGGCCTAGTATTTTTTTCGATTCGATATTTTCAAACGAGATTTTTTGTTTTTTTGTCTTTGCAACTCTGAGAACTTTTCTTTATCTTTTGGGAAAAGTTATAAATCTTTCGGAAAACACGCGAGAAAAAAACCGATCGTCCGCGCACGTAAACGGTTCGAAATCGAAACTCGCACACACCGCCGCCGCCGCCGTTTTGTTTTTAATGAGAAACACAAAAGTTTCCCCACAGATCCGCACAATAAACCGTGTCGCGCGACGTCTCCTACAAAAATAATACATAATAATATAACAGTGCGATAAATAATAATGATCGTATGAATTAGGTGTAATAAAAGTATCGCGTAATTCGCGCGACTCTCCGCGTACGATATAAATTACATTGTAAAAAGGACCTAACCCGCGTTACTCTTTTACAAAACACACG
The DNA here is from genome assembly GCA_948098885.1 of Drepanosiphum platanoidis. Classification (NCBI taxonomy): domain Eukaryota; kingdom Metazoa; phylum Arthropoda; class Insecta; order Hemiptera; family Aphididae; genus Drepanosiphum; species Drepanosiphum platanoidis. Next base: position 9,282,775 of record OX402536.1, on the reverse strand, counting down.
CGCGCAGAGTGAATAACGTGATTTATAACATGAGGTCGCGATTTTTTCGCCGGCACACGTTTCGCGTGAAACGCGCACACAAATGACCTAAAAACGTCAGCGAACGCGAAACAACGAATACTTTTGTGGAAATATAAACCGCACAGACGAAATATTATAATAATATAATATGGTCGTCGCGCGGAAAACAAAACGTCGAATTAAATTTGAAATTATAATTTAACGATTAAAGTATATTATATAATACATGTTGGACTCGTATCGATCGAACGTTTTGATAGACTATTGAACGTTTTATTTTCGATCGGGACTTTTATGTCGAACGAATGCTATTTCATACGGCGAATAAGCGGGAAATCATACGTTCCGATGGTAATGATTTTCATTCCATTAAAATTGTTGAAAATATTGAGAATAAGTTTAAAGAAGTATCTTGTGCAAATGGTGTTGAAATATACAATAAATTTAAAAATGTCATTGAAAAAAAATGACGGATTTCGACAGTTATCAAATATTTCCAAAATTATAACTGGAGAAAATACCTCAACTAACAATATACCAGAAGATCTTTCAAGCAGTGACTTAGTATACTTTAAGTATGCCCCGATATCTTCAACGGACGTAGAACGAAGTTTTTCTAGATTCAAGAACATATTTGCTGAAAACCGACGTGCATTTTTATTTGAAAATCTAGCCAAGTCTTTAGTAGTTAATTGTGACTCTCCAGGTAAATTTAAAAATATCATAAAAATCTATTGCATTTGTTTAAATTGATTTTCGTTCATGACTTTTTGTTTAGATGAGTGAATGTTCAAATTACTACAACTCAATGCAGTTCAATATAACGTACAAAAATATTGTAAATACATTTTAGAATACATTTTTTCTATTCAGTATAGATTATTAAATGAATTATATAAATTTTAAAACTAAATAAATTTATTAAACTTTCATTTTTGTTTGCATATTTAAAGTGCATATTTTAATGATATTCAGTGCATAAATGCATGCATATTTCGTACATTTTTTGTGCATATAATTCCGGGCCCTAGTAATGATAATAATCACAACTAGGTGGAAGAAAAATCACGTCGCTTTCGAGTCGATCCGATACAATGGACTTTTCTAATCGAACGACGAGCTCTCTCGACTTTGACGATAAAATATAGTCGCTCGCGCGTGTTCGGACGTTACGGGTGTGTTTGTTTCCCGTCGACATCGTGTAACCGTCTAATAATTCGGCGGCCAGTCCGTTATTAATATAATACGAGCGCAGGAAAAGAGGGGCGACGTGATAAACGTCGTGAATGAGAACGCGGCCTGAGAATCGCGAATTATTCAAATTCCGGTTTTCGGCCGAAATAAACGGCGTCGTCCGAGAACGTCGCGGCAATCGGCTTTTATTGTGAAAAACTGCCGTTTCGCGCAAAAACCATCTGGTCATAAAAGGTCACCCAGCTATGATATAACCTCTCGCGCGGGCCGTACAGGTTATAGGTCAACGTCATTGTGCCGCGGCGTTTCCCTTCTCTCAGCTGCACACGACGCTTTTTGTTTTTTTTTTTTTTTCGGGGGTTTTCTCTCCCGGTCCAGCCAGTTCGATCACTCGCGCGCGCGCGCGCGCGTGTATTATTTAAATAAACAGCCGCATTTGAATAATAAATATATGATTTCTATAAAAACGTCCGGCCGAATTTAACGTATATTATTTTTTGGGGTGTAATGTTCCCCATTAGCAGATTTTTTTTTCCCGCCTTTCCCCCAGAGGCACTAAAAACTCATCTCTTTCCCTCTCGCTCTCTAATATTCATTGTTGTTGTATATTATCGCATCCGGCCCTTTTTTTCTCTCTCCTCTTTCTGCCGCGCGGAATCGCCGCACGACCGGCCGTTTCCCACAGCCGCCGCCGCGGAATTGTCACCCGGAACGACGACGACGACGACGCGCGGGGTCACGTGGATAGGTATAGTCGACGTACAATTATTGTCATTATCGCGCCGCCGGCAGGACACGAAAAGGATAGGCGGTCGTCCTGTACACGAAAATCGATCTCGATTCGAACCGTATATAATATTTTACATGGGTCCCGCATAATTTAATACGACGAGAGTCGAATGTCGTATATGGTTTAAAATTTTTGTTCGCCACATTGTTTTGTCGATTTAACGGGGTCTAACGTGTTCGCGGAAATCACGTGCCTAAGAGTTGGCAAGAGTGATCAAACGCACAGTTTTATTATAATAATTTATAAAACGTGATCGACAATATTTAAAAATTAAAACAACCAGGTTTTTTCATTAAAAGTCATCAAATCACTCGAAATTGTTTTTCGATAGTTTTCTCTATACTATCATACTATCATTTGTATGCAATTATTAATCTTTAGAAGAAATCAAACTTTTTACATTAAATACCCGAGGGAGTCGAAATAGAATATTAGTGTTTGAAAAAAAAAAAAAATGTAAAAACAAAATAAACAAAAAAGCCGACCAGACCGAGAAGTTTGCTTTCTTTCGACGAATCTACTACAGACGACACGTCTGAAATATACAGTTTCGCTCATAATAATAATTGAGAATAATTGTCGTTTAACACTTTTAGATATTATACTTAAAATCAATAAAATAAAATCGAAGTCGATCTGTCGAAACAAGCGAGTTCGGGTTATATTTTTCTTCTACAAAGACCCGTTGACGAATAGCTCGAAAAACGTATTCGTCATTGTTTCGAATGACATCGGCGGCGCGGTCTTAAAGTGGCCTCGATAATATGTCATTTGTCATGTGTAACGGACATTTGGTCCGTTCGGAATATTCAAAAGACGAAAAAAAATATTTACAACATATTTTATGTTATTTAATATTTACTGTCGCTGTCAGTCTACCAGCTCATAATTATTAAGCAATGGGACCTCCACAAAGAACTATAATATACCATATGGTTAACATTAATTAACGAACTCTCGTTCTAATATAAAAAAAAAGGAAATTAATAACGAATAGTGGCGCACAAAAATAATGAATACGTTTTGATAATTATCACGAAATCCGTATAATATATTATACGCACGTTTTATTTAAGACGGCGCGTTTTAAATATTGAAAAACAATGTCAATCGCTAAAACATTTTTTATCGCATACGAGTTTATTTCTTATGATTTTCCAAAATACGCTTTGTATTTTCAAAACATTTTAGTCGTTTGGAATTTTCGTCATCATCATGGAATTTCCACACGTCTTTTCGTCCCGACGCGAAACGTATTTATTTTATTTTTCTCGTCTCGACGAGGACAAGTTTGTTTTATCGAATTGAATACACTCCGCGCGCGAATCGTACGTTTATAAAAGGCGCCGCGCGATAAATTATTATTCAACCCGAATGCTCGAGCGTGGCGAGTCGCTTAATAAACACACGACTTTTGGACTTTTAAACGCGAAAAGTCCTGACGACGGCGACGACGTTTGCGCGAACGTGGCGGCCGACACACGAATTTGAAATGTACACCGAAATTCCGATTTAACCGATTGCTCCGTCGACTGCAATATTTGTGATATCAAAAACGCGCACGGCGGCGCGGCGATAAAACTACGATTTGAATCGCAATCGCCGGCAAAGCGCGCCGGATGAAAATCGTGGATTTCGTTGAAGACGGCGTTGAATTATTGTTGTGTGTAGTACGCGTCGTCGTCGCAACGAAATTCGTTTGTAAAATACACGCAGAAATTCCGTCCATGAAATCGAACCGCGTGCCGGCCACACCGAGTAGTTTAACTTGGCGTTTTCAAACGTATTTGACGATTAAAAATGTTTAAATAATAATCATAACACCGGACGACTCGTACGACAATAATATTGGTCGCGTATTTACTATCAGGATACAATATAGGTACTCGTTTATGTGATTTGTAATTGAAAACGAATTTCAAACGCTAGCGATAAACGTCCTCGCGAGAACGCGGTTAGAGCAACTAAAAACGTTCTGAATTCGTTCATTTTTTTTTTTTCACTTTTCCCTTCTCCTTTTCTCCGAGACGTCTGTCCGACCACGTGCGATGTAATAAACGGCCGAGCAGTAAAACGCGGAGACCGTTTTGATCGACAACCCCGAAATATCCACGCCGCATAACGTTTTTATTATTCCGTTCGCCCGTCGTCGTCGTGTTTGTCCGACGCGACGAGACGAGAACGTTTTTCGTTTCACACGGAGACCTATCCGACAAGGCGCGTTATGTTTATCGTGTGTGTGTGTGTGTGTCCGTCGCGCGCACAACAGATGTAGTGTATACGGACAGGACACTCTCACGGTTCGGTCGTGTGTTTGTGTAAACAACGGCGAGAGTTGCACGACGACCGTAATAATATGTATACACGTCGCGTGATATCGGACCGACAAAAAGGGACAAAGTTTTGTGTTGCTATGTGTGTCGGTTTGGTTTTTTTCTTTCCCAGAACGAGGAGAAAAAACGAAAAAATCCGCCCGTCCGCTCTCGAGACGGAAGCGTGTTTTTGTACACACAAATATTACGCTATTTGTGGTGTTCGCGTGGAATACGACGAACGGTAAATACACGTATATGAATAAAAAAAAACAAAAAATGACCCATGCCCGTCGCGGACTACCGTGTCACAATAATAATAACAATAATGTGTACACAAAGGGATCGGAGGTTCGCGTTATTGTTTGTCCGACGACAACACGTCGTCGTTTCTCTCAGACGCGAAATCCTTCGTCCTCGCGTTGACCGGATCGGCGTGTTTTTTTCGTCCTTTTTTTCTCCCCGCTCTCTCCGCGTGTGTGTGTAAACAACTAGGGGAACCGCGCGACGGCGGTGCGTTAAATGCCGTTTAAACGTCGTCCTTTACGTCACCCTCGAAATAATGATATGAAAAAAAAAAAAAATCGGCGTTTTTTTTTTTCGGACGCCGCGCGCACTTGTGCCTACGCCGCCGCCGTCGATAAACTATTATAATACGATATTACAATGAAAAAAAAAAAAAAACCATAATCGTATCGCACACGACACGTCCGATTTCCTCGTCGATCCGTCAAACTCACACCGATTCCGACTTATTTATTCATAAGTAATTATTATTCACGAGGTACGCGTAGTAGTATAATGCGATCGATTTCATTATCCGCGCGTCGTTTTCGGGCGAACGCTCGGTTTTCCGTTCGACGTTCGTAAATGTTTTACACGGCGAATATCGTTTTTAACGAAAACAAATTTTCCACTCGAACTCGTAGGTAAACGTGGCGGCAGTAGTTTCGAGTACATTACGAAACCTTGGAATATCGTATTTTAATGTTGACAATGGACTAGTTTTTAGACGCGGTTTTCGGCGGTAAATATACCATCTTTAAAATCGACGTGACGACGACGTTTCGAGACGAGACGACCGTATAAAAAATAAACGCTGCCGCAGTCCGCGTCGTCGTCGTGGCGAGACATGTCGTTTTCGCGACGAGCAGTGTAAAATAACAGAAAAAGAAAAAATAAACACTGCCGTCGTCGTAGAATCGGAAACAAATAGAATTTGTGACTCTTTATAAAAAAAAAAGGGGGAAAAAAACAAAACTGGTACACATCATAATACCCCGTGTCATTGGCCAACGGAGTTTGTACGAAATGTAAACACGCGTGTACTATAAATTATAATATAACGTGTACAGTAATAACGTAACATAATGTATCGTAATCGGTGCGCCCGCGGGGAACAATGTGCCGTGTCGTTTTCCAAATATAAATAATAACCTCCTGTCGCACGACAATTAACTGAAAAATTATATCGCGTTTATAATAAAATCGGGACGTGCTACTAATTTTCTGGTCGGTTTTTTTATTTTTTTTTTTTTTTTCTATACGTTTACGCTAGAAACAAAAAAAAGACGACAAAAAAAAAAAAAAAACGAAACGGATTAAATCAACAAGAGAGCGGCGACCGTTCGGGTCGTTACGCGCCGATTCGGGGCGGACGCGGGCGAAAAAAACGCGAGAGAGAAAAGAAAACCGCGCGCCGACACGGCCGAAAATCGGCCGTGTAAATCATTTGCACGATTACGAAACAATGGCGCGAGAGAAAACGGGGAAAAAAAAAGCACACACGGCGCGTTTTTTATTTGTTGTTTCTCGCTCCGAACGTTTTTTTTTTTTGACCGCGCTCGATTATATCCCTCTCGGGGACCGGTTCGCGACTGCTCTGCAGTCACCGACCGTCGACGACGGGGAGAAGTCGGTTTTTTTTTCTCACACATAACGCGCGTACGATTTAATGAACCAAGTGTGTATATGTATACACACACGTTATTATTATACGACGACGCCGCCGCCGCCGCCGTTCTCATCGTCGTCAACCCTTTGCACAATGAATAACAGTTTTTTTTTATTTTCTACGACGCGTATCGGCGGCGGTAGCAGCGGTGACTGGGCTATTTTGTTTTTGTTTTTTTTTTTATGTCTTTTTATCCCTCCCGGTCATGTCCCGTATGCATATGCGCATATTATAAATTATATTACATTAGTATACAAATATATCGGGTGCGTAGACAAAAAAAAAATAACAATAATAATAAACGAAACAATGATGAAAAAAAACGACGACGACGGTCAGGACGGAACGCGTGAATTAAAAAAAAAAAAAACCCGTGTCCCATACCCCCGGGGACTATTAAAAAAAAAAGTAATATTGTTCGCGGATTTATGGTCGATTAGTCGTTATATTGGGCTACTACCGCGTGTAATATAATATATTACAGCGCGCGCGTTTTAGACAAATACGTTCGTTAAATGAGTAGCATATTATTATTATCATCGTCGTCGCTATTATGATAATACGATAGTATAATAACAATATACGCGAGAGCCGCGGCGGAAAAACGATTATCGCCATTAAAACGCGCATATCAAATTCAATATGAACCCTTTTTTTTGTCAGCGATGACGCGCGTGCGTGTGTTTTTCGTATACAAATAATATATGATATTTCATCGTGTTGCTGCGACGTGTGTAGGAAAAACGCCCGCCCGCAGAGGGCTCGAACGGCGTCGAACGATGACTTTTGATCGCGTGATATATTCGATAATAATTATTATAATACGCGAGCGCGAGTATAAACGCCGTGCCGAGTTAATAAATACATATACTCGCATAAAGGACAACGACACAAAAGACGATATCAATATCCGTTGGATGTATATATTATTATTGTTTTGTTGGGTTTAATATTATTTTAAGGACGTATTTGCAGGACGACGACGAGCGAATACCGAAATCATAACAATATATCTACCCATTCGCATGAAACAGTGACGATATAACCTGGACGGGTTAGGTTAGGTTAGGGACGGGGTGCTATTAACGCGCGCGCTGTGCCAAAATAATAATACGTCGTATAGTTTGATATTATAATTTTCCAAAAAAATGCATCAACAATTGAAAATCACTTGTTTCGCCCGCGAAATCTGATAGTTTTCTTAAAAAAATCAAGAGGTTTTCCGTTTTGCACTATCGTACGGAAAAACACCAATCGTCGTGAAATCAATAAATTCCGTAACGATGTGAAACGAAAAAACTATATAGGAAAAAATTGACGTGCCAGTGTTTTTTCTATATCAATTAGTATTAGTAATATTATTGTCTCATAGATATATTTTTAATTCCCAAGGAAACGAGATAATAATATAATAACCGATTGTTGATGATGATAATTTCCTTTTATTTATTGGATAAACGGTACCTAATGAGACGAGCGAAATGTTTTTAAATTGCTTAGAAATGATTCGCGCGTATCTGACGAAAACTTTCTCGTATTCTTCTCATTCCGCGTACAGAATTATTAGCGCTCGGTTCGTAAGTTATTGCTAAGCGGAATTCCGGCAGGTCTTCCGAATCGAACACACGGGGCGACTGAAATATTAGTGCGGAGGGGCTGACTGCACGACACAGACTCGCCACCCTCTTCCGCGGGTTCGTCCGAATTCCGACGTATATGTAATATGACGTATATTATTATTATTATTATTATTATTATTTTGCTATTCGTGTGTAAATCACACATTCGAATTGATTTTTAGAAGTGGAAAGCTCGTCGAAGGGTCGACCGAGATTACCTCGAGGGGTTGAATTCGCGCGGGCGGCTCTCGTCGAATCTCGTCGTCGGACAAATGGATGGACAGCCGAAATCGTTTTTGAAACCGGTGCTGAGCGTTGTCGGTCGTCGAATTCGGGGCCGCCGCGCCGCGCCGACTTGAACCGATTCGAACAGAAGCGTCTCGATTTACCTCGCATGCGTCGGCGCATCTGTACGTGCGCGCGATACACCGCGAATTTTTTTATAAGACAACAAACCACGCGTAATATTATTCATTACACGTTATTGTAATGACGCCACGTGCAAAAGCGCTGCGCCGAGCATACTGTGACAAGAGAACATGCGCCCGCCGACCGACGGACCGGACCGGCAGCATGAGTGCGCCGCGACACGACGCGAAATCGTATTAAAAAAAAAATAATAAATACAAAAATATTACAATCTGTCGGTCAGCGCGTGTCGTACGGTATAATATTGCACTCCGTCGACGACGAAACGGTTTTATTATAATACAATATATTATTATTGTGATCGTGTAAATATGCATAATCACGCCTACGTTCGAATCGGACAGTTTAATTGCTTTTCAATCTCAAGTAATATTGTACTCGTGATACGAGATAACGTTTACGCGCGTATAAAATGGCGTTTATCGAACGGCGTTTTTCGTTTAGCGACGTGTTTATAATAATATTATATCATTCGAGTAATAACTCGGCGTTCTTAATGTCATCTGACAATGGATAATAAATCTTTTAACGTTATCGTGTTTTTATTTCTTGACAAACGCGCGTTACATTATTATTATTAAACAACAGACGATAAACCTGCGGCGCGGCGGCGGCCGTATTTGATTTCGGTTCTTTTTTTTCCTCTTTTTCGTCACGATTTTATTTAAACCGGCCGTCGTTGCTCATATAGGTAGGTTCGCAATGACTGATTTGCTAACGACGATCGCGATCGAATGCGGAAACACCGCGGACGACCGAGGAATTATGATTTTTTTTGTCGATTTTTACGGCCGACTAATTCAAACTGTTTTCACGACGCTCTCGTCACCACGTGGTTGGCAAAAGCGAATACGTCCGTCGTCGCGACAAAACGAAGACTATATTCCAAATAAACGGAGTGCCGACCGCATAGACTACTATAATATGATGTACCCGACGACGACGACGAAACAACGTTTGTAGACCTAAAATGAAAATAACGAAATCATTAGAAATCTCATTCCCGATTATAATACGAGTGTGAACAACACACATCGCGATATGGAATTCAAAATAAATAAATATCGCGAATAAATCGATAAACTCGGTTTTTACACTATATAAAAGTGCGAGATACTTGCGATAACAGGAATATACGAAAAGACGAATATTTGCACGCGTTTATTGCGCCGGACCGAAAGTCGATTCGTCGTCTCGCGGTGTTGTCGCATTGTCGTTTTTTCATAATATACTATTTTCTCGGAACAAACAATGGAAATTTTGCCTTTTTTCGCGCGCGTTTTCTGATTACGCGTGCCGGCGTGTTTTTCTCCCCTACGTACGTATGTGTGTTCGCCAAACGATTGATACGCACATCGCGCACACTACACACCGATTTACGTTTTTTTTCTCACACACACAGACTCACACACTCTCCTCTCTGTCCGCGTCTTTGCTTCGGGCGAATCAATACGCGCGTACAGCATGTCGAATCGAAAACCAGGACGGTCGAGCCTAGAGCAGGATAATATTTGTTTTTTTTGAAGTATTAATTTGGAAAACGATGGTTTCCGAAGGAAGTCTCGTATTATAACGTTATTCGAACGCGAGGCGTTGCGCGTGGATTTTTTGAAAATCATATTTGCAACGGTTCGTCCACACACGTCATTTCGGAATGTCGTCATTTGTTTTCAATCGTTCGAATGTCACAATAATATGTTCGCTGTGACTCACTCGCAATGACACTCGACGGCGGTACCGTAAATTCATACGGACCATACTGATCGACAAAGAACGTTTTTCAGTGGATTTTTTTTCTTTCTTTTCCGTTTATGCATGTATTTCCTTTGTCGTCGCTTATACATTTATTTTATGGCCGGAATTCATTTCGCTCACGGGACTGTGCAAAACGTTAAAAATAAAAACCGTTCACCTAAATAATATAACAATAATATGTATTATTTGAACGTATTTCATTTATTCGTATAATATATAATATATACATTTTATGATGATCGTGTAATTTGACGTACCTCTTCGATTTTCGGAACCCAAAGGTTAGGTTCTTTTTTAACACGGCCGCATTCACAAGACGTTTATTGTATGATTTTCTCGCCCGAAACAATTCGTGAAGTTGAAAATCGTTTTTATCAAAACGGAAACAATAATCTAATGTTGCTGTAGGTAAATATTTTTGATGAATTCATCAGTTCGAAACACGATGCCGATCGTCAAATGTTCGCACACTTGTTTGAATAAGATAAAAAAAAAGTACGAATCGAAAATTTTTCTTTTCACATTAACAATGTATGTTATTATTATTATTATTATTATCGTGTCGTCGAGCGTTCGGGGCGGTTTTCGAGGGTTTCTCGTTAGACAGATTTTCGTCCAACGCTAAATATGTATTTTCGTCACTCTTCGAGTACTGCAGACGATGACCTAACCGAATGACTTTGCTAAAAACGCTCTTACACAATATACGAGTATTATGCGGATCATCCGTCAAGAGAATCGCGTAGATAATTCGCAATGACCGCTGTAGTGGGGTACTATACCACTTCGAAGAGACGTTTGTTTCCGACCGAATCGGAGCGAAAGAAATGTCGATTAATTTATTAGAATGACGTAAAGTAAACGAATCGCTGGTTTTCGGAATGGCCGGTTGTGTTGATTTCCGCGATTCGTTAAGCTATTGTTCCAACGGAAATCGCGCGAATCATTACGATTAATTGATTTAGGCCGCGCGCACATTGGATGCGTTTTCGGACGATTATAAAAATATTCTCGGATCGATAGAGAAAAAAAAGGAAACATTTCGCCGTGCGTTTTACAGAATACTCGTAATAATAATTCGCGAGCGGCCGGATGAAACGGAAGAAATAAACCGTTTGACGTCCTTTCTCTTTCGTCGTCGTCGTCGGCGAATTATTATTAATCTTACGACGACACGCGCGCGAGCGCGAACAACGCATCGCCGGCACGACGACGACGACGACGACAATGGATAATATAATATTATGCTCGCACGTTATAAGACGTTTATTAGTATGCCCGACGCGTTACGCGAGTTTCGTGGATCGGCGCGCGCCTATAATTATAATAATGGTAACGATATTATGCGGCTATTATCGGAGATTAGACCGAGGTCGCCGTTATTATTAGCGCGACGAATAAAAGTAGAGTAAAAGTCTCGGCGGCGCGGCGTACGATATATAAACGCGCGAGAGACGTTGCGAAACGAAATTCTTTCCCAAAGGAAGACGACGCGATACAATGTTCTGTTGCGACGCGCGTACACGGTAAATATTATTATTATAATATACTTTACGTAACGTATGTTCTCACAACTATTTATCACGGCGGCGCGGCGGCGCTGCAAAAGCTTAACCAAGTGGAATCGCGCGGCAAACGGCGACGATATGGAAATCGAAGGACCATCTCTAATAATACGTATACGCGTCGTAGTATTAATAATACGAGGCGCTCGTGTAATAAATGAACGCGCGCGGGGCGAAGAAAAAAAAATCTTCGTATTTATTTAATTTTTTTTTTTTTTTTCGTTTCTTTCCGATTCTACGAGCATAGCCGGTATATTATATTATTCGTTATAACCCGTCCACAGGAATCGTATACATAATATTATATATATTGCGCAGTATCCGCGAAGACATACGATACACGGGCGAGCGAGCGAGCGTATATATACGATTACGACGCGTATTTTTTTCACAAAGGGTCACACGAGCGGGCATTGTGAGCGCACATCGCACAACAATGGCGCTCGCGTACGCGATATGGGAACGAGAAAAAAACCGTTCGCGCGTACGTGTTTCGTGCATCTTCTTCTCGCGCGGCGAGACGGACGACGGATATACGACGACGACGAGGACGAGGACAACGGGACGACCCGACAGGGCGTTGGAATGAAAAAAAAAAAAAAAAATCTCAGGTCCTTTCCACAGAGGGATCGTCGTCTGAAAGGGTTAGGGTGAAAGAAAAAAAAAACGGCGGTTCGCCCGTAGCCCGGGTCCCTGGGGGTGACCCCGATTTCGGGGGTTTTTTTTTTTTTTTTATTATTGTCGTCGTCCGCACACAAACGAATAAAAGGATTGCGCTTACACACACGCGCGTGATTAGCGTGAGCGAAGGACCCGTCGGCGAAACGATTATTTTTCTAACCTCTCTTTTTCTTTCTCGGATGTGTTACGCCACATTAACATTTCAATAGCGTTCGCGTCGCCGCGCCGGGCCCCGTAGTCGTTTCCGGATATTTCCTCGTGATTTATACCGGCGCGGCGGCGGCGACGACTATCGGCCATACCTGCGCCCGTTGAAACGCTCGCGTACGAGACCGACGGAAAACATAATCATCCGAGTTATTGTAGTAACGTGGCCCCGCGACGTATATCGACACACACACAATGCGTGCGTGGAGAATAATAATATCGCGAGCGAGAGAGCGTCTGTTGCCATCTCGAGGGTAGACGAACGACGACGGCGGCGGCGCGGCGGCGCGATTTAAATTTATTATATCGCCGAACGCGCCGCCGTACGTGGTTTTATCGCGTATTATTATCATCATCAACATCACCGCGCGTACGGTCCCACGGACCGATTATTGTTATTATTTTCCTCGCGAAACGTACACACGCCGTATCGCGCCGCCGCGCACGTACATTATGAATAAAGATATTGCGAACAACTCGACGACGACGTCGTCGGTAGGTATTGTGCGAGAGCGTATTTTCGCGCGTGTTTCCTTCTCTATTCGGACGAGCGACTCGCAGGCTTGGAAAAATAGGTTTTTCAAAGGCGTATCCGACGAATACTTCGAAAGATCGCAGCAAATCAATATTACTTTCGAACACTTGCCTTTTCACACGGTATGTTTGTCGATTTAAGCCGCGTCCAGACCAAGAAACATTCAGCCGACAATGTCGGTGACAAAAATTAGAAATGTTTCTGAAATTCGTGACAAAAATCATGTCGGCGACAATGTCTCCAACAAATTTTTGTTTTCCATTCGACTCGGGAAAAATGCGACAATGTTTATAAACATAGTCACTGACAATGTATTGACACGTCCAGATCGGTAAAATTTTGTCGATAAACGCATATTTTATATATTTTGTCATCGATGTATCGCATATTTTAACCTGTAAATGTTCTTTTGAACGGATATTTCATTTTTTTTTTCAATCAAATAATGCAATGGTCGAAAGAAAGTGTTTGTCATCTGATTGATTTATATCATGAAAAACAAATATCATGGGACTAAACTCAACCCGAGTACAAAAATAAATTTAAAAAAAATGACGCGGGGTGTGAAATTTCAAAAATTCTTAATATTGAAAAATTAGAAGTCGAAAAAAAAATGAAAAACTTGATTGGTCAATTTTATCGGGAATGTAAAACTAATTTACATGTGTTAATTCACAAATGTTTAGCAAATATGTTACTTTGGTGTGGACGCGCCTGTTTTTAAATTCTGTTGGTGACATTGTTAGAAACATTTTGTCGCCGACATTCTTGACAAAGTCGACGACAAATGTTTCTTGGTCTGGAAGCCGATCGACGCGCGACGGGTGATAGTTCTCGAGACGCGATACCCGATCTCTGGTATTTGGGAATCACTTGGACGGTCTGTGAATATTCCTATCGACGAATAGCTACGAAAAGTTTTGAATTATCCGCGTGGTATTTATAACGCAGTTTATACATTTTTACGACGCGTCCACTTAAACATTTTCACAACGTGATAACATGAGTGTATGAAATAACGAGATACAGTGCGTGGAAATTAGTACTCGATTTCAAATACAGATGCTTTGTACTCTTTATTCAAAATACTTATTTGAGCACTTGGAGAGTACTTTAATTCAAACAATTTTACTCGAGTAGAAGTACTCTGCATATTGTATACAAATTTTCATAATTTACGGACTGAGGTCGAGATTCTGGAGAGGCCAAAAAACAAATTTTCTTATTACGCAGATACAATAATATACGGCTCATTCGTTGTCCTGTGATAAATCTCCAATCACATTAAAACATCGAATGATTATTTGAGTTTGTTCGATTAAAGGAACTCTAAGTAAACGCGCGCGGGACTTGAACATGTGCCGTTATAACGATAATAATTACCTATTGTCTATCATTAGTTTTAAATAATCTGTAGGTACCATTGAATCCAGGCAATGTATTTTATCGATACTTTTATCGAAAACAAGAATATCGAAATTCCGCGCAAATCGTTGACAAAAATTAAACGGAAACACTGCGAGTGACTTGGAGAGTGACTATTTAGAACATTGAAAAAGCTCAGCCAAGCTTCCTTGAAGTACGCCTAAGTTTCTCGAGTTGGCATTGTACAACAACACGTCTATGATTTATGATTTTTTTTTTCCGATTCGCACGTCACGCGAAAAACTATTAATACAGTTGTCACATACACTCGATGAAATATTCTCGGACGTCCGGTTGGAAAACTGTTGCGTTTATAAACGGCACGGTTTTTTTTTTTTCCATTTAATTTGTTTTTTCACATATTTTTTATGAAATCAAATTGCAATCTGTAATAAAATGGTTTTATTTTCCTTCGTAAACAATAGCGAAATTATGCGGAATACCCGCGCGATTTATTATTTATTATTTTACGGCGACGACGACGACGCGCGACGGTTCATAACGATATCTATATTCACAACGATATTCATTGCGATTCCGTAGAGTCGGTTGTACGGTTTTCGCGGCTTGTGAGTTTTCAATTTTATTGTTATCGTACAAACGAGAGCACGGCGCCGACCGTATGTTAGCGTTGGTCGATTTATGACGTTTTGTTTGCACAAGTGTTGGCGGTCGGTCGGGGTCTAACAGCGTGCGGTTTTCAATAATATTATAATAATATCACACGTTGGCCGTGTGTGCGAATCGTCGTCGTTAAACGTGAAAAACGTAAAAAATTAGCACGTCGCGAACGTTAATATATAATAATAATATATAAAATGAGTATTATTATGACAGACACCTGCACAATGTGGACTCGCGTTTTAATAAGCCCGCGAAAGTTCGTTTTTAACGCTTTTTTAAACGGCGCCGTTCGTCGAGTGAATAAAGACTTCTTTTTTTTTTACGAGGGATTTTTTTTTCTTCCGAAAGAAAAAATTACCCCGTACACTAGAAATAAATTAAAATGTAATTCGTCGAGTACACACTCGTGTGGTTCCGAAGAGCGAACGCCGTAATTAAATCAGAGGCAGTCAGAAGGAAAACGCAATTTTTTGCGCGCGCGCGCGCGCGCGCACACTATTTTTATTTTACTTTTTTTTTCTCTCTTCTTCTCCTCCTTTCTCTCGTCATTCACTACGAAATATATTATATTATATAATAATATATCCACAGAATCAAGATAACGGATTTTCTGTCCGGTAGTGTTTTTTTTTTTTTTTTCCATCCGATCACATTGTTTTCCTTCCTAGTCTTAATTACGCATAAACGAGGGCACACACACACACACACAGAGATACGTTAAAACGCAAAAAAAAAAAAAAGCAACCAACCTACCCCCACGAAAAACAATGCGGGATCGAGACCGTTATCCTCATTTAGATCGTATTTTATTTTTTGTATTGTTTTTTTTGTGCGCACGTATTATATATAATAATAATATATACCTACTCTATATTATACGTTGGTGCGGTAATGGAAAAAAAAAATTAAAAAAAATTATCAGCATATAAGGGCGCCGAGGCTCCGAGGCAAAAAAAAAAAGGGTTTGTCGGTCGATTTTTTTTCGTTTCGAGATCTCGGTCACTATGTGTATATTCTAGGTTGGCCTAAAAAATAAATTAAAGTTTCGCAATAAAACGACGACCTAACGTGAGAGAATTGTGTGTGTGTGTGCGTTTAAATCTCGTATTATTTTTTCTTTTTGTTTTTTTTTTCCTACACTCGCGTGTAAAAAAACCCACATATATATAAGTGTAACTACCGCAGGATTAAAAATACGTTAAATAATAATTGATAATAATATTATGCGCGCTTGTAAAACAATTATGTGATATGTAATTCGAGACAATCTTAAGATCGGTTTTGTTATAATTGAAAAAAAAAAAAAAATAGTAAAAAAGAACGAGAGAAATAAAACGATATTTTAAAAAAATTTTTTCTCCTCGGTCTAATTTCGAGCCGCAGCTATTACATATTAATACAACGACGCGTAGGTACTGTGTGGAAACGGACGCGTAGTTTTTCGTATATTTTATAGTGTTGCACAACGATATGTTTTCAATTATCGATATCGAATCACATAATATATCGATATTATCGTATCACGATGTCGTATAACAAACGATATCGATATCAATATACGATAATATATCGATACGCGCGACAATGGACTTGTTTTTTATTTAAAATTATACCATTGGTATCCACTTTAAAGCCTAAAATTGACATAGACGATCGACGGAAATAACGAGACTGAAATTGTATTGCGATATAATAATATGTTCATTACGAGGGCTTTATCGTTTTAGTATTTATCGTTCTTTGATATTGATTTATTGTCAAAACTTAAATAAATAGAAAATAGAATGAATCGATTATCGATGTACTTTCAATAAATTAGTCACATCGATATCGAAATACGATATCAATGTGCATCACTAATATTTTATAGCTACCGCGTGTGACCCTCGATCCGAGACCGGTATGAGTAGTAGTGTCTCGGACTTTCTTCGCTTTTCAAATCGAGGACATAATATTATAATATATCTACAATACAATTCGTATTGTCTCGACGGGACAGGACGTCGCGTTGAGTTTTCCAAAACTGTTCGCGATTCGGCTATAGTTTTATAATAATACGTTTCGCGATAATCGCGGCCGTAACGGAAAATATTAAATAATGTGTTCACGCGCTAATCGAACTCTACGCGCGCGCCGCCGCCGCCGCCGCCGCGCCGTATCGCACGTCATACGCGTATAGTAATAAAGATTTATAATATTATTTCAAGCCTATGAGATAATATAATATTAACGTGTATATACAGGCAGGTAAATGAAAAAAAAATACGTAGATGGCGTTAACAAAGGATACCCGATAACACGCAACGACGAACGCAGTCACGTGGCGTAAAACAGTGTCGAAATTTCAGAACCTACTCGGATTTCATAATGGAATCGATTCATATAATAACTCTCGAGATAGTTATACATTTATAGTAAATATATGCGCGTGTATGCGTTATCTGTACGAGCATGTACATAATACGCACACGACTGTAACCGAGAAGACGTTATTAAAACGAAAGGAAAAAATATAAAAGTGTACGAGTATATTATTATATTATGAGTGTGTGTCTTCCACCGTCAACGACTTTTTTCCCAAAATAATATTTTTCCACGTGCATTTTTTTCAATTTCTGTCTATTATAATACGTTCGATGTTTTTCGATCTTTCAAAATTATCAAGTTGAATAATATAAATAAACTACTACCTAGATAACGACGAGTCGCATATTATAACCGATTGCTTGGTAAAACTTTGATTTCGTTGTCAGTAAACGGTTCTAGGTTCTAGGTTCGATTCATAAATGTATAAAATCACAACCTCGTCGATCGACTAATCGACGATTTCACCGTCCGTTCGTTTAGAAGTATAACGCGCGCGCGTTTACGAGTTGGCTAATCGAAAAATACAAAACGCCGCGCGGCCTTTACAAGATTTATACGATAAAAATCGAAAATATGATTTCGGTAAAAAAGGAAATTCGCGCCGTTTCAATAGACACCGGCGGAGCACTCTGTATAGCGCGAGCGTTCGTGCCGACGACGACGACGACGGTAAAAAAAAACGCACATCATCGCGGGGACGTGTGTGTGCGCCGTCGTTTGCGTTTCCACGACTAAAATAATAACAGTATAATAATACACGTTTTCAGATGCAGATACGCGCGTGGCGCGTGCTGTGCGCATAATGTACGCGAATCGTAATAATCTACACACTTTACCTACAGGGCGTTCGAAAAGAGTATTTCGGTTCGCGCGACACGTGTTTCCTCCCGAGCCGTTTCGAACACGCGTTTCCGGCGATTCGGCTCGTTGCCCGAAGTTTGTGAGACGTTCCATAACGCGAGGACTTTTCAGGACATTATTATTATTATAACACTTTTGTTTATTTAACAATTTAAACGACGCTTTATTTTACGGTCGACGGCGAAAAATATTCTCGTAAATTTAATTACAAAATATAATTGTAGTATCATTCGATTGGAATCGAACGAGTTTGCAAAAAAAAAAAAAAAATTCAACAAAAGAGACGAGTGTGAGTGATGAGCTCGGAGCAACTCGCGTATTATTTAGTCGGGGGGGAAGGACGAAACGTCCTCGGTCTTCGGGGCGGCAGCGCGCGTTTGACACGTCATCGGAAAACCACATATTATTACACCTACATCGCGATAATAATAATATATTATGCTGTACATTACGTACATTGGGCACGTACCCATATCGACGAATGTACTCGAACGACGCGAACGTGTGTCAGCAGGAAACGACCGGTACGTTTAGTTATTTCATTGCGCCCGAAATCGTCGGTCTACGACGACACCGTCATGCCCGGCGATCTATATACGAGATACGAGTGTGGGTTAAAACCATAGTAAGTCATATTTTTTGTAAAAACGAGTTATATATTATTGTGGAAAGTATAAATAAAGGCAAAGTGAAGTAAGTCATAACTCAAACTTCCACCGCTAGATGCTTGATTCGATCCTCCGGGTAATAATTTCATTTGGGATTTATTTTCGAGTTTTGAAATAAACCGTCTCGTTCCTCTAATTTAGGTTTATATGACTTATACATAAACCACATATTTTGGACAAGTCGTCCAAACTACGACCCGCGCGCGCGTCTTCTGTTCTCATGATGATTATAATATTATTTCTAATCGACATGAATCTATTTCTACGGTCTCGTGTGCTGGAAAACAAAAATATATGCCTACCCGACGCGAATTAAAACTCGATACGCCTCGCTCGATCGTTATGTCTACAACTCAATAAAGTTATTGTTATGTTAAACTATTTGTTTGATAATACGTAATGCGTTCGACGACACAACAAACTCGTGCAAATACATTGTCGTGTATCGTATGTATATTTGATAGGTTTTACGGTTATAATATTGGCAACACCTTTCGTATTATGTCGATAAAAACACGACGTTTGTCACGAGATGTATTGTTATTTTCTTTTTTCTGTTCCGCTCGGCTTTCTAGAAATATATTAAAACTCATCAGGTTCACTTGGAAATTTCCAAAGACGCGTCGAGCAGAATAATTATTATTTATGGCGAATAAATGTACGTATATAAAATTCGATAAAAACGTTCAGACGTCCGTCCACCTCCTCGTTCGTTCGACACCGTATATTATATTATTGTGTACGTTATACGACGACTCTCGAATTGAATATGCACCGAATAGCGTACGAACGACGTTAAAATATGCACGAGACCGGTCTACGCGTACAGTTTTCGCTTTGAACTCGTCAAATCTGTTGTTTGCGTAAATCAAAACCGTGTGTATTCTCTGTTACGTATATCAACAACAGCAGCAGCAGCAGCAGCAGCAGCAGATCGATGTACGTCTTTAAACCCATTGTATATTTACGACCGCAAATACAACAATAACGAAAAAAAAAAAAAAAACAGCAGTCCTTCTGTTGTCAAAAATATTTACACTCGTTTAGAATGGAAAAAACACAAACAATTATGCATGTTTTCAGAGTCAACCCGCGCGTATCACCTGTCGTTGTCATCTGCAGCGCGCTATTTTTCCGGCCGACAAACTAAAATATTATGCATTATACACCTAACGGCCAATCGCTGTGGATTTTTGACCGTCACTAAACGACCACGCGTACCGTGCAAAAGTCAATATTTAAATTATACACCTATAACGATAATTATTTATGATATAATAACCGCGCCGCCGCAAAAAAAACCAAACAAAACGGTAATATTTTTTGTTACTATTGTTACGCGGTCCGAAAACGATCGGTCGGGGCGAGAAAACCGCGAATATCCTTTTTTTTCATTTTTTTTCATCAATGAAAACAGATTGATTTTAAAATATAATTACAATCTGTACTCGTTTATGGTATACCGAGTAATCGCGTCTGGGATAATATTATAAAGGAAATTTGGGAGAGTTCTCCATAGTGCCAGCCGGGCGAGAGGATTTTTTTCGTGGATGTTAACGATCCGTGGTCGACTTTCGATTGAAAATAAACGCGTTGGGACGATTGAAAGACCGTCGCGAAGAGTTTTCAACGAAATATAGGGGTTTGGTGTACGAAAAAAAAAAAATGAAAAATTATCGTTAATAATTATCAATGTCTCCGTAGATCGTTTGCCGGCGGCGGCGTTTTGAGAGTTTGAGAAAACCGTTCGCGCCGACTTTTGAAGAAACGAAAGCGAAACAAACGTAACGCGAGAACCGCGTTGCTTTTATACGCATAAATATCACTGGGCGAGCTCTACATTATAATAATAATATATAATAATATATAAACGACGCACGCGGGCGTTGCGCGAAGGCGTCGTATATAATATAATGTCTAATGCTCTATAACAAATGTACACGGATTGACGATGACGTATTATTGTGTTTAATCATGAAACGAGACGTCGTCCTTTATAATATGATTTCGCGTGTTAGCGTCGTCGTGGGATCGCAGGCGTGAACACACTATATGTTATGTATATTTTGTACTGTATCCGCGCGGTCTGGCCAAATAAATAACGACAAATCACGGAAGTTTAGTGTTTGGATTAGTGAAAAATTGTCGAAAACGACTAAAAATTGCGAACAAACGACCGTGAAATGTCAAAAAACGCATAGCGAAAACGATTTGTTTATGTGTCGACGAAAACGTTTTTAAAGATAGAAAAGTAAAAAGGAAAAGTAATCGGCCATTTGAAATCGTACGCAAAGACCGAGTTAAACACGCTTCCAAGACTATAATGATTCGTCTCGATTAATTGACAACCACCGTCGATATAGCGGACACTATAGCTGATAATTTTATCGCGTCGCAGAACGGGCCGGACGCGTCGAGTTTTGGACATTTTAGTTCCTTACATACTATGCGAAATATAATATTGTTTTAGTCGCCGACGACCAAATTTCTGTACGACCTGATCGAAAAGTGCATTATATAAATTACAGTTTGTTTATTATGTTTTTCGTGTGAATCAACGCGTCGAAAATGTCTCGCGATCGGATCTCGTCGGCTTCGAATGGCGTAAAATTCCTTTCTAATTGCGGCCGAAACGCGATTTCAATATCGCAACGCGTCGTTTTACAAACCCCGTGGGCGCCGCGTCGCCGAGTCGCACGTCGCGTATCGGTACTATCGCGCGGATACGATGACGACGACGACGACGACCGTGTGCCGCTCAAGCGCATACTATTTACTATGCGACGACGATGACGTTACGTGTGTTATTATGTGAGAAATCTTTTGAATCTACCGCCGGGTGTTTCGTCATCGTCGTCGCAGGCCTAATCGTTCGTCGTCGAGCGAAGGCCGGCCGGCCGGCCGGCCGCCGTCGTCGTCGTCAAACGCGGACCGCGGAGTTCCGAGAACGTATATAAAATAATAATGTCACGACGACGGTGACGTGCCGCGTACACCCGTGTTCGGTTTTTTTTTTTTTTTATCGCGCGATCGTTATCGTATAGTAAAAATGATGTGGCAAACGCGAGCGAGTGGAATTCGTTTTTCGGACTACAGGCCGGGCCACCTCGAGATGATAATCGAGCGAAATCGAGTTCATGTGTCCACGCCGTACACGGTACTATTACTCTGCAGGACCTACGGCAGGGATGGCGAACCTATGTCACGCGTGTCATAACAGAGTGACACGCCGATTTAAATATAATTCATAATTTTCACTTCACTTTCCAAACAAATTACTGATATTTTTAACGTATTATATTTTGTAATAATATATCGTAAGATATTATTAACGTAAAGTCGCAATTGCCGTAATATGTACTTTCCATTTCCTAATCTCGTAAACTAAAATCATGTTTATGCGTTTAATTAATTATTTTTCAAGCAAAAAAAAGGTCTAAAAAGTTTCCGACACGTGAGGCAAATAAAATCGAACCAAACATTTTGATTTGACACGCAGTTATCAAAAGGTTCGCCATCCCTGACCTACGGTGTTGCGATTCAGACGTAATTCAATTCGACGCGTTAATTTCGAAAAGACTCTTCGCGGCGTTGAAATGATTTCACGCGAAAAAAAAATTATTCACAGCGGCGGCGGCGGGTCCCGATGAACCACCGACAACGCGAAATGTGTAATTATATTTCACAACGCTGCACTTTTGCCGCACGATTATATAACTTTTTGTTTTTACCGTACGGAATTTTGCGATTTTTAACCGACCGTCGTCGTCGACGGAAACAATTTACTACTACACCTATTGGTTTCACGTTAGAATCGAAAACATCGTTGCCCTTCTTTTTCTTTTTCTGGAAACTAATCTATTGCATTGCATCCGGCTCACGCTGTCCCAAACGTTTTCCGAAGAGAATAATTGTTTTCGCTTTTTTTTATCGTAGACCCTTGTCGAACATAGTCACACCGGCGCGGCGGCGAGTAGTTCAATTTCCCATCAACGTTTTGAAAACCGAAACGAAACTACGTGAACGGACGTCGACGATCGTGTGTGCGGGGGAATCTGTTTAACCGACTAGAAAACGACTGCGCGGCGTGTGTATTATACGCGCATATACATTGTTGTGCGTATACACGAGAAGCCGTGCGGATTTTATGAGGCAATCCTTTACGGGCCGCGATCGTGATTATATCGAGAGGAAATCCCGTGTGTTTAGCTTGAAATTCAATGGCCTGACCACGACGACCTCTTCGCAACGCAGTCCGCAATAAAATAAAATGTATAATATTATTGCTACGCTTAAAGTGTACACGTATATACGGCGCGCAATAATATTTTCTGTCCGCTGAGCGGCGAAATCGTTATCGCGGCGACCGAATGAGAGACACGTGGAGAGAGAGAGAGAGACAGAATTGCCCCTCGAGCCTTCCAATTAAACCGATTTTCTCGTTTCATCACAGCCGACCGGGTTTCGTCATTTATTTAGGTCAGTAAACAATCAAAATCAGACTAATCGCACACGGACGAGACTACACGTGGTCGACGACGACGACTACTAGGACTACTACTAATACTACTACTGTTGTACGCGATCCGTGATTATCGATGTGTTTACCCGTACGTCAATATAACGATCGAATATATTATACGAGTATGTGTTCAACAATAATAATTATACGTCGGTGTCGTGTAAACAGAGGCGCGCACGATTCGTAACAATCGCCTACTATGGTTTTTTTTTCCCTATCAAATAACACCTAACATTGATATTATATTATTGTACGTAAATACGTTTTTATAATATAACATTATTATTATTGTTATTATAGTGGCGCGAAAGCTTTTTGTCATAATATCTAACACATAACGTGTTGTAAGACGCGCGGCGCGTAACGCGGTAGTAGTTTTCGTCGTCATAAACGTTATAAATTACAAAACGACTTGTGATATTACGAGGCGCGAGTACAATACGAATCGTGTGAACACGACGAGCGCGTCTGAAAGAGGGAAACAAAAAAAAAAAAACAAAAAACAAAACGGAAAACCGTTCGACCGTGTCACGCGTATAAAACAATAATAATAATATCCATATACCGCGTTTGGCGCGCGAGGGCTCTTTCTATCTTTTTGTTTTTTTTTAATTGGACATTTCCTCTGTATAATAAACACGGGTATACAGCGGCCGCTCGCCGCTGACCCTTCCTGTAAATTGTGTCTGGTTATTAAATAATACGACGACGGCCGTAGAAAACGCAAATCGACCCGTTTTTGGTCGATACGCGCGCGACGGGCTAGAACGATCGTCCCGAAAACCGAGCGTAAAAACCATATCGATCATAAATACCATAACGTTTTAACTATAAGATCGTACGTTTTACACGTGTTCATTTACCGATGACACACGAACGATCTGTTTCTTTTTTTCTCTTTAAATTCGCACGTCCGTCGTCGTGTCGTTGTGCCGGTCGATTTCCCACGGGCAGTTCAAAGTCACTAAAAAGGGGCACATTTTTTTAGAACTCGAAATGCTCGCGAGTTAAAATACAAACGATCGTGAATACACGTTTGATCTAATTCGATGGCGTTAAGTCATTTCAGTGCAATAAGTCATTTGTTATTATTAAAACTTTAATTTTCATTGTAAGTCCTTCTTTTGGTTACAAAACAAAACGTACTCGGAATATATATATTATATTCTCTCCGAAAAAAGAAATAAAACGCCTAAATATGACTCGATAACAAAATCATCAGAACGATTATTTGCCAAAACTCAATCTCGTCGTAATTAAACACCGAATTGATCATTTATACGATATTATTCGTATTAATCTGCGTATAAGAAATATAGATAATTACGTCCGAAAAAAGCGAAATAAATATATAAAAACAGATCGCGCCCACGCGTCCCGGGCGTCCGAATGGTAAAAAATTAACCAGAGATTCGCTGCGATGTACTGGAAAACGGTCGAGAGGTCTACGGATTTCAATAACGTCGCGTACACGTACGTTTGCCAGCGGTCCTTTCAAACGCTCCGTCTTTCCGAGAGAAAAATAAAAGCGGTCGCCGTGACAGCGCTTATCGCGGCTGTTGGTTTTCGTCGTTTCTGTGTAGAAAAAAAAAAATGAAAACAACGAAAAATTATACCATATTAACGCGCGCCACGTGTACACACACACACAAACGCGCGATCGCGCAACATTATTTACCACCCGAGTGCTGCGCACACAAAACTAAAACCAAATCCTTTCGTGCGATACACGGCGGCGGCGGCGGCGGCGATACGACGCGGTTTGTTGACCGAATGACATATTATATAGTGTCGCGCATGTGTACACACACACGCACACAGATAAGAATATTTACTAAAAAATAAATAGAAAAAATTTTCAGTATTTATTTTTTTTTATTTTTTTCCCCGTAAAATGTTATCGTGTGTGCGGTATTATTATGTTATGTAGTCCGCGAGCGCGCGTTTGCGCCGAAAAGTCATAAATCGTGCTCGTGACGTCGGTGGACGGTCCACAGGGGAAACGGACCCACCGGGTCCCGGTAGCCGGCGATAAAACGCTCGGGCGTTTCCCACGCCTACGAACCGGACCCGAGCCGAACGTGACGCGTGATCTCACGCGGGACCGCCGCCGCCGCCGGTTCACCGGGCCGCGACATATTATATTATACGTGCGAAGAACCGTTCGCGGCGGTAGACCGGGGCACGGACCCGCGGGGCTTTTCGATACGAGCGTAATAACGACGACGACGACGATAATAATGATATATTATAACGCGAAGACGACGCGGATATTACGCCGCGTCGTTGTTGTTGTTGCGATCGCGAAAAATCGAACGAGAAAATTTCACTTTCACCCGACACGACACTCCCCCCCCCCCCCCCGCCCCGTCTGATAGTCTGATAGATCCCGAGGGTTCAGCGAGACGTATGGAAATCGTATTGAATTATTTTTATTGTGTTTATCGTTTCGTCGGGAAAAGATTTTCGATTCTTTTGAAACGAAACGTTTAGATTAGAAAAAGGAAAAAACATGCAAATAATATATTATTATCAATAACGCGATTTGAAATTAAAGTTTTTTTTTTTTTCTAGAGACTATACGGTCACGAAGAATTCGGTCGAATTTTATATTTTACAATGTCCAAGCACATTATTGTGTTGTCGTAAGGCGACCGCGGGGTATGGTCGTGTATTTTCAGTGGACGATTCGAATACGAAACACTATATTATGATTGTTTTTCGAGGACGCCGCCGCCGCGGTGGTAAAAGTCTTGGAAACTTCGGTGTTGAGACGAATAAACGATAGGCGTCAAACGCGGGCATATTTTCACCGTTCGTTTCGTGTTTACTCCTTACGAAATAACATTCGGAATTGAAATAATCGTTGGACGCGAAAACGGTTAATTTGATTTTATATTTTTTTTGTCGATTAGCCCGTCCGAACGATTTTCGAATTCTGTTGGCTTCGAATTCGACTTCGGACTTCGTTTCGATCGTCGGGTACGCACTCCTCGGTGTTGCGTTATTGTAATATGGAAGCCCGTTCTTTGCCCGCCGAGCGTATGCACAGGTGAAACTAGACCGCATTTGTTTGGCTACTGTACGTATATGGCTCTGAACCTGCAGCTGCGGATGCTCATTGTTTTAACACACGCGGTAGAAAACCACTTCTCGACGGAATCGAAAACCGAAGAAAAAAAAAAAAAAACCAAAAATCATTTCACTATAATATAGAAATTATAATAATATATTATTCGTATATCATACGAGTATATTATATAAAATCATTTATTTACTTTGGTCGGTCTGACGTTTTAATAATATTACGACATTCGGCGAGTACGAGGCTTTGCGTACTCACATCACGCGTGATCGTGTGCGATGCGTTCGGAAAAAACCTCTCCGTTTGACTGCGAAATAATTAACGATATACCCGTTCGATGTGAACTCGAATCCAGCGAAACCAAATATGCAATGCAACTAATGCGCGACATGATGTAAGTGATTTGTCTTATTTATGTAGAAGAGACATGGAAATCAGACGCCAGGTCGCGGCCTACACTCGATCCGAGATATTAAGTATAGTTTTTCCTACACGCTCGCGTGCGTGATACGACGTGTCCAAAAGATTCGTAGGATTTTCGTTTTCTCTCCTCTTCCTGCGCTTTCCGATCCTTGCGTCCGAGATCCGAGAGCCGGAAATCGGCAGGAATTCGCGATTAGGACGAGATGTTCGACGCGGGTAAACGTTTGCGCCAAATATACGTGCATAACGTTATCTGTATAAGTATTATATTATAGTCTGCGGTATTACAGTCTCGAGGACGATTTTCAATGCCGCAAGGCCGGACGAATATCAACGACGGCCGCCGGCTATTATTACGTTTATAGATAACGTTTACAATTAGCTATCCGCAGCAGACGACGTCGTCGGCGAGCCGTTCAGGTCGTAACGTTGCCCAATAGTGCGTAAGATGTAAACCCACAGTGACCAATGAAGCATATTTCACATGGTAAAAAAAAAAGGGTAAAAAAATCCGAAAACCGCATCACGAGACCTGTAAATATCACCTTGTGGTGGTGGTTATACATCACTTTAGATTCCGAATGAACCGAACAACGTGTTTATCTATTTTTTTTAATTTTTTTTTCTACGTCTCGTCGTTGTGCTACTCGAACAGATATTTTCAGATTAAAACACGGTTAACGTGAATATTTGCCGAAGATCGAACGACTATCGCGTCACGTTATAATATTAAGTTACCAATAATCGTATCGATAGTGATAATATTTTCTATCGAAAACTATAACAATATAATTATACGATTGTATTATATTACACGCGGCTCTACGACGCGCGGCCGCGGGTTGTCGACCGTTCGTTTCTTTGTTTATTACGCGCGAAAAAAGTATTCATCTCTTTTTTTTCCCCCGAATCGTTTTCTCGAAGACAAATGTCGAAAAGAAATATTATGAAACTTTTTTTTACAAAACAATACGAGAAAATGACGCGGGACGTTTAAAACTTTCGTTTCGTTTGCCGGCGGCGACTTTTGGCACCGAACACAATAATAATATAGTCGTAGAACAGGTACCAATAATATTATGTGTATTGAACGAGAGAAGTCGGCCAGTTCGCGTGAAATATATATACTATATGATATTATGTATATAGTCGTCGATAGACACTGTCGGCCGTAAAAAAAAAAAAAATAGGGGAAAACGCGACGAGGAAAAAGAAATCACGGCGAAGATTTCCACACTCTCGCGAGCGCGAGAGCTCTGGTTTTTTTTTATTATTTATTTCGCTGCATAATAGGAAATCACTTTGAAATAACATTTCCTACAGAGGTCGATATAAATGCAAACGAGGAGTGGAAGAGAATAAAAATAAAATGGAAACAAAATTCGCACTACTACGCTCTACTAGTAAAACTACTCGATGTGGCGCGCGGGCAATTTTCGTGTATAATTTCACACCGGATGGACAGTCGTTTTTCTAAATTATTATTATCAACCGCGCAGCGCGCATAAACAACGACGATTTCTAAATCGTTAGTTTATTTACGGTTTTTTCTTCTTTTCCACACAATACACACAATACGTACGCGTGCGACTGACGCAGCAGTACGATGTATGATGTCCGAGTGGTGCACTCGGTGCAATAATGCAGTCGCGGCGGCGGCGGCGGCGAACTGCACACATGTGGTGCTGCATTCATTATCTACGGCGAACGCGTCGATTAATATTATTGTGTTATCAAACGCACGCGGTACTTATACCGATTAAATATTTGCGGCAACAAAGTGCATGTGTACAGGATGTGACGCGAGGTTTTACCAACGTGCATTTTTTTTTACGATGAAAAATCGGCGTTGTTATAATACTGGCCTTAAGACGACGCTTTTAACTCGGTCGAGACGATTTTAAAACGCGTTACAAACGTAATGTCGTTCAAACCGACGACGACGCCGATTTGTTGTTGAAATTAAGACAACGTTATTACGCGGCCTTGCTCAAAGTCGGCGTGCTCGTAAATCGTCGCGCGGGACACCCTGTACGATGCAGTCTGTATCGTTGCGGTGCGAATAAATACGTATAAATAAACACGACCGGAATAAATAATAATTACGCGATAACGTAACGCAATGATGATAATGCAATGCGATTGCGATATCGAATCGATAAAAAGCACAACATAATAGCGCCGAGGAAATAACAACAATATTGTCGTCGGGTGAATCATTCGGTCGCGATCTACTATAATATTATAATGTTGTACACGGGCGCGTTATTGTTTTTACGCGCGGCGACAAAAAAATCTACTCGAAAGCCGTTCATATACGTATATACATATAATATTATTCTGACGACAATATTACAATATATTACAATACACGTCGTATAATATATTTATTTACTCTTAGTGTGTACGTGGTGTATGTGTTATCGACGCCGAACAATAATAATATTATTATGAAATACCTCGTGATTGCGATTAGCACAATACGACACCACAAAGCGTAATAATAATCGTTACACCCGTTGTTCACGTTCGTAGACCGTCAACGGTATATTTTTATTATTACGAGTTTTTAAACACTGCCGGCGTGCGTTTTGCATATGTAAAATAGTGAAAATCGCGGAACGGGCGGTTACGACGATGCGTATACATCGCGATATCGTCCATTTCCGTAGACGATCGCGAGCGCGCGCGATATCCCCCACATTGTCGCCGCGTATAAAAAAACGAAAGTCTAACTCGTGTTATAAACAACAAGAGGTTCGAGAAGCGCTCGAAATCGTCAAAATAAAGCGCGCAATCTCACGAACAACGGTAATCGCGTCTGACTAAAAGAAAGAAAGAAAGAAAAAACGTACCGATCCCTCGACAACTTCCGATTTATCCTGACGGTCATTTATGGCAGTACTGATTGTGTATTTCTTTTTACGAAACGATCTTTTTCGGGACGACACCATTATTATTTACTCCGTTCGTTCGCGCCGTTCCACTTTGGTTTTCTGAAAAACCGTTCGAAACGAAAAAAAAAAAAGAGGGGACAATTGGTAAAAAGTATTTTTTAAACCGTCCAAAATAAGCTGTTTCGTAACACTGGTCGTACGAAACAACAAACGAAACCGGCCGGAAGGGCCTGCAGCAGGACGTCGCGCGAATATTATATTATAGGCTGGCGCGTCAGGGGTAATAAATTTTACTCGTCGACGCGGTTTTATTGATATCATCGCCAACACCCATCGGCCGATTATTGTTTGCTCCGACTTTTGACGCGATGACTTTTGACTTTTTCTTTTTTATTACGGCACCCTTTTTTTCCGGTCTCCGGCGCGCACACAATGGCCCCGAGGGTTTCGCGGAAAACGTTTTCGAAAGTCGATTCGGCGTCAATACGCGGCATATGTACATATCTGGCCGCGTGCGCGCGCTCCAGCGACGACGACGGCATAAAGTCCGTTCTTATATAATACGCCGATCCGCCGGTCTCGCGTAGTTTGTTGGAAATAAGAATAAGTTCGCCGCCATTGAGAGGATAATATAAGATTCGCCTTGCGAACCGTGAATAAAAGAAGAAGAAAAGAAGAAAAAAAGACAGACATAAAAAAAAAAAAGAATAAAAATACGACCCAAGTACTACGAGGCAAAACGCGGGCCGGCAAAACCGTACGATTTATTATTGTTATTATTATTACGTATTTTTTTTTATTATTTTTTCGTTACACTATTCCATGTCCGAACAAGTCACGGTCTTTGATTTCGCGCGGGTCGTTTTTACACGACCGTGTTGAAATAATCATAATAACGAAAATTATTGTGCGCGCAGAGGTCAATCCTGACGCGATGGATCCAGATTAGACGGTTCAATTTAAAAACTGCGGCCGTGCATTATGTACGCGTGTCGAGCACGATCGTTAAACGTCCCGTTTTAAATGCGAACGACGACGATGGATCTATCGAAATGCGCTCGATCGTATTCTCAAAATTACATTCGTGTAAACGTGTATAATAATGACGTTATGATATTGTTTGTGCGAACAATGGATTTCGAGAAGGAAAAGAAAAAAAACAACGTTTCGAGTAAACGTCCAGCGATTATTATAAAATTCTCGCGCGACTGCGTTCCGCGAACGAAAATAAGTAATAATTCTGCAGTTTATTATTGAGAATGTTATAATATACGTATTATACGAGTCGCTCTGTTGGCGACGTTTCCGTAAACAATTTACGCATTTACCTATCGATATCGTATGACTATACTTTGTGACTCGCCTCGAATACTTAAAATGATTGCCGCCCGTTTGGGGATTCAAATACGGTATATATATATAGTGACGTGGGCGCGAGAAGTTTATGTTTTCTCGAAAACCCCCCGGCACGAACCGTTTCGGCGGTACGCGTCAGAGCCAAACCGTTTGTCGTGAAATCAATCAAACCGAGTATCCCCCGGTTACGGTATATTATTGATCACGGGTTTTTTTTTTTTTTTATTACGCGCGGGGCTTCGTGGAGAATTCGATTTTTTTTCAGACGGCCGGGGATCGCAGGGGGTGTAAAACACGTCTTACAATACGACCGCGTGTGAATTAAATTATAACAATATATGTAAACCGTCCGTTTTCGTAACGTTTGTAATCGGCGGCGGTTTCTAAACGTTCCTAAAAATAATACCAACTAAAATACCGCGCCGCTATGAAAAAAAAACGAGAAGAAAAATGTTTATAAATGCCGAGAATATTGCTAAATAATATTTGCGGGATCAAATACGTACGCCGGACAGCGGCATAACCTAACCGATCCGATTGTATTACGTGGACGCGAGCTAGTAAAAATCTGAGTACACGGTGTGACATTTTGTCTCGCCCGCGAACGTCACAATAATGTCATTGTATATGAAGACGTGATGACGCGTTCCCCCGACCGACGAGTAAGCCAGTGGTAGTTTTACCGGTCGCGACAGAAATTTAATTAACCACACGAGCGATTATGTACAGTGGATATCCGTATTATCTGCGGTGATAATATCTCTCGACTTTGCCCGTTATTATATGTATTATGAAATACACTCGAAAACGGACGATTATTGCGATTTAGTCGTTCGAATGATTCGGCGACCAGAACAACGACGGTTAATTCAATTCGCATTTTTAACGAATTTAAAGTTTTCAAATGTACATTTATATACATTCGAAAGCCGTGCGTATTACGCGATCGAAAAATATGCGAATAAAAATTAAAATTCCTCACCGGATTAAAACGCCAATGCCTTTCAGTAGCTATCGCTCATCTATCGCCTTTGAAATTTCGCGTTCGTTTTCACAGGAACGACCGACCGGGGTCTCGTTTATTTTTATTGATTGTTCGACGTTGGTTTCTACGAACGGAACAAAACGAATTCGATATATTAAATTTATGGCAATCAAAGAAATAGCTTACTATAATAATATGTACTCAACGAAAACACGTCGTCGTTGCATATTCCAAACACATTTTTCGTACGCGTAGTAGTCCTTTTTCACCACCAGATATCAATAACACCACACCTAAAAGTGCTTCGGTTTCCATCGGTGAAAACATAAAAAAAAATTAAAAAAATAAGGTTTTAAAATCGTCAAATACACCTAATTAGTAATATTCACTACTTTGTGTGTTTTACGAGTAGCGATGGATCCAGATGGATTTTGTTTTGATGTCTCGATCGCATCTTATAACACTCGATAGGAATACACCGACTATATACGTACGGAACGAATTGAAATAACGGGTCACGGGTTTACTCTTACACACTGTCATTGGCTCGAGTGGTATTCGATGTTATCGAGATTAGCACAAATCAAATAACAAATAATAATAACAAGAAAAAAAAATTCTTAAACACAAATTATTTCGCTATATAATAAGTAAATAACGAGTAGGGTTTATGATTTACCGAGTTTTATAGTATAATAATATTCGAGTACGAGAAGGAGAGAAATGATGCGTAAAGAGAGCGTGGAAATAGTAATGACTAACAGATAGGTACGAACATATTATAAGAAACGAAATTGAGTAAATAATAATTACTCTTCCAAACTCCGACGACGTCTGAGTCCTCGGCTCAAATTGAATTCGACACCCGCTGTTTATCGTAAAACACAGCGAATTAATTTGATAATCTCCGGTATTTCTTCTACTGTAATAATATTACAGCGTAAAAGAACTTTATCGCGCGGTTTTCCGGAATCCTTTTATTATTCTCAACCAAACCAATCGTTTGATTTGTCTGTGTACTCTAACGAGTTCTTGAATGTCCGGACATCAGTAGCGAAACGACCGAGCTCGCACATACATCGGCGAGACACTTTGGGTAAATCCACTTTTTGAAATTGTTCAGGGCTGATAAAAAACAGTTGTATTCCATGATAATCAATACTTAAGCTATTACAATTCAATTTTTCTACAATTAACACGATGAAAAATAATACCGTGGACTTAGAATTTAGTCGACTTTTTTTTTTTTTTAGTCAAAAGTTGTCCAAAGTTAAGAAACCTATGGATTTATCTGGTTATCGCGCCAAACATATTGTTTTTTGAGGGTATACTACTAATAGTAATTTTAAAAAAATTTACTCAAAAAATTGAAATTTTAATTTTATTACTTTGAAATATAATAATAATTAAACAGTGCCTTAAGTTTTAAATTAAATTATAACAAAACAAGATTTATCTGATTGTTGCACCAAAAATAAAAACAAGATAAATCCAATTCCATTATAAACTATGTGTGTATTTTCGAAAAAAGTGGATTTACCTGGTTGTTGTTCCAAGCCCTTCAATTTCAAAAATAATATGTTAGCCTACAACATATTTTAATAAATTTATAAAATTTCACACGAAGGAATCGGGGACGTACCTTTTGGCAAGCAGATATTGGAAATAATCTCGCCGAAAAAGAAATAAAAATAATTGCGTGGTGACGATTGACCGCGACTTTTGACGCGGACCGATTTCCGCGCTGGTTCAACGTCCGCCCCCCCGCCGCCGCACGCGCTGCAGCTGTCGACGACCGACTATACACAATGCGTACACATCACGACGTTATTATTACTACTACTATTTTTTTTATTTTTTTTTTGTCTTTCTATTATCATTACGACTATTATTATTACCGTCGTGTCGTCGCGAGCGCAGCAGGTGCTTCGAGGGACAACGTCCGCGGCCCGCGGACCGTGTCGTCGCTCGGCGACGACCGACTACGACGACGACGACGTTGTTTCGTCCGGTGACTGCGTTTCGACGGTCGGATGCCTCCCGCAGCAGGCGACGACCGTCGTCGTCGACGAGAAATTGTCTCCGCGGTCAGTGCGCATCGCGTTGTTGTTGTGCCGAAGGACTTGCGAGGATCGGCGACGACGACGTCGAGCTGTTTAGAGATTTTTTTTTTTTTCATCCGGAAATTCGGTAAAACGCGCGTACCTCGTGCGTACCCACACTAGCCGACCGAAATCTGCTCGCCTCCGACGACGACGTCACGCTTCACGTGATCCTCGACGATATCCTGCGAGTACAACGATCGATCTCGGAGAAATTTAGATCGCGATTTCTATGCGTTTCTGCCGCACATCCTGTTCACATACTTCTGGAAAACGTTAGGTTAGGTATACTAAGTATACTGTTAAATAATAATCGTTAGTGATGCTTTATAAATATTGTGATATCAACACGTGTTTTATTTCTCCGGCCGGATTTCAATATTTCCGAAAAATACTCGTATTCGTCGACATCGCGTTGGCCAAAAAACACAATGACAGCGATCGCCCCGTTAAAGATTTTAAATCTATAAAATGAAAAAATGTCCGTCAGTGTATTTTCGTTAGATGAATGATTCTTCGATCTCGTATCGATTTATGTTTTTTTCGTTGTATTTCAATATTATTTCGAGTGGCTAACACAAAGCTGTAAAAATCGATTCGAATTAAAACAAAAAACAATTAACGGAAGACTCGCGAATGTTATGGTATAATGTAAGTCTATTGTGACGTAGAAATTGCACGACGCCCATAAGCCGAGTCCTGCGTCCGTCTCGAGCCTTATAAATAGGTCCTATTTACGCGTGACCGACTCGAGAGGAGAGATTATATTATTATACCCATAGGCCTGCTAACCTAACCGCGTGTACTCGTACTATTATGTGACGACCGCTCGATATTATCGTCGTTAATCCGCAAAGTAAATTCGTACGATAACCTACATTATTTGTTTTTATTCGTCGCACACAATTAAAATTTATCAATATTTTACCCAACGATTTGTCTGTTTGCTCTGAGAAATGCTCGTGTTGGAAACCGAGAGTTAAACCGTGCAAATATAATTATTACACTATTAGGTTATAAAATCGGAATTGAAAAATATGTAAAATACTGCAGTTTGATAAACACTAAACGGATTCAAAGGAGATCGTTTTTTTTTTTTCCTTTTTATATTATTTAGATTAATTATATATAAACTCTTACGTTTTTACTCGCACGCTTTTTAGTCGGACTAAAACAATTTGGCACGTAGACTTTTTCATTCGTTTCCAAATCCAAACACATCGAACTCTGACGATAAACTGCAGTCAGCAGTACCTGGTGATAATTCTAATAAAATAAATCACGTGAAATCCATAGGCAATCGTTGTTAAACAATAAAATTATGAACATAATATTATGTGTTTCTTTTTATTGTCTTTGTCGAGTTATTTACGTTTATCGCAACCGTCCGGATAAAAACGTTACGTTATGCATGCGTACGAGTCTTCGATAGAGTATACGTACTCTGCAGAATCCGCGAAATTCGTTTGACCCAAAACCATCCGAATCGACCGCGACGTACGCGCCATATTATAATAATATACGCATATACGAATAGGTATATTATTATATTGCACGAGCGCGCGTACGAGGTTCAACGATCCGCGACAGACGCGCGTGACAAGCGCCGCCGCCGCCACCGCCGATAGTATTGCGATTGCTTCCCCTCTCCTTCTGAAGAAAAAAAAAAAATCGTTTTGTTACATTAAAATACGATTTTCCGAACGCGATCGTCAGTCAAAGCGTGTTCGGATAATAAGAGAAACGTACATAATATTATTATGTATCGAGAAATCGGACATGGACGAGCTGGAAGTTTTTTCGTTTCTAAGCCAACTCGGCGATGCCCTCGACGACTGATATCGAAGACGTCGTTTTTTTCGTGACGTACAACGACGTGGCCGATCGGTGAACAACAACGCTTATCCGCGGCGAAAATATTGAGAAAAAAAAAAATAAAATAAAAAAAAACTAATAAAAACCTGTGAAGTTTATTTTTTATTTTTTTTTTTTCCATCTCTTTGTCGTCGGAAAAAAAAAAAACAACGCGCGCAACGTTAATAATATCATATCCCGTTGTTCTCCGCGTCCTCTAGATTGAAAAACAAAACAAACAATAATTAGAAACCGAATATTTATGTTACGTAATATAATTGGCTAATATACTCCGAGGACCCTCGAGGTGCTTGTCTAGCGGTTACATGTCGCGAGGGGTTCCGCGGCGGCGCAAACAACAGAAACCAATTTTATTAATTTTAAACAACTATTATACGCCCGACAATGGATAACTCGGTACGATGTTATTATCGTGACGCGTAGAAAACGTATTTTAAATTTTTTTTTTTTTTTTCGCTCCGACGCGCATAGAAATATTTTATTTACCGCGCGCGCGTTGGCGCAAACTTTTTTCTGTGCGTGGGGAGGGGTCATAATAATAATGAAATCGTTCGATAAACAAAACACACCGCACTAACTATGGACAAAATAATCCACTTAATAGACTCCTAACATTAGGAAATACATCAAATTTCGATTTCTTTTTTAATAATCTGTCAAATCTAAAACGTCATTATTTAAATCATTAATCCAGTCCAAAATGTTAATAATTATATTCACTTATTTATGTTTTTCTTTTTCTTTTTGATCCTATGTACCACATTATGTATTATGTTCTTATCACACAAATCATTTTTGTAATTCAAAATTCTGTAAACTTTATTATTAATCTGTACTTGAGCCTACAAGGCGTTTATTCAAATAAATAAATAAATAAATCGGTAAAAAATGTGCACAAACTCCATTTTAAATCGGTTCTCAATCGAATACTTTTCGCACTAAATCGGAAATAATTAAAATACTTATTATAGTTGAAGAATCACATACATACTATAATTGTATATAAATTCTAGTTTTCTTTTATTATTTTCCAACTCGACGATCTCGACGAACGCGGCAAGTCGAGTGTTATCTGAAACAAAAAATTTATTTCAGAACGTTTAATTATTACATTTTTTTTTTGTACGATCGACAAACATTCACCTCAGGCGTCCGCGAGGAGTTCCTTAGAGGTGTGTTTTGATCGTTGTCGAGAAGAAAGTTGTCGCAGTCGACATGCACGGCGGGTAATGTGGCCAGAATTTGAAAAACCTTGCAAACATTTCGTTACGTGCGGAACAAGCAATATTCACGTCTTCGCTTCTGTATAGTGTTGACGTTTTCGGACCAATTAATCGCGAGTTTCGTCTTGAAAATGTCACTCTTTTCGGCGCACGGCCGGAAATATTTGAGCTGTACGAGCGACACCGCGCGATTTATGAATCATTTTTCCGCGTTGCAGATTCGTTTTCCGAATTTCGCGTTATTGTATCGTGTGTTTACTGCAGTTATTAAGTGTTAAATGGCTCGACAAACGTATACATTATACAACACAATCGTAAACACGATTTTCGCTCGAGCCCAGGATGATTTACAGGGCAGTTTGCGCTGCCTTAGCGTTCGCGCGCGCGGTAAATAATTGCAGGGCTCGCGAGAAAGTCAGCCGTTTTTGCTCAGACAGGACGCGATATTTTATTCGCCGAAAATCCTGCCGTTGTCACGACGATGTTGTATTGTCGTTGTCGTTGTCGTTGTGTTAGTTGTTATTTGCTCCATAATATTTCTTCGAGGCGAGCGCCCTGTGTACACAATATTAAAGACCGGGTTTTTAGCGTTTTTATTGGGATTTACGTAGACTATTCAATTAGGCAACGGCTTTATTAGACAGCGTCTCGTCGTCGTCAATGAAACTGTTGAATACGACGAAAATTTGAATTCGTCGGGGCCTCGAGTTCGATCTCGACGGCGACAAAGAAATGTTAAATTTTTGCTGGTTTTTCAAAACAAACCTAACCTAGCCGTACGCAGTTTGAACTAGTTTAAACTTTAAACCAGGCGTTTGTCGAAGTTTGACGTCATGTATTAGATATAAAAGAAGACGGGGAATTATTATTCGTGAAAACGTATTTTTAATTTTGTTTACACAATATTTATAAAACAATGACGTTTAAAGGGGTTTGTTTTTTTTTTTTGTTGTTATTTTATTTTTTACATACTGGCGTCTTATCTTGAGTTTTTTTGTAAGAACATAAATATCCTGTCTCTAGTTGTATAGTGTATACATCGAGGTGTCCATTATTCTCGTACGTTTCGAGAAGCAGGTGAACACGACAATAATAATATCGCGTCGCCGCGCCGCGCCGTCGTCGCCGTCGTCGCAGAGCAGTGTTTGTTTTTTCGCCTTTTTTATACACGGTATATTTTTATATATTTATTGCCTCGCGCGTATGACAGTGACTTATGTTTAAGCCGCAATAAAACAGGCGGACGACCGTAGAAAAAAAAAATAAAATAAAAAAATAAAATATATACTCTCCACACACATTATACGGCGTGTAAACACGACTGGCACTATGTACGTATTATATTATGACGCGCAGAGAGCTGGTTTATTTAATCGATAAATAAACACGAGAACGACGGAAAAAAAAAAAAAATTCACAGGGGTGAATTGTTAAGAGGGGTTGACCCCTTGGCGGGGGATCGTAGAGAGTCGGCTGCTTGGTTTTTTTTTTTTTTCGGTCAAAACACAAACCGTATTATTATTATTATATTTATATGCTCGCTCGCGACGAGAGGAGAGTTTACAAGTAAACTAATGGAACCGCCGCCGACCATACACATACGGTCGCCGTATTGTTTATGCGCCCGCGACACGTGTGTTGTGGATGGACTCGGCCACTTCACATTTTCATTTTTGTTTTTCGTCGGTTTCACTTTGCGCACGAACACGTTCACCATAAGAGTATATTTAACATAATATACGCGCGTGTATAGAACGCAGCCTCCTCAGTCGTCGAATATCGTGTGCACAGGCCTATTATTATGTTCCATCAACAACGTTCGGACGAATACGAGAGAACGTCGTCGCGTATACCGTTATACGATAAAAACCGTCAACAACATATTTTGCAAGGGTCGAAATAACCGATCGACACGCGTTTACCGTTACCGGTTTGTTTACGTTGCCCGCGAGTTTGATTTTTTCCGATTTCAAACGTCGCGTTTCACCACTCTCCTTTTTCCACGCCCGCTTTCTCGCCGTTCCGTTCTTTTAAGATTATTGATTTTTAACGAAACCGTTTCCAATAGCTATGTTTTGAGAAACCGGTCCCGAGAGCCCTGCAAAACACGCGCATTGTGTCCGTTACGACGGATCGTGGCGCGTTTCGCATTACAATGCGGCAAGTCGTCGGTACACACACACGCGTGGGCCTGAATGTGGATCACGCGATATCAATTGCGTTATGTTCACTATTATACCTATATCACAATATACTTTGTTAACACGCCGCGGTGGCGTCCCGCTGCGAGTTGAAGTTGACGGCGAAAAATTTCGTCGACTTTCTAATTTTCTAACAGTAACACGCAGTGTATGTGTATAATAAGATTACCAAGTTATTGTGACGGATGAAATTTATTTTGAAATCCAAAACCGACCGTTTTCCCCCGTGAAATCACACAGCGCACGACACAAGCTTAGTTTCGATGATTTAATTTGTTTGTCTCGAGATATTTTTATTATTTATACGAATGTGTTTCAAAAAACAATAAAACTGTCAGTTAATTATATTTACGAGTATATTACGTACGTATGTCAAATAGTGGAAAACCTTCGATTCGAATCGAAGAATGAAACGACGATTAATTAATAAAATATTATCATTCCGAGTAGAGTTTTTAACGCGAGTATGGACAGGGAATATCTGGAACTCGCCGAGTCATTTTTTTTAAAATCCGATAACACGCTCGTCTAATAAATAGAATAATTACAGTCGACCGAGCAACGCGGCGAGCAGACTGTTTTCGAGCACGGCCACGACCCTAAGGGGGCTAGTAAAAAGAGTTTTCGACAAAATTGTTTATATTATTAGCAACCTAGAAAACGTCGTGTGGATAGGTACCGCGCATTGTTTTAAATAAGCACGCGAGCGAGCGCGTATAGATTAGATTGTGTTTAACAAAACTAAAAAGGGCGGTAACGAGGTAGTGTTGTTGTCGCGATCAAAACAAACAACGTTATTGTTGTTGTACGTTTTTTGCGTTATTGTAATTGAATTTTACAGCAGACATTCTCCGGTTGATTATTAAGTCAATACGCCGCGTTTCGAATCGATTCGAAAACAATTAAACTTGTTCATCGATATATTGTGTGGGACCGTCGAACCCGCGACCGCCGAAACCCAACGCGAGCAGACGCGCGGGTACTTTGAGAATTATTATGTTTCTTCAATGGCAGTTTTTTTTTTAATTGAACACCGACCGGTAAGGCGCGCGACGTGAGGTTATTATATTATCACGTCGTCGTATGAAAAGAAAGTCAACGAACTAAATAAGAGAAACTAATAAAAAGTGCACCGGCGCCGCGCCGCCGCGGCGTTGTGCCGCGTATTGTAATGAAAAGTTTTCATAATCAAAACTGTTGGTGAACAGAAAATCGAGTACGATCGTTCGATTTTACACGATATACAATAAGTGTCGCGTTTGAAGGACCGACGATCCTCTGAATCGTCGTACGTGCAATCCCCGAAATCCGTGAGTCATTTTCGACACGATTAAAAGCATCGCGCGGCAACGGACGATAAAAAAACACGACGGTCACGTGCGAATTATTATTGATTGTTATTATTCGATTAGTCGGCGCGAGTGTCGGCATCGATCGAGTATTACCACGCGTATCGCGTTGTTGATTAAATTATCAAATTGATCGTAGAAAGTGAAAAACGTACAACAAACGATATCGTTGTTCTATTATTAATAGACTGTACGCGAGCGTAATATTTTACAACGTGTTCGTCACAACTATTCGAAGAAATCGCTCGTCTCATCCATAAGCAGGACGTCGAATTACGGCACATCCAGCCAAACGACTTTAAATTAGTATTAAACCGACTTTGTTTTCAGCGCGGTGTTCATTAATATTCTATTAACGATTGTTCTATCGGTACCGAGAAAAAATATGATTTTTAATATGATAAAAGGATAACATCCTTACGAAATAAAATCCCGGTTACGCGACCAAGTCTAACGTCGTTTCGCGATGAGCTGGACGACACGAGCGATTTCGCAGTGACGCGACGCGCAGGATCGTGGCCGCCACACAACAATAAACGTATCGGCGGCGGTTAGGTGCGTGTGATAAATCGAAACGATCGTGCGGCAGTTTGATCGATCGCCGTCACCAGGCGGCCATCGTCGTCGCCGCCGCCCAGTGGGTACACGTGACGTAATACTAGAACACTAGTGTTATTTACATAACTTACGGGTAGGCTCTCGATAGTCCCGAAATTTCAGTAAACTACATAAATCAAAGTGTGAGGGGTGGCGTAAGACGCTCCGAACTTTGCCTCGCCCGATATCGGCGATTCGAACTCGTACGCACGCGTGTCGCACAAGCATACGTGTGAGTACGGTGTGATTCGATTTTCGAGACCACCGGCGATTTATCGCAAGCAGTTTCGACGAAAAAGGAGACATTTATTCACTAAAAAAATAATCAAAAAAACAATTGATTATCTGTCATTTATGATTTATTTCCGACTTGGATTCGGAACTTCCCCCTCCCTCCGCGCCCGATTCGCCAACGCTCGAAAACCTCGACGAATCGAATTTTCAACTCCGAGTTTCGACGACTCGTCGAGAGTCGTATACACACGCACCCATATCGGAACACGTCTTTGCGAATAAACGTCGTCGCGGACGACGACGAGGGTAAAAAGTGCACAGCGGGTGCCGCGAAAAGGTTTTCGAATCCGCTTTGTGCGACGGCGGCGGCGGCGGAGCTTTCACTCGCAATTACGATGCCGCCGCACATATCCTTCGACCTCGATCCTCGCGTAATATAATAATAATAATAACAATAATATAATATCGTCTGCGCGTCGTATGTGTCATTCAATTATAACGCGCGTGCGGTACGCGTCGCATAGTCGTCGCCGCTCGCTCCTGCGCGATACATTATAATAATACGGATGATAGTCATTACCGCTCGACGTACGTATAATAATATAACATAATATATTATAGAGTGAAAGACTCGCGCAGGCGGCTATTATTGTTGTTGTTGTTGTTGTGCAACGAGCTACGCGCGCGTGTCTCTCTCTCCTCTCTTTCGTCCTCACCGCGAGGATGGCACAATTCCTGCGATATATATTATATATTATTGTAATAATATACGGCGGCGGCGGCGGGCGTAAGCCGTTCCGCAAAGACCCCACGGGGTACGCGAGCGCGTGAAAAAAAAATTATAAAAAAAACTACGACGACGAAGTGTTTGCCGCGGCAGATCAAATAATAATGGACCGGTTAATTAGAACGCGCGCGCGCCCAGCAAGACGTCATCGTCGCGCGAGAATTATTATTATTAATTTACCCATCTCTGCAGAGTGGACGGGGATAATAATTTCTCTCCGTCTCTCTCTCTCTTCTTTTGTTTTTTTCTTTTTTGTTAAAACATACGACGACGACTCGTATCGATCGCCTCTGCTCTGCACGCGCAAACGTCGACGACTAGTGCGATAGGGGGTCGTCGTCGTCGTCGTCGCGCATACGTGGATTTTCCATTTGTGCGTTCCGACACGCGTGTACGTCGCAGACAATATGAGAGCGTTGCGCTCGCGTCGTCGACGTGTTATCCATAGGAGGTGCCCCGCGTTTTCTGCGGATCGGTCAACGACGGTATATTGTTCGAGATTTTTTCTTCTTCTTCTTCTTCTTCTTCATTCAATACGCGCGCGACTCTCGAACCGACCGGCACGCGTCTTTCGGGGCCGTTGACATCCGCCGCCGCCATCCCGGACAGAGAGACTAAAACAACGATATGGTTCGATACGTTCGAGTCCCATATACGAAACGTCGAAAGCTCGACGCGTTCGCCTTTGTGGGATTTTTCGAGTAGGAAGTAAATGTGGATTTCTTTTTCTCGAGGGGAAAGTTGGATCGAGGCTAGTTGGACCATGCGATGTCCACACCCGGATAGTGGTTTTTCCTAGAACGCCAATTTTATATCTTTTCTTTGAACGCGGTGAAAAAAAAACAATCGCTCGCAGACAAGTACTCAGAGTGTTGTCGATAACTCGCACGTGTATTACAAAACGTCACGATGTGTAATTTTTTTCTTTTTTTAAACTCAAAGTCCCCCCAGTAGTTGGACGATCGACGTGCAATCTCGTACGAAATCGCTATAATAATAATTATGATCGTATTATATTATTATACCGATACGTCTATACGATGCACCGCACGAATATTACTCTACTCGACGGACGCGTGGCAGTTGGAAGGCCCGTAAACTAAAGACGTTCACTTATATTGCAAAAGTATTAAAAGCGACAACGATCTGTCGGCGCGTATATATTATATGTTTACGCGTTATTATCATAATAACTGTTGCGGAGAATATCGAATAATATGTGGCGCGCCACAGTACGATTAAAGTAAAGTGCATAATCGCACGACAGGTGTCAGTTTAAAGACGTCGATGGCGGAAACGGAGTAAATTCATCCGTCTTTCTCGGATGACACTTTGAAAAGCATAAACTATATAATATATACACGGGGCTTTTACGGTTTGCGATTTGAATAAATAACACGGGAAATTATTGTGTTTTCCCCAAGTCGTATACGATAATAATATTTGTGCGTATAGTATACGACTTTATATAACGAACATAAAATCGATGACCGTTTCTATAACAAGGGGTGTATCTATTTGAATATATCAAAACATAAAATAAGACCGAACTCGCGTAAAAAGTTCGATCGAAAACCAAAATCCACAAACAAAGGCGCAGTAGTATATTCGGGTAAGGACTGGGAGGGAGGGACCAGAGGAGTTGCTCCTGGCGGTAATTTTTTGAAAACATAAGACCTCTCGGGAGAGGTGGTATACATTTCCCCGGGATTGTTGGTTTTAATTTTCAAATATTATCGGTCGTAAATCGCGTGTCGTGGAAAAATGTCAAACGGCCTTGGCCAAACACGTCGCGGAGAGAATTCGAATCCGACGCGCCTCGTTATACCCGCGCTGTCCAACGTTGTTCGTTGTTGTTATTCCGTCGCTTATTAGTTATTACGTACACCGCCGTCGTCGCAATGTGTTTTCGCGTCTCCGGTTTCGGAGTGGAAGAACGGAAAACGACGAAATGCCGCGCGCGGCGAGACGATACCGGATGTGGCCGGCTGAAAATCGACCTTATACGCCGCGGTACCTGCCGCATTGTTATTATTATTGTTGTTATTATTATGTGCGAGATGGGCGTGATGTGAGCCCGTCGAATTTCGCGCGCCCGTCCGGATAATAATCACGCGACCCAGAGCCCCGGACGCACCTACGCGCGCGAC
Source organism: Drepanosiphum platanoidis (assembly GCA_948098885.1). Lineage (NCBI taxonomy): Eukaryota > Metazoa > Arthropoda > Insecta > Hemiptera > Aphididae > Drepanosiphum > Drepanosiphum platanoidis. Next base: position 9,237,982 of record OX402536.1, on the reverse strand, counting down.
GCGAACACAAAGACACACACACACACGCACACACGTACTGGCGAAAATAAGCCGCGTTCGACGTGACAATATACAACGTGGCGCATAATCGTCAAATTCGAGAGCGAGCGATTCGATCGGATCGTAGTAAACACGACGTATTGTAATATTATTTGGCTATAGTAATAATAATTATAAATTTACTAACGTAAAAAGCGTCTGGTCCGAGCGACGTTCGCACGTAATATAATCGATTACATCGAACCGGACCCGAACCGGACCATTATCGAACATCTATAATGCATTCGCAATACTGTTTGGTTTTTATAACTAGGGCTCGGAAGTTGTTGCATTTGCAACTTTTTTTCCATTGCTTGGATTTATTGCTAAGTAGGTTTTAAATTCATTTCATGGGAGGCCGAATTTAAATCTAAAAGTTTTTAGTGCGACGTTTTGCGATTTTAGCTATTTTTTCAATTTGGTTGCAATTTTGACAATTTTTTCGATTTAACTGCAATTTTGTCGTTTTTTTCTCATTTTCGTACAATTTTATATACTTGTAAATTGTGAATAACATAATTAACATAATATTCTTCAGTCTAATTAGTATTCAGTCGTTTATTGTGTCGCGTGTTTCGTCGTATTATACGTTTGTGTCTTATTATTTCGTATTGAAGTCGAAAATGCCGAAAAATAAGCAATCAATGTCCATAAAAAAAAAAAATAGTTAACTCATAACTAAAAACCATTAATAAAAACAAATTTCAAGCGCAATTTTTAAGTGCAATTTTGGGTATTCTTTAATGCAATAATGCAATCAATTTTCAACGTTTTTTTAGTGCAACAACTTCCGAGCCCTATTTATAACTATTCGGCTTTGATTAACACACACGCGACCGCGCGATACTTTGTTATCGAATTATTATCGAAAAGTTAACGATTTCGGCCAGTTATTGCGACCATTACTCGTATACCGCTCTCGAACAAGAGGACGAAAAATAAAATAATATTCGCGTTTCGAAAGGGTACTCCGCACAAATACAGTGGGTATCGCCGACCTAACGATGAAAACGTTTCAACGCACGAGTTTTTCTACCGCGGCGCATAGATGAACCGATTGATTTCTCGATCTATCGTCCATTTTCACTATAATAATACACACACACACACACTATTAATCCGAACTCATATGTATTTGTTTCGCGATCGTGACCACGTATCGGTTACGGGATTTACACAAAACGCGGGGCCATTATCGCCGCGCCACCACCGCGGTATACGAGAGCGCACACCGCTCGCGCGCCGTGGCGAACACGAGATAGATTATTTCAGAATAAATTAACGCCGGGCGACTGCGCATAATAGTGTGTAAACCGTGAGTTATACCGAAACCGTCGACGGCACACGCATTAACGCGACGACATTATGTGAACGGCGCGAGTATATTTATGACGTCCGTACCGTAATAGCTATATAACGAAGCGAGTAAATCATGGGCATTTGATAGACTTTTAAATTAAAACGGAAAAAAAAAAAAAAAAAACAAAACATAATTAAAACGTACACGGAGCTCCGGCGCACTACTTGTTTATTATAATAATAATAATAATAATAATAATAATAATGCGAGAGAGCGCTTCGCGGACGTCGTTGTCGCCGCGCGTCGAGTGACCCGTTAGGTCGGCGGCGGTGGTTTAGGTTAACGCGCGGAAAAACGTGAGCTCGAAAAACGCGTCCTGCGACGACGACGTAACGGTACTACACGTCGTCGCATCTCCGTGTACGCGCGTGTTTCGTCGTTTAAATCGGTTTTTTTTTTTCCAATTATCATAACAAAATATACGTTTTCACTCGCGAAGGACGACCGACGACGATCGAACTCGCGAAACACAAAGCACACGATGGAAATCGGCTATAAAAACGAATCAATCCGTACGGTAAATTACTATTATAGTTGTGGACAAATATCGACCGCGGACGTATCGTTTGCTTTATCGAGAGCACTGTTTCGAGAAGTCCTGTGCGTTCAGTAATTTATGCGATAATATTATAAACGAGTATTATTGTATTAATCGAAAGTCGGACATTTTAATTTAATGCTTTTCCACGTGCGGTGTGGTTTTAAAACGAGACGCGTTTTTTAAATTTTCAACGGCCGTCGACGCGGCGATCTCGACAAGTGACGAAAAATGTCCGCCGCCTCGCGCGCCCGTCACAAATAAATTAATCGCATTTTTAATCAAACAAGAGGTATTAATATCTGTGAAATAATAACTGGTATAAATCGTTTCGACTGGTAATTTATAGGTACTAATTATTATAGATAAATAATTTTAATAATAATAAAACAAATAAAAATCAATAGGTATTTATTTGATTTGATTGATTAGGAGATATTTTTGAAAATAAAAACTAGTGGAGATGTTTACGAATTATTACGACAGCAGTAAAAAAAAAAAAAAGAGAGAGGTCATATCTTATATTATCATTATAATTAGGTATATTCACTGAGGACTCGTCTGATCGATTGTTATACGTTTTCGGTGTGAAAATCACGATTTTTTTTTATGGGATATCGAACTTATGATATTATATAAAAGTCGGGGTCACTATTCCCTATCGGTGCTTATATAACTACCTATCTATAGAGACTGTAAATAAATAAAATCGGTACTACTTACGGCCTGTCGGCGAGTCGCTGTCGAGGTGTGTTCGTATCGTGGCTGGCGTGAAACAAATTGAGTAGTAAAATAGTCACTAAAAATCACTCGATAAAAAAAATTTAAAAAAAATCACAAGTCGCGATTATGAATTCGATTTGCCGTCGACGGCGACGCGAGAGTAATATAACACGATGAATCGCGGAGAAATAATTAAAAAAAAATCGCAATGACCGAGAAGGAGACCTTTCCGGACGGTCGTCGACACTAGACTGAGGAGGTCGTGAGCTTTTCGCTCAATTTCGATCGGCACCGGTTGGGTTTCGCGCGCAGCTCGGCCGTAATTGGACGGGCGGAGGGAACAGCTTGGCATTCATTGGCCGTGTTCGTCCTACGCGAATTTTCACTACTTCCGATCATACGTAAACAAACTCGTAATTAATTATTCTGTTATTACAATTACTATCGTTACATAATTACGTATTCATAACAAACTTTTATCATTATAATTAAGTACTTACTGATATGAAAATATGAAAGTATATTCCCATTGATTTAATATGTATAAATATATTCACTGAACCCTCCCCTAACGGACACCTCCCAATAGCGGACATCTGTTTAAATCTAATGACAAAACGGGCAACAGAAAAACACTAGATCGGAACGTTTTGAAGTGGTCGTGGGACAATACGATTATATCTTATCTGTTTTTCCTTTAAAAATATACTCCCTCTGAATAGCGGACACCTCCTCCGATCCGCGTCACGCGGCCAATCGATCAAACGTTACATTATTATCATTTTGATTAGCATACGACACCGGCGGCGATCGAATCAACTGTTGGTAAATGTAATAACACTATTTTGGTAATCACGAGATGTGAATAAATCTATATATATATAAAAATGGAGACAAAAAATTGGAAATTGAATCAGTTGAGAACGGCTGGGCCGATTTGGCTCAAATTTTTTTAAAGATAGAGAATGTCGGGGAGCGGGTTTATAGCATAAATTATGGAGAAAATTAACCCTAAGGGGGTTAAAAGGGGTAAAAATGGAAAAAATCCTGAGTCAATGGAGCTTTGTGGTATTAAATTTTGTCAATAGTTTCATTTAATATAGCAGAGGCCCCATGGGAAAGGATTTTTCGAAATTCGACCCCTAAGGGGGTTAAAAGGGGTAAAAAGGGTGAAACTAGAAAAATTCGCCTGGCTGGAACTGCTGGAGCTTTGAGTATGAAATTTGGGCAGCAGTTTCGTTTTATACAGTGGAGACCCCATTGGAAAGGATTTTTCGAAATTCGACACCTACCGGAGTTAAAAGGGGTAAAAGGGGTAAAAATGAAAAAAAAACTGATCAAATAAAAAGTTATACTGCACACGGGCGAAGCCGGGTTATTCAGCTAGTAATATAATAATTATGTAAATAAATAACGATCCGAAACAATCAATATAATATGTATATATGACCGACTGGAAGTAAGACATGACGTTTTTACGTCTTCCCATTTTCGATCACGGGCTATATAATACGTATATTATTATATTGTCGTACGCGAACGGACGTGTTGACCCTCTTGCGCACAAGTGCGTGCAGAAATGTACGAATGATCGCGCGTGCGTTTTATTTATATATTTTCTCGGCGGTTGGTTTTTACTTTTTTAATTTTTTTTTTTATTCGGTTTATATTGTACGCAAACCCGTCGTCGCTGCCGTACGTTTCTCACACGATAACGTCATCGGAAAATAAAAAAACTCTTTGCGCCGCGCCGTGTCTGTTATACCTAACCCGTTACGTTGGCCGTTCGACAATAAATTATTCTCCGCACACATCGTATATTATACACAAGTTCATTTTACTTACAACATAAGTTTATACATAATTAAACACGGTCAGCATCTAAAGTTAGGTATTGATTGTTATTATATTTTTTACACTGCTTTAGTGTAGACCAGTGGTTCTTAACCTTTTTCAGTTCAGCGCCCCCTTTATCGTAATAACTAACTGTAAACGCTCCCTCCTCATGCAAAATCAAATTTTCTTCTTATAAATATATATATTCATTTATTCATCAGTATACTAAATTATTAATTTAAGTAAAAAACTCTTATTTTTAGATAGTAATGGTTATATTTTACACCACTTAACAAAACAATTTTACTTTACTATACAAAAAGATTTGCTTAATTATGAAAAAAATTATAACTTAATATTAATAAATTGTATTATTTTTAATCTCCGAAATTGAAAAAGCTCACCGCTCCCTTCAAAACTATCACCCCCCGGAGAGACCGAAAGCCCCCAAGGGGGCGGTACCGCCCCCGTTAAGAACCACTGGTGTAGACGATTCGAGAAAAATTATTTTTTTTCGATAGACGTCACAATAATAAATGACGACGACGTGACGATTTCAACACCGCGACGAGGACGCGCACTCGCCATTTTCGGTTTTAAATATTTACCAACCGACGACGACGAGATTTAACGCGAACGCGTCGTTATCGCGATACTTTTATCTCTGGCGCCTTGCAAGTACTATAATATGTTTCCTCGGGGAGGTGGGGTATGGTAGTAAATCTACGTCAATGACCTGATGTAATGATAATAAATGTGTTGTACTCGTACTCGACACTTTTCACGATGTCCACACTCGAAACCATCTAGGCGCACGATACGGACGCGAAAATTACTCGTAGTTCGGCCAACAACACTCTGATCTGTTGCAGAAAGGTTGTCATTGTATACGTACGTATACGTATAATTGGACAACAAAGTGCACTATTCGTGTCGAATAAAATAGAATGTACAATAAAAGGCGTATTGCTATTTGAAGAAATTAACAAATATTTTTCTAGAAATGTGTGCGCGTGAGCACGATAAAATTACGATAGCGGCTTGTGATTTGATGCGTTGGAAAAACTTTGAAAGCAGAATGGGAAAAGAAAAAAAAAATCGTATTTCCTCTCGGAGTTTCTCGATCGCGTCGCACCTACTCGCGTGCCGAACACACATCTATACGACGAAATGAATAATAATAAAAAAAAAAAACCCCATTCGACTTTAAAAACGTATGATTTCTAACGGCAGTAACTTACGTTACTCCCGACCGGGTGTTTATTTATTTTACAGTCGATAAAACCTCTTTTCCTTACGCGCACACACACACACACACACACACAACTGCGTGTAAATAAACAGAATAAATCAACGCGGTTAAAAAACATCGTCGTCGTGTAAACGTATCGTTTTCGGAGTTGAATTGTGTACACGATAAAAAAAAAAAAAATCGTGTTTACTCGTATCGCGTTGCACGCCGAACACCACTACTACACTGCTACTATTATGATATTATTATGTGTTGTTGCCACCGTCGTCGTAAGAGCCACCTGATTAATATCCCGTAATGGGCTCTAATGAAATTACAAGGCGTATCGCACATTTATCGTATGATTACAATAACGAGAGGTCCTTAAACTGGTTTATCGACTGCATAAATGCCACGTATTACGTCGCACGCGTATAATATTATAATATTATGTACTTCTATCGTGTATTCATCTCGTATGTGTGAAACCCAAAACTCGTTATTGGACGTCGGAGGTATAATATTATTATTATTATACACCGGCGGCGCGGCGGCGTGTCCCTGCGCGCGCGTGTGGGAGTTCGGATGTTCTCATTCATAAACAAATTGACCCCTCGTGTTTGTTCGTAGTAGCGAAAATGGTCAGTGGGGACCCTTTTTTTGTTAAATTTTATTTTTATTTTTCTCCTCTGGTTCCGGTCGTTAAAAACAAACAAACAGTGGCCACCATCAAACGACAATATCCTCGTTCACACTGCCGGCGGCTTCCGTCCGTCCGTCCGTCCGTCCGTCCGTGCGTCCGTTCCATCCGTCCTCCTCCTCCTTACATTTACACCGTTATTGTAATTGGGTTAAAGGATAACCGTACAGGGTGTGCCGACCGAGATTTACTCGCGACATTTACTCAACGACGACATCGGTAAATCGGACGAATTGGATTAATCTGTCCCGGGACAGCGCGGCGGCGTAACTCTTGTTTACTTCGTGTTCCGAAAAATTCTATAGACAATATCGACAATAACCGTTCTTAATCAATCGGTACTTCGTTTGATCGACTAAATTCGAAGCGTCTGCTCGTCCGAGTCTATTTGGCGTGTAATAAATAATATGTTATATTTAGAGACACAAGTGCCTTAAAATAGACACGGTGTATTATTATTGTATCAATCAAACAATCGTGCGCGAAATATTAGCCATTCTCACACGATCACGACCGCGTTTGTACCGAACCAAAGCGTGGCAATCGATTTGAACGCTATCGACGATTTTCAATCGAATTCCACACGATGCCTTAGATAACATATAATACGTATGTGTTGTTACGAGTTGCACAATCACGTATACATTATGTGCACGGCGGCGCACGTATTGATTATTCGAAAAACCAAACTATAAATTAATTTCGTGTCTAAACGGGTTAACGCGTATTAATTAAACATCGTACCGCGGTGAATCGAAAGACCGACGATTCGAGAAAACTTTCTTCTTCTTCTTCTTTCGAATCCCGTCGTCGATATTAACGCCGCCGCCGCGGTCTCAGCAAAGTCGAAACGTTAATAAAACATAACCGTACGGGAAAAAATACGCGGCCCGCGCGACGGAAGGAAAAGTTTATTCCTCGGGGACTGGCGGCGGAAATCGTACGGTGGATCTCGAACGCCGGGCCGACGACGGAGGTGCTCGTTGCAAGTTTACGTAATACGTAACGGAGAAGAAGAAAAAAAAATCAATTATTCCACCGTCGTCGTCGGCTGCGTATAAATCGACTGGAAATCGAAATACTCGTTAATCGTATATCCTGTGTCTGCCCCGTCGCGCGACACGGCGATACGGCCTCGCCGGGCCGCGGACACGTCGTCGTCGAGAAACAGTATTGTACTGGGATTTCGTAAACGGATGGAAAAAAAAAATAATAATAATAATAATAAAAATAGGTAAAAAAGAAAGAAAACGACAACGCGATCATTGAGAGAATGACCATGTCGAGACGACGACGATCACATTGTTTCCGCTTGACGTGCGAGGCCAATTAAGTTTTTACGGGGTGCGCGAGGACCTGCGGCGACGTGTGTGCGCGCGTACCTAAAAATAGTTGTGCGGGAGAAACAGAAGACGCGACAGGTCCTACAACAGTTGACCATCCGTTTCCTGTTTCTACCGATTTCCGACGGCCATCGAGGGCTAAAGGATATAGAGGAGCGGAGGACGAAAAAAAACACACACACACACACACACAGACAAATATAAACGGTGTCGTCGAACGCGCATAATAGGTTTACGTTATGTGTACACCGTACCTGTCAATACGCGCGCGAGATAATCGGGGGGGCTCGACTAATTACCGTCAAAGAGAAACTGTTTAGTTTCCTGTTTCCAAGGGACCCAACGATCCGTGAAAGTCCTCGTTATCGGCTTCCGGTGGTCGGGCACTACACACTCTGCGCGCTGCAATCGGTCGACTTGGTCAGAGCACTGGTCAAATCAACCGGAACCGGTGGCGGCGGCGGCGGCGGCGGCGGCGCTGTGTCACAACTGCGCCCGTCTGCTCCAGACATACGTATATCCACACCGTGTAAATATACACGTGTATATAATATAATATAAATCTCCGTCGTCGTCGGATTCAGTGGCGACATGCAGTACAGGATCAGTGGCGGCATACTTTGGAGGGGAAGGCTTGTGTTGAAATCGCCTCGGACGGCAATTTTTTTGTTTATTTTGTACGTTGTAATAATTGTTTGTCGATAAAGTCATATCGAGAGGAACGGGCGCGCGGACGAGGAGCAATATAAAAGGATACGTCTTATTAAATCTACGCGTAGGTATCACGCGAAACGTATCGTCGCGGAGTCGTCCTTACGATTCAGGAGACCCAGGGCGAGAGGCGGTATTCCGGACAATAACAATATTATACTTGTATTTTTCTCAAAGCGTCGTCGTCGCCGTTAAAATATGCACCCTTTTTACCGTTCATATTAATTGTTGAGCGTCGTCGTTCGTTTTTCTTATTTTTTTTTTTTTCTCTAAGAGGCGTCAGGTCTGACTAAAAAGCCCGAGGTCCAAATAAACCTGGGCCGTTCGTCCCCCTAAGGAAGTCTCCGGCGCGGCAATCTCGGTAAACCAGACGCGGCGCGAGCGCGCATTTTATCATCACATTATCGTATCGTACGGGGAGGGCCGGAAGCGCTGTCGAGGGCGCAAAATGGACTGAGCGATATTCTGCGGCCGGTCGGCTCTGAAATATACAATTTGCAATTATTGAAAAATATTTTCGACGTCTTGCAGACTAAACAAGTACAGAAATCGACGTATAACTGAAGAGTGTTTTCGGAAGACTTGAGCAGCAGCTATTTGAAGCAGTTTCTGTTTGATTTTTTTTCAACGCCAATAATTTTAACTAGTTTTTATGTTTTTCCCACGATCGCCTTTCATAACGCCGCCGTCATGGATTGTGCCGGCGATCCCACAAGTGCCCCCCCGTTTGAGGCCACACCCGCGCGTATCGTCTCGTCCGTCTTACAAACGTTCAAAGGACCCTTTATCGAACTTTAACGGTCATCCGTTTATTATTACGATATTTTGATTATTTTCAAGTGAATTATGAGCATTCTTCCTGCCCCAACGAAATCCTCCGGGCAGATGAAGTTTCCACCGACGCGACGGCGGCGGGGCGTCCGTCGTCGCCGTCTCGTCGACGGAGACACGAAAAATGACCGTGTAATCGAGAGGCTACTATTTCTACGGCGAGACGACGACGACGCTCGTATCGCAAACACCTGCTGGATGTAAAATATATATTATAACGCGCCCACATCCACCCGCATGTCATGAGATCTGTCGCCGCCACTATACGCGCGCGCGTATACTCTGCAGCCGCGTGAAAAGGACGCGCGGTGCGGTGGTCCTTGATTTTTTTTTTTTTCCTCGAAAAAAAAAAACCATTATCTTCTTTCGGTCTCCCTTTGTCTGCACTCGCCGAGGGGTCATTGTGTGCGTCCTAGGCAAACGCAACGCTATATAGGTATTATTATTAGCTGTACACGGATCCGCGGCGTTATCGGTACGGGCGAAACATAATAAATACCTCTCTACGGTCTCCATTATTTACATTTTTTCGACCATCATAACGGGGTGTATTATACGTATTATTATTTTACGCGAACAAAAACAAGTCATTTGTCTTATACTGCGCCACGACGACGTATTTCTACACAGTCATTGCGGACGTTATCGGAGAGGCACATCATCGGCCGCCGCCGCCGCCGCCGGTGCACCGCGTACGATAATAATAATGATAATGATAGTATTATGGTATTGCGGCGGACAAAAGGTCGAGACAGACAGAGAGAGAGAGAGAAAAACAAATTAAAAACTAAACGGTTTTCGATCATAATAACCGTAAATCGTACAGAAAACGGGTGATTTCTTATTTAGATTACGACGCGGCATGACATAATTTTTTTTTCCTAGGTAGTTGTTTTTTTTCCCCCCTCGTTCCCGGCGCGAAGAGAGGAGAACGGAAAAAAAAAAAAAATCCATATATTTTTGTGTAGTTAACGTAATACGTTTTTCTCGACTGATTTCTCCTCTCTCGCGAGCTCGGGCACTGCAGCAGCGAATTCGCATAAAAAAAAAAAAAAAAAACATTAAGTAATAACCACCGAAAACGCCGAGTGTTTTTTTTTCTCCTTTCCTTTTCTTTTCGTACATATTTTTAATAGCATAGTCTTGTTGCGAGTGTAATAAATCAAAGAAAATTCGTTTTCGAAAACCTCCCGAGGGACTCGCGCGAGATAATATACGGGTTCGACGGCGGTGTAACAAACATTCTTTGGAAACGCGCGCTTTGTTTACCGGTGGTTTTTGTTTTTCGCCAAGAAATTACCATCGGGTGTAACGTTGTTATTATTTTCTAATTACACGGATTTCAACGCCGCGTTCTCGACGAGTCATGAAGATCTACGACGACGGTCCAACAACTGTTTGTGCGGTTTGTTTTGTTTTCGTTATTTTTGCGAATCCCAAACGCCGGCCGAAAAAAACGCACAGACATAAAACCACACACGTTTTCGTAATTAAAACGGAATATAAAACCGATATCGATCGTCCACAAACGATTATGTACATAATATAACTACTCGTATCTCACGAGTTATGTATTATAATATTATACATTGACTTTTGTAAACATCTTCTGCGAACATTGTTTTATTTAAAAATTCGTAATAATATTCGTACGCGTTACATAACAACCAAGTATCTCAGCGCTGTTGAAAATATAATCGGATCAAATATAATATTATCGTACTATAGTAGACTGTCGAACGGTTGTAACGATTGCGTAACTAATAACACCTGTATCGATTTGTGCAACGCGAAAATAGTTTTGCTCGACTGTAAAGCCTACTACACAGTTCTCTCTGTACGTACCCGCGCGAAGCACTGTTCACCGCACGGCATTAATTGTTTTTTTTTTCTGTTTGTAAAATATTTCTACATTCTATACGACGACTATACCTCGATATACACCGCCGCCGCCGCCGCCGCCGTGTGTACAAATACGCGTCTGTTAAACCGATGAAATATAGGTTATTTTCACACTTGAATCGCTGTAAATAAACAATCGTTGGATAATTACACATTCTGTTGGGCACGAGTTGCCGACAAACTTACCGTCCGCAAATGAAAATGAAAAAAAAGAAGGAATACAGTACACCGCGTGTCTACACACACGTGCGTGTGTGTACGTTATACTAGAATTATATAATAGGTCTTACGCGGATCGCCCCGTGCGCTTTTAGAGAGATATTTTCGTTTATAAAAAATGCGTAATGTTTTATCGAAAAACTATAATATACCGTTTAGTGTTTATCGGCAAACGAGAGAAAAAAACAAACGCCGCCGTAACCTTAAAATATTCCGTTCTATTGTTTTTGTGTTTTTCAATGAGAGTAGTTGCGTACGCGACAACAGACTGCAGGCTCATTATTCTCCGACGACGACGACGACGGCGGCCCACCCATGCGAAGCGTTCACATCGCGCGCTATACGAGAGTAAAAAAAAAAAAAATAAATAATTTTCTCGTACACAATAATAATGACACGTATACGCGAGCACGCGTTTCGACAGTCTGCGTACAGAGACGTATGTATAATATTCAGATTAAGTGCGTAATTGACATTATTACGTCGATTCGTCGACGACGAAAACACAAAACTCGTCCGTCGTCGGTCTTTATAAAAGTTTTCGAGGCTGAAAACGTGTTGTTTTCGACAGTGTTATTGTTGTCGTTGCAAAACTCACGACGTAGGACTCGACTTTTTCAAACAAAACGTCCGGTTAACCCGCAAACACGAACCGGACACGTCAAACTACAGTGACGCTAACAGTCGCAATCGCGACGGAAATCATAAGTTGTTATCGTTAATTTACCTCTCTCTGTATCGACTCTGGTCGTAATAATGTCCTTCCGACCGAATCCGCTCTAAACGTTGCTTCTCGCCGATTTCCAAGTGTAACGAATCTGCTCGATATGTGAGTATACACCGTCACAACTCGTGTTTATCGTTTGTTTTTTTTTCACTCCGATGCAAATATACGATTTCGCTACAAATAATCACAATTACGATAAATATCAAAGCAAGAAATGAAACCCCTAACAAAGTGACTATTATTATCGAATATTACGTTTTAAACTAATGGAAATAAAAACAACATAAAAACGGTATTAATCGCAGATCGGCGCGCGCACTAGCGACGAGATCGTATTTTTCGGTAAACACCTAGTATACATATACCACGGTATTCAACAACGTTTAATAGCAACCGCATGACCACAAGTCCACAGCGACGTCTGACCGTATTGCGTCGTCGCGCAGCGTTGTAATGCACCGCCTATTGCCGTGTGTGCACAAGAAGTATAGGTTTGCCGCAATGAGGAATGCATTTTTTGCGGTTTGAATTGAACAGTGTTTTTATTATGTGTCACCGGAGTCGAAAACGTCGCTGAAGACGAAATCCGTCCTCGTACGGTACGGCGTTTTTATTTTTATTAATTTTCACGCCGGCGCGGTGGATAAATCGTACGTATTCGTGACTCGAAACCCGAGGTCGAACCGATAAATCATTTTTTTCCCCTTTATTATTTCAATACTTTTTCATTCACACGAAACGACGAGTACACATTATACAACACGTATTATGTGTGTGTGTGTGTGTGCATTTTTATACGACTCGCTGTGGTTTGTTTTATTTATTTTTTTATTGTTATTTTCGCGGAAATATATTATAATAAAGATAATGCAGTAAAACGACGTGGAAACGTTCGTGTACACAACGAACGATATTCATATATTCTTCGCTGACGAGTGAATTTCAATGAATATTATATATTTTCGTTTTAATAATTGTATTTAAAAACTAATAACAATGCGGCTCGATATCGTCGAGAATCTACGCAACACAATATCGTTATTATTATTATTATTGTTGCTGCTGCAAATTATTATTCGATCGACGATTCGGTTTTACGGGTCGCGCGATACTCGAGAACTTTGAAAATATTAAATATAAAAACGAATGGCGCGCGGCGGCGGCGGCGGCGTTTCATTCGGTTCGAGTGGCCCCGGCCGACGTTAGAAACACGACGACGAGTAAATAAAAACACCTTTTCGTTTCGAAGACACAAAACAAAACACACAAGCTCCTCGTCTCCGGATACTTCGCCGACCGTCGTCACATCGAAACGTTTACTTGACCTCCCCAAGCATTTATCCACCCGAAATCGTCGGAAAGTTAGCGGCTGTCCGAAAGTCGCCGTCGAAAGCGCAATTATTCTTAAATCGCAATACATACGCGTCGCCGATGACGGCGATTTCTGCAGGACGACAGACGTCGCGCGTAAAATGGAAAAAGGAGACGACGGTATTGTGTATCGTTTTGTTCCACGTCATCGCTACTCGGCAACGTTCGTTTCACGAATAATTACGTTTATCACGGTCGCGTCGCCGCTTATCTACGTGTCAGTCGATTTTCATTTAAACGACGCGAAACTCCGAGTGTTTACTGCCGTATTCGCATTCGTCGTCGCAATTAATAATAGTATTATGCGCGTATTCAACGCCGAGAGACGTTTACCCGTGACACTAAAACGTAATGGAATCTTAGACAGTGCCGCGTTAACGAATATACGTCACCGGGGGGGGGGGGGGGGGGAGGATAGATTTCATTAAACTACCCCAAAGGCGGAGATTTAGTCGAATTTCAGACGATGACGGGCTTCATTTTTTTTTTAAACTAAAGCTTATACGCTTAAATTGACGCGCATTCGCACGACCATACCCCGAAAGTAGATCTAGATATTACATACTCGTATATAAATATAGCGTTTTGAAAAGAAATAATACCGTCCTAGGCAAGTGCCCCCTTACAACGCGACACTGGTCCTCATAGTGAAACTCGAAAAAAAATTTACGCGAGTGAAATTCGCACTGACCGAACGGTCGACTCCGGCTGTCGGTGTTCGAATTTAAATTCGAATACTATTTTCATATAACAACATTATTATTATAAAATCATTATAAAAGAAAAAAGAAAATCATCACCGATTAGGAGCGGACAATTACGCGCGTAAATCGACTCTTCACCTCCTACCCTCGGCGAAAACGTCCATACCGAGTTCCACGCGTTTCCGCAGCTATACCTGTCCCCTCCACCCCGGTTCGCGACTATACGGACGATGATTTATACCTGTAAAATCATGTAATATAAAAAAAAAAAATAAAAGACAAAAAAAACTGACAACAACTGGTAGCTGCCGTCGTCGTGTCGGCCGGGGCACGTGTCCGACGCCGGTCGCTGGGCGGAGTTCAATTGTCCGGAAAATTATACATTCGTCACGGTGTCGTGCGCAGTTTTTCCGTGCGCAATGACCACCCGGAGAGCAAACGTTTCGGCTGGCGTTCGTCGGCGTGCTCGCACGCAAACACACGCACGACCGTCGTACGATAATAATATTATATAAAATATTTTACTTATATTGTATATACACACACACGTGTGTACATACTACATGGTCGTGCAGGGCATAATGGAAGTGGGCCGAACGGCAAGAATTTGAAAATTTCGAATCGAAATCGCACCGAAAACCGTGCGCCACGCACGCCATCGTCTCGCCGACGACGACGGACGGCTGCCCCGTTCCGAGTTCGCGCGAATTCCATTCGGGGTCAAAAAAACAACAACAAACGATTCCGAACGATGTTTTTCGAGATTTTTACGTGTCGTAAATAGTCAAAACCACACCTACGTAATACAATCGCGACGACGACGCGACGTTCCTAATATTATCAATCGATTAGAAATAATTTGCGCGTATTTTTAAACTCATCGAAACCGGATATCATACAGAAGCCGAGAGAGGCGTAGTCGTTACGAGGCTGTGTACGAAACGATCACCGAAATCGAGCAGACCGAGTTTATAGCTGTTTGAGTAATAACTAAAATAAAAACGATAAATTATATTCACACGCGGACGACACGACGGTTTCGTCTGCGACGTATTAATGACGGCGAGGCGTGTGTGATTTACGACAACTATAGCCGTAGTACTTACCATACGATGTGCGGTAAATCGCGCGTTGTCGCGTCAATAATATTTCGTGCTCGGCACGGTTTTCGATATTTTTTCCCGAACGACGATGCACAAGACGAAACTCCAAACGTTCCGATATCGACCTGAAAACGAAATGGGCGCGCGTCATTCAAAAACGATCGACTGAAAAATTACAACATAGACTCGAGTAAATACAGGGTGTTCCAAAACGATTCATCCGATTTCATTATTATTGTAAAATTTGATTAATAATGTTAAAATAAATTTTACATTTTAATGGATTATTTTAACTTTTAGGTACAATGCTTATAAAAATGTTCAATATGACCCCCCCCCCCCTTACTTGCACGACACACGTCTAAGCGATATTCAAATTCCTCATAAATAAACTGTTGAAGCATGTCGACTGTAACCAAGCTGATGGCGTCTGTACATAAAAAATGCTTTTTATGTAACCCTAGAGAAAAAAATCACAGATTGTAAGATCCGACGATGGACAAAACGTAGCGTCATTAGTACTATAGCGACCGATCCATTGTTCGGTCGACATTTCGATAACAACTAAGTTACGTCACATGACTAAACTGCACATTATCGCGACTTATTAACAATCGATGAAAACTCGATAACCTCACCTTTCAGATGGTCGGTGCTTCCGTTTACCTCAAATTACAGGAACAATATTTATAGTCTACTGAAATCGAATGAATCATTTTGAAACACCCTGTATGTTATACAACCCGAGTTATCCGATGACGCGTGATCGATTATTTCGCGACGATTTTTCGGTATTTCGACGATTCTATTTTTTCGCCCGCGCGTTCCGAACACGCATACATAATATCGTTAACGACTTGCGTTCACAATTAACTTGTAATTTTCGTTTCGGTATTGTTACAGAGGGAGTGCAACACAAGTCTTCAGTACCGCCCCGAAGTCAATAGCGATTAATCGTAGACCGCCGCACGTTGATTTAACTTCAGAACCATCCCCGATGGCTTTTGTATCGTGCGATCGACGTTTACGCGTCTGAACAGATAATTGTATATGAAAATCTCGCGAGAAATCGTACACGTTCTACAATATTATTGATAATTTGAAAAAAATCAAGCACGAGTGTGCTTATAATACCTCGAATGTGATGAACACATTTCACCCGGTCGCATATCGAAACGTTCGCATTACCGTTTTACGTGTCAGTGCTCGTGCATACGAGCACGCGAAATGACGTTTTACACACACGAGACATTGCCCGAAAAGTAGACGAGTAAAAAATAATGAATTCTCGGAAACGCGCGTTTCGCCGACTCCCCGCGTACGTGCGGCCACGATACGTGCAATGAGTAACCGTCGTCGCGCGTTGTTTTCTAGTAAACGATAATCATAAATATCATTCCGAAGCGAGTGAACGCACCGCGTCATGGAAAACGGATCCGCGCGTTTCGGGTTTGTTTTCGCGTTTTTTACGTAATACAATAATGATTTGATACGCGAGGCGAGCTTTCGCGTCACACGCGCTCTCCGCTTTATCGCGAACGCGTTAGTAATTATATTATATGCACAGTGCACACGTATTGCACGTCATGCGCACGAAATAATAAATGATTAAACTCTTCTGGAACTCTAAATAAGCGTTTATGTGCGCGCACAATGTCGGAATTAATTTCCGAGCAAAAAACACCGGTTACGCTGTACGCGCGCCGCAGTAGTGAAAATCCGCAGTGTTTCAAACATATAATATACGTATCGTTTAAAATTCAAATGGGTTTACGACCACAATAACGATATTGTGTGCGCGTCGTCGACTGCCGCAGACACGTTCGAAACGACCAAACGGCTGTATTTATTATAATAATGTCGTGTGTCGCGCAGGTATATACTATATACACCACGTCGTCGTCGTGTGTGTACGAAACGCGTACGTATAATAATATTTTAATGTAGGCGAGGGATTTATCGCCCGGTTTCGTAATTATTATTATTATTATTATAACAACAACGTCGTTACGCGCTGTGTTTGTCGTGTCAAAACGGTCATCATCGTACATATTATTAATACGGTGGGATATCACGATAATACGCGGTCGCGAGCCGTATCGAAGTCGTCCGTCGTCGTCCGGACGGTTTATATCGTGACGAGTGCACAGCGCAACTGCAATCGTCTAAAACCGATAAGAGAACGGGTCGGTGTATTTTTTCTAAACTCCTCAGCGCCTTTCGTAAGGCTCCAGGTCCTTACAAACCACACCGTTTACTGCGTCTCATAATCCGCATTTCGTCCTAGCCTTTCTCGGTCCGTTCATTATTCTTTTTTCGCACGTCGTCCTTTATCGGTTACGAACGTAAACTCGTGTCTCGTCATCGAGTACCCCAATAACTTCCCCACTTTCGTACGTCGTATTAATTATTGTCGACGACATCCTTTCCTCTCCCGCGCAGAAAACACATTTTATTATTTACGATAAACCGTGAGAAATTTTAGCGCTCGCCCGGGAGTTTCGAAACGCGAATAAAACATTGTGCGCCGCAGTGGTGTGTGCTCGTGCGTTATTTTCAAACGCACATAAAGCCGAAGGACAGTCAAAGTTACGGCTTTAAAGTGAATAAAAACAGGACCGGCAGCTCGTAATCGTTTATCGATAGCCATCGCGCGCTGGCTATTGCGACGATATGCGTTTTTATAATGACGCCATTTGTCGCGGCCGAATTTCCTCGAATGGGGGCGGGGGCGTGGGAAGGAAAACGTTCCGTCTCGTCTGGCCCGCTCACGCGTTCGATACGAAACAGTATTATTTCATTATTCCATTATGTTTATAATATTCGCGATCGGCCGGCCGGAATGTTCGCGTCTTTTCTGAGCGCGCGCGCGCGCGTTTCGAAAGTTACGAAAGACTTGAACGCGCACATAACGATAACAATATAATAATACATAAACATTAAATATTATATATTTATCTACCGGTCGGTCCGTCGTCGCCCGGTTCGTAGTTGGGTTTGCACGAGCCGGTCGCGCACGAACGTATAATATTATTATCTCTATATATATATGAATTTAGGTGTACGCCGCCGCCTGCGCGTGTGAAAGTATATCAACCTGTGCCGGCGCCGCCGCCGCCGCCGCGTTTCAGCATAATATTATAAATTCGACCGGAGAAGAAGAGAGAAGACGATTGAGATGTCCAAACGCCGTGACACAACAGTCATTAAAAAACAAAAAAAAACACACACACACAACGGGCCGGCCGCCACGGTTGTCGTCGTCTATTGTTCGGCGCCGCTCCTCTCGTAAGAAATATACATATATATACGAGTGTATATTATAAAGAAAACGATGACACGTCAGATTCGGTTTTTTTTTTTGTTTTACACACACGCGCGCGCGCACACGCTTACAAGCGAACCATCACACACGCGCGCGCTCGTTTGCGGTAAACACGAGCTGAATAATATCGAAACGTCGTCGTCGTCGTCGTGTCCGAGGCGCAGGACACGACGGGGGCGTGACGTGTCCGGGTGGGTGCGAAAAAACAAAATATATGCGCTCTCCGAACGAACGTCGTCGCGTACAAGCTCTCGTGTGTGTGTGTGTACGCGCTCGTATATTGTTATATTATTTAGGTCGTGACGGTGACGACACGATTATTGATATTATTATGGTAAAACAATATGACGCATGCTAATGCGGTGTCGGTTATACGGGGGGGGGGGGAATAAGAGGAGGAATTTCGAAAACGACCTTTATCGTGCGCCCGCAAACTATACCGGGAAACACTGGCGGTGAAGTTGTTCACCGATTCTTGTATCGTCGAAAACGCGATGGCAGATACGAGTAGAATCAAATAAAACACCACGCATCGTTGCGATAGAGATCCGTCGTCGGTTCGCTAGGAATTTGAAAAAAATCGCGTATAGGAACTTTGGAAACTCGCGGTATTTTATTCGAATGTAAAATCCAGTCTCCCCTGGATGCCGTCCGCGCGATGTTCGAATGTCAACCCCGAAGGACTCCGACGTGTTGTTGTACCGTAGACGCTCCCCGACGACGCGTCGTACCTATTAATATCCCCGTTTACGCGACGATTTCGTGGTAAAAATCAATACGTTCAGGCGAAAGAGCTGAAACGCGTGAAACATGCGCGCGCTCGAGCCGTTTCCGAAAAAAAATCGAAGAAAACGCACACGATTAAAAGACTATTGCGCGCTTACCGACGTGCGACGGTGCACATGCACGTAGTTCTGCAGTTAAACGGGATTTTCGTCGAGTGCATCGCGATAAGGTTAACGCGCGGTGTCGCAACGAACGATAATAACGGTGCTGTAATTAAAACGCAAAACGTTCGATGACGTAAACGCATCGTGTCGCGACGATTATTACGAGCAGAGGACACGACCATACCTATATATATATATATTCAGTCGTCTAGAAAGGACGCATGCGTGCCTACGCCCGTTTTAAATATTACGGTTTGTTTGTTTTTTTTTTCGATATATTGCGCGAACAAAACAAATAAACTCATCAGATGGCTGACATATAGAGCAGCAGTTCTTAACCTTTTGTAGGACACGGGGCCCCGATGAAAGATTTTTACAAATCGCGGACCCCCTACCAATTTTTTGTCGAATTTTATAATTTTATATGAAAAAAAAAAAAATAATAACCCAAAAATATTGTAGCAATGCACTCGTGTCACGTATTGACGTATGTTAGGCGTTAAGGCTGCCGCGAACCCCCGACAAGAGTATTGCGGACCCCCGGGGGGCCGCGGACCACAGGTTAAGAACCGCTGATATAGAGCATAATATAATATCGTATTATAATATTTTATACGTACTCAATATTAGCCGTGTCCCACGGAGCCCTCCGCCGAATGGCCCCTTCTCGGGCCGCGTATAAAGTCGAGCGGATCGTCTGCGCACAGGTGCTCGCCGAGCCCCGTCAAAAGTTCGCATGCGATCGCGTTTAGGTTTTTTTTTCATTTCGCCAAGTCGTTATTATTATTATTACCATGTTATTTCGCCCCGCGGGAAACAGCTATATATATATATATAATAGCGCGCTCAGCCGAGACGAGGCGCGTACAATATTATAGGTACGCGGCAGCCTCCGGTGACTCGGCCTTAATTAATTATTATCATATATTATTACACATAAAAGAACGTTAATTTTACGCGCGCGCGTCGCACACACATTACTGCCACGCTCTCCCGGTCGTTATTAAGTCTTACTTTTGATCCCGCAGCGCGTACATATGTATACGAGTATGTGCGCCGCGCCGCCGTCGTCGACCCCGCCGCACACGATCGGGTCTCAAAGAGTGCCGACAAAACTTAGCCCCGAAAGTTGCGCAAACCTTTGCCTTTTAATTTGGAACGCGTCTCACGTTTACCGAAACACGCGCGCATTATGTACACTAGAGTACTCGTGTGTGTGTGTGTGTGTGTGTGTGAACGACCGTCGTCGTAAAGTTCGGCTTTTCGAACGCAAATTATTTCACACGCGGCATATGTGTACAACGCAGAGACGAAGAGTAAAAACGAACGGGAAAAAAAATCAGTTTAAAAGCAACAATAATGGACGACTTGTGCGACGACGGCGCGTGCGCGTGTTTTCGCAAGAGTACCTACTCATCGTACGCCGAGTCGAATAAATTGTTTCCGCGCCGCGAAAGAAATCAATTTGCCGCGCGTTACATTATTGAGTTACACGACGACGTGGCTTTTTAAAATTTAAAAAAACTGCAGCTCGTATTACACGTCGCGTACGTCGAACAGTGGCGGCGGGGCATTGTGTCGGCGCGAGCGTCTCTCGACTTTTCCGACCGCCGTCATTGATAATAATATTATTACGTGTACTATTATTATTAAACGCGAGTAACCGCCGCGAAAACCCAAACAATACGAAAATAATAACGCAGAAACGGCAGAAGAAAACCGCACGCGGTAAAATGCATTGTACGACGAACGACTAAATCGGTTGGCACACTGTTAGCGCGCGCGCGCGCGTTTTTTTTTTATATCGTTTGTTTATATTTTATCAGGTACTCGCGCGCACATTTATAGCGACGAAAACCGCGTTTCGGTGGCGCGGGGTCAGCCCTGAGGTGCGTGCCGCTATAATAAAAGAGTAACGACACACGGTGTATTGTATGCCCGCGAGAGGAGAAGTTTTATTCTTTTTATTCCGCGTCGTCGTCCGCTATTGTTTGTGCGTTTTCGAATAATAACGATATGTTTTGTCGGCGTTTACGAGACGCGAGCACGATAATTTCTCGGCAACGAAATTTCCTACCGACTGAACGCCAGACGGCGGCGTTTATTTCCACTACGACGGCGAACGAACGCGAGACTTTTTAGCGTACGCTTTTATTCGATATTTTAGAAATTTATTTTGAAAGCGGTGCCGCCGCCGTTTGGGATAAACTACAGGGCAGTAGCAAAGTGTTTCGGAATAAAAAAAAACCTCCGGAAATAATATTATTAACGAATCGTTTTGATGAAATAATTTCAATCGAATAAGATACTAACAGTGTGCCCGTTTTAAAACTGTTGTTTAATAACTTGTATTACTTGTGTTTAACTGGTAAAAAATAGGTACTATAGTTATGGATAAATAATAATGAAAAAAAATAAATAGTTACGTATTTTTATTCGATTTAATCGATTAACGGATATTTTTGAAAATAAAAATCAGCTCGATGTTTACTAGTTATTACACGACAGCAATAGAAAAATATATCTTATAATATGATTATAATTTATGATACAGTGATTCGTTCGATTTTTATACGTTTCTGGTGCGAAAATTTTGCGATTTTTATGATTTACAATACGATTTTACTACGTCGTCGTCGTGAAAACGGTCGCTCCCTATATGGCCCACTCTACCCATCTATATAGACTGTAAATTAATATAATCGGTACTACTTACGGCCTGCCGGTGGGTCGCTGTTGAGGTTCGGGTTGTTCGCGTCGGCTTGTGAAGTAAGATCAACAGCAGATACGACAGTCACTCGATGAAAAGTTCGATTTGAGTCGTCGGCGAGATAAATAATAACACCTCTATTGCGGAGAAGAATAAAAACTGGGAAAATGTTAAAACCGAAAAGAACTCTCTGAACCGCTGTCGACGATAGACTGATCGTCGTCTGCCACACTCTGCGTTCGGTACGTAAACTTTTGCGCGCAGCTCGGCTATCATTGGTCATGTGGCGCGCGCGCAGCTCGGCTTTCATTGGCAGTGTCACACACACACGCAATATTGGAATTACGTAAACTTTCGCTTATTCCGATTTCACGCAAAAAAAAAAAAAAACATTACTATTGTTACATAATTATGTATTCATTACGAACTATCTTATATAATTATACGTATACTAATAACTGATCTGTTCGATTGTTATTATATATACGTTTCTGGTGCAAAAGTCACGATTTTTTTATTTGTTGCCTCGTGAAAATATGTGGGTCACAACCCCTTGTCGGCGCCTATGATTAAAACTATCATTTATGTTAGATTTTAAGCGTCCCCATATCCTATTAGTACATAATATATTAAGGATGACTCATTAAAGTCTGATCGCAAGTCAGGAGACTCGTGTCCCCCTGCGTTCCCCTCCACTTGAGCCACTGCCCCTACTAAACCTACACTGCACAACCTACGAAAATCCTGTGCACGCCTA
The DNA here is from genome assembly GCA_948098885.1 of Drepanosiphum platanoidis. NCBI lineage: Eukaryota > Metazoa > Arthropoda > Insecta > Hemiptera > Aphididae > Drepanosiphum > Drepanosiphum platanoidis. Next base: position 9,214,962 of record OX402536.1, on the reverse strand, counting down.
TGATCAATCATACTCCAGGAGTCCCCGGGCAACACCTATTTGTTCTATTTTTATATAGATTATTTATTTATATTTAATAGGTTTTATAAATTATTTTTTATATATTTAACTATGTAGTTGAATTGGAATTTAAGTATAAACGATGTGTACGGCCCAAATAATAATACGAATAATAATTGACGTTTCGCCGTCGTCAGCTGCCATTACAGTTCGACGAGAGCGGTTTGAATCGATTCCATAACGGAATACGGTCGCGCGCTAATTTATTGTAAACACGAGAAAATCCGTTTGTCTCGTACGAGTATACGAGTATTAATGCACGCACGACCGTTTCGTTCCGGACTCGCGCGTTATTTATACATATAAATATTATGTTTATCGTACGATACGAGGACGAAAACCAAACGTGGTCGAAGATTTATAACGGTGGCCGAGCGCGATCTTTGCGCGTGCCGGGCGCCTGAGAAAACAATATTATTCTCTCGTACGCAATGTAGCGGTATAAATCAGTGGTGCCCGCGCGGTGGACCGAGTGGCGTTCGTCTAGAAATAGCCGCGTTCTCCGCGTACGACGAATCCGTACGATAATATATTACCCGGGCGACGCGACGGTCGTCCGCCGTACACTCGGCGCAATATATTACGGTCGCGATGCGAACGCGATTCGGTAAACGAGTTTTAATTACTTTCGAGCGAAAAACGGTCGGTGACTCGATCGACGAATCCGCGAGTAACGGCGAGGGTAGTGATTAGAGGGGGTTGTGACTTTTTTTTTTTCCCTATCGTAACTTATCGAATACGTTTTACGGTCGGAATAAACTCCCCGAAATAGACGGTAAGTTGTTTGTTTTCTAAAAAGTAGAAAAATTAACGATCACGTTAATTATTGGTCGACATTAAAAACGATTCGTCAGACTTTTATCATCGCCTTTTTTTAAAATATTTATTAATGTCCCGAATGAACGCGCGGTTTTTTTCAAGCACGAAATGGTCGGATAAACAACGTTTCGATACATCCGTTTCGCGTCGTTAATCGTACGATGTCGCCGTCGTCGTGTCGGATCGGTACGAGAAGAACGGTACTTCGAATAGACTTGGAGATATCAATCGGCGGCGGCGGCGGCGGCGACGGCGGTACTGTAGACAATAGACGCTGTAGTTTTACCTCGCAGTGTGGTTCTAATTTGGACGTGTTCTTCTATGCGAGTGTTTTAATTGCGTTTCTGCGTCTTCTCACAAGTGTCGGCCATCACATCGCATGCAACATAATGGTGTCTCGGGGACGATATTATATTTCGTACACGCACGTCGAAACGAAATCATATTCGAGGATGTCGCCGAGTCGATATGCAACGGTAGCGCTTCGTTTGTGCGCGATCGTACGAGAATCATTATTGTTTCCACGGGATTTCGACCGAACTATAGCGACACGGAGAAGAAAATTACGTCCAAGACGACCTGTATCCAGTCGACTCCGCGCCCGATTGACAAGAGATAACGATCGAAATGTAATATTAAAACAGTGTATCGCCTGAGAGTCAATACATCCTGTTCTTATGTTTTCCTCTCGACGATAGATGATCGGAGATTTCGCGCATTAAACACATTCATTGTTATCTACGAACGTTTTTATAAATTGTTTATATAATTTATGTTAAGTACGTCAATTGAAGTAATAAACGTAAAACTGTTCGTTTATTTTTGCGACGACGAATATTTAAAAAATAGACACTGCGGGCCTTAATATTTCAAAACGTAAATTCATACGAAGAATAAAATTACAAATTTATTACTCTACACACACGCACACATATCTCGACATAAAACACGCTTGTTTCTTATTCGATTATTATCGCAATCGAGTGAAACAAATGTACAAATATCTATCTCATAGATAAATAAGCATATTGGCCTTATATAGGGACGACGCGTAACAATATAAACACATTACTTACCCCCCGCGAAAGACGTTCGTTTCCGGTTTTGATTTTTATCGATTAAAATTGTAAAAAAAAAGCACATTCTTTCGTACCGTCGTCGTCGACTGCGGAGGTTTTCGTTGCTTTTCTCGGCGCGCATCACACAATTGGTCGAAAATACCGTGCACAAATCCGCCTTGGAAATTAAAAATACAATTTATAAAATAACAGATATAATTAAAATGAAAACGTCAATTTAATTTACCGTATCGAACGAGTTGGTCTAATTAGGGTTTTTGTCGAATAACATGCACACCTCCCACGCATTGCAACAAGGATTTCAAAACACGTGTGTGTGCGTGTGTGTTCAAAAACCTAACCTCCGAGACAGACTGTACTGCGCCGCGGACACTCTGCACGTTACACGGCGGATTCGAAAATAATACTTGGACGGACTTGACGAGTTATTCCGAATATTTTGAAATTCAGACGATTTCCACTGTATCGTTGCGTCGTCGTCGTTTATAATAACGACGTATCGACGCCCGACGACTTATATTTTTCGGTCGGTTTGTGTAATTTATTTAAAATCCCATTATGCACTCAATCACGCTGAAAAAAAAAAAGAAGAAAAGTTTCGCGAGTCTGCACATATCGAGGGCATTGTGTTCGAGTTCCGCTCGGAGAAACTTCTTTTTTTTTTTTTTCCCCGGAAATTTATACTTTTGTCGCCGCGAACTTATACGGCCGACACGGTTTTGTACTCTCTGATTATGTACAGACCTCGCGTCTGAAAAAAAAAAAAAAAGGTAAACACCGCGCGCGCCGTTCGATTTATTTCTAAACTAAACTCTCCGCAGTGGGGATAAATATTTAAATATATTATGTACACGTGGCAGAAAAAACTCGGTCCGGGTATACTGATTATAGTCATACGGAGTGAGACGAGCCACGACCGTAGACCGACTACTTTGTGTCGATAAAGATAGGCGCACTGGGTGGAAAAAAATCCATCGTCGTCGCCGTCAATATAATCATTGATAATTGATGAAAATCAGCCCCGTCGCCTTCTCCGTAGCGCACTGTGGGGAAAATAACGGTCTGTAACGACAATAGAACGACTACGTGACAGCGGCGACGTTTCTTCGCAGAAACATTAAAACTCACTGTCTGACGATAATAATACTCCCGCAGCAGATGCGAAAATAACATAACCGCGGCTGTACTGCAAATATTATTTACCTTGTCGATCCCCGTTGTCGTTTGAAACGTCACGAATCGAAGACGTCATCACTACCGCGTTTTCCATAATGGAAAATCGCTGATTTCACAACACAGGTCCTGTTCGGTGGCACACGAGGAAAAGTTTGTCGACGGGAAACGTGTGTTTCTTTGATTTTCGACAACAGATACGTTTCGCCTGTAAGGATTACAGTCATTTATAGTATGGTGAAGTGATATTACGCGCGCGCGCGCGCGCGTGTGTTCGAGCTCGTCAGATTCATTGGCGGTCGCGTGGGACGAGTTTGTCGAAACGCTCGCAAAGGAGGATTAGAACACAGTAGACCCGTCTCGAATTCGGAACACGCCCTTAAATTAATAAACGGAAACAGCGCCACATACTGTTGACAAATCCACGAGGGCCACAACATACATATTACGCTATTATAATATATTATACCTACCTCATCATCTGCGGTCGCGGTCGATTTATTTTCGTTAATGTGTGTTCGGCCGTGGACCGGGCGGGTTACCGATTACGGCTGAACGCGTCCAAGATCCTGCGTACGCCATCAGACGTCTGCTGCGGCACGTCCTGTTTCGTAAAATGTATAGATTATTATTAGTATTGTTTTTCTGTTATAATGCGCGCGTATACGTATATATATATATATTTATGTGTGTGTATACTTACAAAGAACTCACACGTCGTCGCCTTGTTTTATAGCTATTTTCGGTGTCCGCTACGAATGCTTCGCGCTGTCCCGTTTCCGTGCGATGACAAATCGTTCGTTATACGTATCATTTATAATACATATATTGTGTGAAAAATGTATGATATAATTGAACGGTGCCAATGTCCTTCGAATCGCCGTTTTGTAGACGCCAATGGTTGACCCGCAGAAAAAATGCACAAACACGAAAGGCCTAATCGAACAAAACTCCACTGTTAATTGTCACTAATGTCCTGTTCGAACGCGACTGGCGATCACAAATCATGTGAACTGACAACAAACGAAATATTTTGCCACTCGAACGTTAACAACAACGAGACGCGATGTATTTTAAAAATATTCTTAATTTACAAAGTCAAACGCTTATTCTATTATTGATTATTATTTGCTTAAGTGATGAGAGTATAAAATTAGTGTTGAAGTGAACTGTGCAGACGAGCACGCGATTACTAAACTATGCTTGTTTAAATATTAATTATTATTAACGTAATTATTCGACTTTTGTGCGTCGCGATATTCTAAATCTATTATTACGTTTTACGGTATAATACGTAAACTATTTTTACTACTTTTTTTTACTTTTTTTTCTTACCATTCTCTCTTACTGTTACGGGCGTCCGATAAAACGTCTGATCCGACTACATGTGTGCCTAGGACGTATATTACGTATATCGGCGGGGTAAAGTCGGACGCGTGGAAGACGTCGTCGTGGGAGAGGAAGGCGGGTCGAAGAAGAACGTCTAAAATAATAATGAAAACGTGTCGTCCGTCTGCGTCGCGAGCGGGAGCCGGTTCAATTACCCCCCCGAGAAAGCGGTCGTCTGTCAGTCCGTCCGGCGGCGGCGTGGCACGGCGGTGGTAAACACACACACACACACACACACACACACACACACATATATAAACATTATGTTCGAGTAGTATATAGTTCGCGCCGGCTTGGCCGAACGGTTAAAATCGGCCGAGAAGATTAGAAGAAAACGAGGGACTGTTATAAAGCATGCGGAGACGGGCAGGGCGAGGATGAAGGGATATGCCCAGAGTGTGTGACGACGGGATAAGAGCCTGCGCGCACACGTGGTCGCCGTCGCCGGACTGTGCGAGCTCCTCTCTCCGTCGCAGACAGACACTGCCGCAGCCGGCCACCTGGTTTCCCGCCGCCGCCGCCGCCGCCGCCGCCGCCGCCGCCGCCGCTCGCGCGCATCCGCCCGGCACTGCCGTCTTCCTGTGGGACACCACCACGTGCACACGTAATAATATCACTCGCTAAACCCCACATGAACGTCTCGGCGTGTATTCCGAAGGAGATCTCTTCGTCGTCGTCGTCGTCGTAAATCTCGAGCGGCCGTCGAAGGAAAACAGGATCGTTTCGTACGACGTTTTTGAAACGCCAAAGTCGAGCGGACCGTGTGGTTGAATTCAAACGTCGTCGTCGTCGTCGTCTCCATCGAGTGTTCACTCCGGCGAAGCACGAATCCGTCCCGTTTTATAGTCGCCGATACGAATATTAATTAATAATAAACACGTTGAATACCGTATAAGGATACATAAAAGGATGAGCGTTACACAACTGTTATGTTTGAAAACGTTGCGATACTTTTTTTTTAATGCCGTCTGAATCTCCTGTGTTTTGGGGCCAACTCTATATTTGATAATAAAAAAATAATAACGTATTTTCGTTCTATATACGTCTCGACGTGCACGATAATACGTCCGCTACAATCAACCCACCACCCCAGCCGTCATAACGTCTGACTTTCCAACGCTCGTGTTCTTATTACGTCTTACCTATACGTCAAGTTTTATAACGTTTTACACAAGACATAATAAATTCCCTCGATGACACACGAACAAACAATCGTATAGAATTACTGCACGCGCGTCGCTCAGCGTAAAAGACTAATATTGAAACGTGTGAGAAAAAAACAAAAGCCTCGCGCAAGCTCCGAAAGGTACGTGGATTTCTTGGAAAACGTCGAACGCGTAAGTGGGCGATAATATTATTGTGTGACCGAAAAATTATTTGAAAATATTATTTATTATCATTAGAACGTTCGTACGATTGACATAGCTTTGTTTATTGAAAAATAAGTCACTGCCGCGCAAATGTGACGACGTGCGAGCGCACGCGATTAAAGAAATACAAAACAATCCGTTTTGAACGAACTATATAATAATATGATGATTATAATTTCGATATTTGTTTTTCCGACTTACAATCGGGAAGCGACGAGAATTTTTGACAAATGATGTTACTTACACGAGCGGCGTGATGAAAGAAGCCACCCGCCTAGCGATTTTAGCAACCAATTTCTTTTGAGTCGTCTCGGAAGGTTAGTCCGGGCATCGTAAACGCGGTCGGGGGCTACACTCGAGAGGGTGGTCGTGACGGTGGGCGAGCGTGCGGAGCGATTTTTCGTAAAAAGTTTTCGCGTACGGTTTTAATTTCAGACCATTACTTATGGTGTCACACTAGGGACACGTGGCGAGGCGTCGGTGAGATTTCACGTAGGATATTATTTCGAAATGTTAGAATATTTTATCAAGGACGAAGGGTTTTTTTTTTTTAACGTCTCTCCGGCACATTGGCTCGATTCGTAGGATTCGTCGGACACACGTGTTTTGAACGTACGGAGGCGCGCGTTTATAAGGCGAGTCTACGCCACGGTCAATAGACAGACGTTAAATTTACGCGCGCGCGCTTGGTATAATAATAAAATATTAAATTATATACGAGTGACTGGCGAATTGCGGCGTTTCATTGTTCGAGACCGACGACGGCGTTTGCGAGAGGGAAGCTACGAGTTTATAATATATAGGCCGGACAAACGGCGAAAACCGCGCGCGACAACACGTTGTGCAATACGTTTATTATACATATTATACGATTCGGTTGCGCGACGACGACGTAACTGCACGCGACTAAAGAGGACGAGGGGCGGAGAAGGAGCAAAAAGAGCGTCGGGAGCGAAACGGCGGCGGCGGCGGCGGCGGCGGCAGGATGACGGAGAAAAAGAAACCCGCGATGACAGGTCGTCCACTCCGCGGTGGAAGACGCCCAGGTGGCCGGGCGACCGGATCGCGATGACTCGGCGACTTTCATTGTGCGCGACAGAAATCTTTATTATTTCGTTTTTATTTTCCGGGACGTGTAATTTTCGGATATTTTATTCTTTCATTCTTATTATTCTTCCCGTTCTCTTCTCCGCCGCCGCCGCCGCCGCTATCGTTTCTCCATTATATTTTATACGCGCGCGTACGGCATTATAATATTATATTATTATTATTGTGCGCGCGCGCGCTAAATCGCCGCGCGTCGACCGTATCGGTTTTTTCGGACGCCCAAAACGGAGACAGCTGACCCGTTTATCCTTCGGCGGCCGAGCGGAGAGCGAAAAATACGCGCGCGTCGTTAACGACCTACGTCGTCGTCCCGGGCCGCGTGATAATTGACAGTGACATTCGAAAATCGACGTCGCGCGCCTCTATATAAAATATAATAATATAATGATGCCGCACACGGTCGTATGAGGATAATAGCGATCCGAGACGCGCGCGCGTTCGGGTAATCGTCTCCGGACCGGCACGGTTTGCAAAGTCGCCCCCGAAATACGAAATCGGAAGAGGGAGGTTTTCGCAGACGGGGGTGGGTGTTTTCTCACCTCGCTGCGAGACGTCCGAAAACCAACCCGCCACCGTATACTTTATAGCAGTGGTTCTCAACCTTTTTTTAGTTCACTATTATACATCACAAGTTTTCACGGCACACTCACGCACTTGACAACCACAACAACTTCGGTAACTTCGCCGAAGGCATTAGTTATCGCCACGCGCCCACACATGTATCTGGTATCGTCTTATCTGCACAATTAGCACACGATTGGTCAATTGTTATTTTCAATTTATTTCCGAAAACGTACACGTAAATTAGAGTTTAAAAATTTTTTAACATTTCCCGCGGCACACCGGTTGAGAACCACTGGTATAGACGAATATTATTGCAATATTTGTTTTATAACATCGCACGAGCAATCGCATCGAATACGGTGCGAATAAAATAATATGCGAAATGTTGTGTTTCCGCTAAATAATACCGCTCTCGATTGTCACGTTTGTTTTTTTCAATCGCGCGTGTGTATAATATTATTATTATTTTTTTTTTATTTTTTTCCGTTACATAAAGTTTATAAAGTTATTATAAAGTTTTCGACTACTTTTACCAGTGCTTCTCGTCACCCTTTCCCGTATCTCTGCCTCTAAACACGACTCCGGTACGGTACGACGTGATATTGTTTTCATCGTCGGTTTCCCGTCTCGAAAACACTTATGCGCTGACGGTGTTTCAACTATACCTATACGCACACAATTATTGTCGTACACGTTCGTGCCTACGCTTGGCCGGAGGTCTCGTCGCAAACTGTGTTGGAAAAACAAATTCAATTAGTACTTATACTCCGAGTGCGTCCATTTTGCGAGGAAACGCGATTTCGCGAGAAGATAATATTACCCACCCGAAAACGTGTGTTTCGACTATAAACGTATCCGCAAAATAATACGTTATGCGATGTATACGTGAAACTGGCGATCGTTTTACGATTGTGATCGAATATTGTTTTCATAATGATTTACTACCGGTTATTGGCGTCATTGAAGTACGATTTCAAAAGGGTCAACTCGAAATAATGTAAATAGGTATCGTCCCACTTATACTAGTTGGGTTTTGAACGAATGTTGTGCGTTGAATCGCGTCGGCCCGTGCGAGTTTAATTTTGTTAAAATGCATTGGTATGGAAGTCCGTGAAATAATATCGATGGTATTGATTAGAATATTAAGCTCGACAAAAGAAATCTATCGAATTTAACGCGCGGAATCGCGTTACTTTCAGGTGAAAATCACATATCTTCAAAACTCGCGGAACCAGGCGCTAACCGTCGTCGGTTGCGATATTGTTTCGGGTTCGAATGGCACCTGCAATGGATTCGGAACGACGACGTTGTTAATCCGACAACTCTAGAAAATAAAAATAAACTTATCGCGTCGCTTTGAAACCAAAACAAACACTCGAACAATCCGCGGCGGCGGCGGCGGCGGCGAGCGCTGTGTTTCGATATTATGTTTCGTAAGTGTGTTCTCTTAATAAATCGACTTTATCGCCCAGACACTCGCCGGGGATTCTCAAAATATTTTTTATTTTTTTTTTTGACCATATAAATGAATTAACGCGAACGGATAAATATGTCGACTTAATTGAATCGATTACATTTAAACGTTATCTATATGACCAGTCACTCCTCCTCCTCCTCCTCCTCCTCCTCCTCCATCCTCTTCTTACCCGGCGCCAGTGTTCGAACAAAACCGTTCGTTTGGTCTTGAGTGTGGAAATAAGCTCTGATAGTGTTTCTCTAATCCCGAAACGCAAATACTCGATTAAAAAAAAAAAAAGAAAAGAAACCGACGAAAGATTTCCATTTAGTCAATTCGAATAATCTCTACAAGTCTGTGCGGCGCAGAACGTATAATAAACTAATAACTAATATTTACAATCATAATAATAGTTGTGAAATTATGATTTTCCAATCGACTGGAAAACGAGCGAATCAAACAGGTACCGGCCGAAGAGTGCTTTTCAGGTGTACGACGACGCGCACGTGATCGGTCGCGGGCGGCTCGTAATCGAGCGGCGATTGCTTAAAGCCGTTTTATTATTATTTTGTAATTGTTACGAACGCGTTATTATCACACACTTTACTATACTATACTATACACGTTTCATACCGTACACACACGAATCGCACATTTTCGAAGAAAAGTAAATCGTTTCGTCTCGCCGACGAATTTCGCTCGTTATTCATTTTTTTTTTTTGTTCTCCTACGTTTCTTCTCGCCGTCGTCGTCGCTTCTTCGGGTACACACACACGTAGTATAATATTATATACGGTTGTTTTTTTTTTTCGTTTTTCCCCCCAGGGATCGTCTCTAACCAGCAGCCGCCGCCGCGTACACATTGTTTCGACGAAAACGACTCGTCCGCTTTCTTTGCGCGGCGCGAAGACGCGCGTCCCTCTCGCCGGCTATTGTATTAATGAGTACCATGTGATTTCGCAGTTTTCGTCTTGAGCCGCAGACGCAATATAATAACCGGTGTACAGTTATAGTTTCCAGACGACGTACCTAAGATAATATTACGGTGTATAATATATTAATATAATTGCTTGGACGTCGTCGTCGTCTCGTCATCTGTTCTCGTTCGGATTTCATTTTCGACGCGATACAACACACACTCGAGACGAATCGAGATTTTCCACTCACGAGAAACCTTTAGGCCCGCCAATCGGTACGAGTATAATAAATATTATTATCTACGCGACGGGCGTACTCACATTTTTTCATTATTATTAGGTATTATATTGTGTTGTTTTCTTTCTTTTTTTTTCTTTTTTTACCAGACGCGTTGATTGTACGTGGTTTTTCACGACCGGTCGAAATCAATTAATCCGTTATATTATTTTACGACGATTTTTACTGCCCGCTGTGCCGTCGCCGATGTATTTTCATTTGTAATTTATAGATATCGCGTACTCGTGTGCCTACACACGTATTCGGCTGCGGAAATGCGTGCGAATAATATATATAATAATTAGTCGTCGTCACACACGACTCGGAGCGACACGTTTAAAGTGCACTCGAATAGGTATTATAATAGTAATATTATACGTATCGATAGTTTTACGTTATTTTTTTTTTATTTCTCCTAAACCGTTTGGCTCACGACGATTATTACGACTTACGGCGCGGAATAACAGTTCGCTTATGGTTTTAAGGACACGTTTATCGTTTCTAAAAATAAATATTTAAAATCCACTCGATCGATGATGATCCGCGACAAACACGGCTTTTGACTTTTTAAGTAAACACAATTTCAAAGATATTCGACAACGCCGCCGCGGTGTTATTCGAACCTCGAAAACGATTATACGGAAACAAAAAGCACATTTCTGCATTTCTCTCTTTTTTTTCTTTTTTTTTTCGTTTTGTTTTGTTTTTAGCCGTCCGACGAGGCTTAAGTATTTATTTTATGTTTTAAATCGCTGTTGTAATTGTTACGATCTTCATTCGTCTTTTAACAGAATAATGCCGTTAATTAATGTTTTAACTGTCAGCCCTTTTTTCTTTTTTTTTTTCTTTTTTCAGACCACTTTAATTTGTATTTAAACAACAAGAGTCACACTTGCACCCTCCTACTCTCTCTCTCTCTCTCTCTCTATCTCTCTCTCTCTCTTTAAATGGTTTTTTTTTTCTTTTACTACAACTCGCGTTATTCGTAATTAGATTTAAGTTCATTAAAACTCGAAGTAAATGAATACATAAAACAATTGAGCTACAAGTGTTAAAGTTAACGTGTTTATACTACTGCTATAAAATACGAGTTATTTTTTTTCAATTTAACATTTTTTTTTTTTATTTTTACGAGGGGGTTTTTTAAATAATAATAAAAAAAAAAAAAAAAACGTTACACGTTTAACCGATCGTAAATCCATTAGATACTTAACTAGAACAATAATAATTCATACCCGTAAAAGTATTTTATTTTCTTTTTATTTATGCTTTTCGTAGGTGATAAATGATAATATTATTGAATGAGATGTAAAATACCGCGAGCCGACTTTTTTCATCCCTTTCAAAGGATTTCATTCCCTGTAAAAAAAAAATTAAGTATCCATTTACTCGATAAAATTATCGCAGTCAATTTTTTGATAAAAACTCCAATACTTTAATATCGTTCGTGTTGACTAATAATTATTCGCCGGTAAACATGTTAAAACTGCTGACGGAGAAATGTCGAAAGTTTAATAGTACATAATTAAAATGGGAAAAAGACAATTGTTGAAAAGAAATAGATAATTTTCGCATACGAGTTTAGTATAGTCGTTTATCGATGACTTCTATTCGACTCAAACTGTTCTCGGGAGATTTTCGCGTTAAGTAAATATTTTACAGCCGTTTTTTTTTTGTTGTAATTTCGTTTTGCTTTTCACACACACAAATGTGAAATTATAATGCGTACGCGATTTTTCAAACAGTTCGTGTTCAAAAACGAAGAGTGCTGCGACGCTACGCGAAACAGAAACCAACGCCTTTATTTATCGTTGTTCTCCGTTCTTCTATCGGCTCGAGAGTGTGTATCAAATGGAAAAAGTAAAATAAAACACGCCGCCGCAAACGCTCATCATAAAGATCTTGTCGACGTTACTTTTTTTTATCGGATCAACGAGCGCACGCGCGGCACCAGTTTACATTAAACTCTCTGGGTTTTTCATTTTCTTTTTTTCTTTCATTTGTTCTTTTACTTTTCCATTACCGGAAAATATTGTTCGTATCGCCTTACCTACTGAATATTATACGAGCCGCGCGGACCCGACGCCGCGCCGCCGCGCGTGTACCCCACATAATAATATAACGATCAGAGACGCTTTCGGAGTAACATTTGCATATAACAATATATTTCTGTATTCTTTTTGCCCGTTCTAAATGTAAAAGTGATTTTTATCTAAACGCGTTTCACCGCAATACGACGAATCCTGCGGACGCGATACACGAAGCTCTAAACGCGTACTTTTTTTTCTTCTTCATATTTTCGAGCTCAACGCGGTTAATAATGTTTCTATATTATCCGATTTGTTTTGCCGAGTTTTACTCGTGTCTAGATACTAATGACGAACAAAGAAAACCGTTTGCTATAGAGATAGATACGTTCGTTTTTTTTTTCCTTTTTCCGTCGACTTGTTGACTTAGTATACGATCGTTTGAGAAATTTGAATCTCGAGTGAATAGACCACACTGGGAAATTCTATATTGTTTTCATAAAATAACCACGCGAATGTCGAATTATATATTATATTATAATTAAATGAGAAACTTGTTCGCCGGACGATTCCGTCGGGGTAAAACCTAGCACCGAAACTAAAGACAAAACGTCCTTAAAATATACCGCGCGGAGCTGCGCGCCACTGCGACCGAACTACGTCTCTGTAATGACGTGCTTCTAGGGGGCTGATGGTCTATTTTCAGAACTATAAGGGTCGGTGTGCATGTGCATGGCGGCGGCGGCGGCGACGACGACTCGCTGTCGCGTCTCCCGCCAAGTGTCCAGTGACCGGAAACTTGGGATTCTTGCGTGTCGTACGCGAGGGGTAGAGCGCGCGTGGTTTTTTTCCTCGCCGACGCAATAACTCAAAATCAACGGCGGCAACAACGAAAAAAACCCCCCGTAAAAGGAAAACGGAAAGATGAAAAAAACCGATCCGGCGCGGAGTCTAATTTTACAATCGACCTATGCGTGAGCTCGAGTTGTACGCGTACGAAATATACGCGTACAGTTGCGCGCGGTCGACCCCAGATGTTACGAATCACGACGACGACGCGACGCGATTATCATTGCGACCGAACCGGACTCGTCCGCGCAGACGACGTCTTCTTCGCTCGATATCGAAATAATTATTAAAGTGTGGACGAGCAGGGTAAAAAGAATAATAACGTCGTTTTCCGGCGACGCAATAATATTGTCGTTCGTACTCGTATAAACGTCGTCGGCGTAAAAATAGTTTCGGTACTGCGCGCGTTCGCCCGCGAGACGCGTCGGCAACCCGGCGCGACGGCAAAACAATAATATCGCCGATGGGAAACACGTTTTAAAAAAAAAAAGAAAGAAAGATTAATAATAATACGTACCGCTCTTGGCCTGTTACACATCATCCGAGAAAAGGTACTTCGACACTTAAATTACATCCTCGACGGCCGGTAGTTTCCTTCGGAGTATACGCGCGCGTATGTGATATTGTTATTATTACGTCGTGTAGCAATAATAATAATAATTGGCGGGTGCTCGCTTTCGGTGTTTTTTTTTTTTTTTCCAACCCCTAATCTCTGTGCGAACTGTTTATCGTTCGAGATGGAAAACGAATTAAAAATAAAAAATAAAACCGTCGCCGCCGACACACTCCTCCGAGCTCCCGGTAAAACATAACAACGTCGGCGTATAATTACATAATACGAGGCAGGTCTTCGATGATGTTTTTATATTTTATAGTATATTATGCGCGTTTCGATCGTTTCGTTTGTTTTTTTAAATAACAATCAGTGAAATAGTTTCCGAGGATTCGGGCGCGATCATCCGAGAACGCCGGGATTCGACTCGTCTGGGGTATCGGTATGATATCGTTTCGGTTTGATATTTGCGGCGGCGCGGCGGGCGCATATCTCAAGCGTGTGCCCCGCTCCGAACGCACTCGTCATAATTACATTTATTGTTTTAAATATCGGCGAAAGGCAGGAGGAATATCGTTTCGCGCGCGCGCGTTTTCGAAATCATCTCTGTATAAAAAAAAAAACTGTGCGAGCCAGTCGAGCTACGAGAAATTAAAGAAAATATGAAATTCATTCCAGACGACGCGGAAGTAGTACTCTATTTCGCTATCACGCGGCAAAACGTCTTCGGTTGTACGCGGTCTCGCAGTTTGTTTACAGACTAATTGATTACACGTGTATTATAATATGGAAAAGAAGAGGAAAAAACGAGACGAATAATCGATAAAGCGAACCGTCAGGTTTTATGGGCATGTTTCGAAATGTCGTACAGAGCAACAAACTGCGCGTCTGTTTTGTATATTAACGGCGGCACAGGCGTTGTCTCGAACGGAAACGCGAAGGGAGGACGACGTTTTCGAAATTGACACAAACCTACTCGATAGAAATTAGCTCCGCTATAAGCACCGTCGGACCACCTCCTTTTTTTTTATAGCCGTCCAGATTTGCAGTCTCGGATTACCGTCTGGTGTGCGCGCGATATTGTTGTTGCGAAATATTTTAAACGAAATCACGTGTCGACGCAGAAAGAAACGAGAAAATGTTTTCGTATTTTATCTTATTAAAACCGTCACAAAGTCGTCACACGACTTTATAATGACACGTAAAAGAAACGTTACGAAAATTATCCGAGCGATAACAAAAGCGGTCGAGATATTATTATTATGATGTTGATTTTTTCAAGCACGTCAATAGACGACGTAAACGAATAATACAATAATTGGCCGACGATCGACACCGCCGCCGTGCCGCCGCCGAGGGAATGCGCGGAAAACGGTCGAGTTGCCGATTAATTTGAAAAGTTAAAAAAAAGACTATATTAATTTAATCGTACATTAAACGTACATAAACGCGAGACGATTTGTTCTCGGAATTTTCGTAAATTTAATCTAACAGTCGCGTTCGAAGAAAAGAAAAGAAAAAAAACATCGACTGTACGCGACAGTTTTCGATTTTATTAATCGTATTAAAAGGCGAATCTTCCGAGAAACACACACACACACACAATAATAATATAATATTGTAATATGATTTACGTCACGTTTCCCCCCAAAACTCGTTTCGACCGCAGTTTATTTGGGTCGCGCGACGTCGCGTTCAACTTTTTCAATTAAAACAGTTGGCTATACGTTTGTCGTAGCCGTACAGGTAGTATTTCATACGTAAAAACGCTGTTTTTTTTTTTTTTTTTAAATGGAGCAGTAGGTTAAAAGCAGATAAGGTGTATTGAAATACGTACAACAATCGGACGTAAAATTGTGTTTGTTTTTTTTTTTTCTAATTAAACCGGTTTAATTGTTTCACGGATCGATTTGTTTTGCAAACGAAACAAATTACACCGCAGACCGTAGTTTCCTCGGTCGTTTATATTATACATTTATATCGTGTTTGTGTGTGTGTTTTGTACACGTCATTCGGAATTTAACAGCCGACTTTATATTACTATCGTGAACATGTTTTTATTTTATTTTTTTCCTCCTTCGTTTTATGGTTGTACATTCACGTGTACGCGAGCTCGTATCAAGATTAGAACGGATATATTATAATAGTAAATTATGCTCGAATCCATTGTAACGTGCGTGTTTCGTAAAACGTTTTAGAATATATTATATAATATATTTATCGTGTAAGCGTACGTATACGCGAGTATGGCAAAACGAGTAGTCGAAGAAATCGCAGAAAAACGAGTAAAAGAAAACGTATCATCTATTATAATATTAAAGTCACGCGCACGACATAAAATATTTCGATTATAATTACTTGGAATTTCGTACGGTTCATATTTTAACGGCACTGCTTAGACGTCCTGCTCGAAACCCCAGTATCGTTCCGAATTCAGTCGATTGTAATTATTTCAGAATCACTCCGTTGTCGATCGTTCGTTTTCTGTAACGCCATGATTTCAAAACCGACGGATTTTCCTTATCGTCGTGATAATCAATAACGTCCATCATAAAAACAAAACAAAAAACAAGGAAATTAATGGCTTTACCACAAAACCGACGATTTTTATCGAGTCTATGAAGTTTTTACGTAACGAAAATAATAAACGTGCCCGTGTCGTGTCTAGAAAGTTTTGATAACCTAACCGCTCGGATCGGCTTCGAATATTTCAATATTTTCAACTCCTGCCGTGTGTTTCTCTCTAGTCGATGAAGTCATATAATGTTGTTTTTTCACGGTACGTTTGCATCTGAAAAATTATTCTCAGCTATGCGGATCGGCGACTTTGATGGAACGAACTTCCGAGCATTCACAATTTCGCAAATCGAACTTATCCAAAAACAATACGAGTATTTAATGTTTTCAAGTTTATTAAAATTACAAATGATATATAGATGAAAGGGTCGATAAAAACGCGATAAGAACGATTTTAACGTGGTTAGGTTAATTATTGATCTGTACTTTTACGGATTTTATTCCGTCGCACAACGATCCGAAAAATGTGTTTGGAAAATAAGAAAAAGTTGGCGAAAAATGTTGGTGTTTTTTTTTTCTATTCTCGTGCTTTTTTCTCTGCGCTCCGTGTCGAATGGGGCCGCGTGTTACGGATGAAATCATAAAACGGCAATCGTCGAGGAAAATTTCTCCGCAGCGCGGATTTCATCGATGTGGACCGGACGAGTCGTTTCCGAAGAGTGAATCGACGAGCCGCGGGCAGCGGGTAAATGACGGTTACGGCGATATTACGCATGCGCGTGAATACAATAACAATATTATTACACACGGCGTATATGACGTATTATTATACACTTCTTTGTGTTCATCAAATTAATTGTTATAAGGCCGTAAATCGTCGTAAACGTCGTCGTCAACACGATAGTATTATAACAATACGACGTCACGTCCTCGAAATTTATGGATTTCCAGTTTTCTCGACGCACACACGGTCACACACACGCGTCTGATAATAATTAACGAAAAAACGATTCCCCCCACCCCCGCGGACTCGTGTGCAGTTTTTAATATTACTATTTCTACAAACACACATCTCCCGGAACGATTATTAATAGTTAGTCACGTGTCGCGCAGTACTCGTTAGAGGTAGTATTTCGAAAGTTTTTCCTTCCGAAAGACTGACGACGTTCGCGATCGCCTACAACAGAGGTATTCAAACTTTTTCATCCCTGGGCTCCTTCGAGTCTTCACAAAATGTTGACTGCTCCCAAATTAAATATGACAAGAAAATCAATGTTTATATGAATGTGTGATTTATATTTTATACTAATTATTTATTTACCGTATTACATAATCGTATATGAAAAAATTATAAATAAGTAGTAATTGTAGAAAAAATTGCGATTCGATATTTTATGTTTAGTCTTGGTAAATATAAATCAATAAAATAATAAATCAATATTACTTTAACGTTTCCCGACCGGTGTGCCTCGATGATACTAAATAAACGTTTTTCGTAAAAATATTTATTGGTTTTCAATTATATGTGACGCCGGCTTCCTTCGACAACTCCCGCGACGCCCCTGGGAGCCGCGACGCACAGTTTGAATACCTCTGGCCTACAACATACCTATTTTAAGTATTTTAGTGTATTTATTTTACTAGATATTAATCCGCTATATCGTGTCATATTATTCAATAGTAATATTAAAAAATAATAATAATAATAATAATTTATAATACATTAAAATAAATTTTGAATAATTTGTCGTCACTCGTCATATTATATATTATAATATAAAAAAAAAAATCATAGAATGAATCCTTCGAGGTATTAAAGCGAACCTTCTCACCACTTCATTAGGATCAACGTTTATTTCTTTTTGAATTGGAAGAAGAGCTAACCCAGTTAACCGATCTTCGCCAGTTGCTAATATTTCCAACAGTTTTCTTATATTTGGGAAAAATCTTTCGTCACATTCTAAATACTGTAGAATCTGGCAATAAACTTTCATAAAAGGTTATAGTATCTTTTGATAGATCTAGTGAGTCTACATTTATACGACTTGGAATTACTTTTTCTAAGTTCGTTATTATTTCTTTATGTTTTATAAAACGGTCTGCTAAATGAACAATAGTATGGTCTAAAAATGAATTAAAATATTGTGCGTCTGTAATACTCTTCGGGTGATTGTGAGGGAGTATTATCCCGATTTATCCCAAAACCCCCCCCCCTAGGCACGCCCCTGACAACATACGATTGTATACGATTACGGAGTATATATAATACGGTATTATATTTGTTTGGAGACGAAATTATTTTCTACTCTTGTGTGCGTCCGGGTCTGTTAAAGTCTTTCAGGTGCGATGGTTCGAAACACGAATTGACGAGTATAAATAGGTAGCTGACAATTTCACAAGCGCTCGGAAACGCGTGTTCGCGACACGTTTAGAACGAACGACATTATTCATCACGACGGAAAATAATGTTCGATTTCGTCCGGTCGTCGCCGTCGTCGTCGTCGCACTGAAGTCCGGCTGTACGGATATACGCGTTGTTTATAAATAAAACGTCGGAAGCGGTGGACGGCGTCGTCACTTCTGCGGTGGCGCGTGCGCCTCTCACAATGTACACGTTATGGCACAGGCGTACGAGCGTATAATACCGGCGAACAACAATGGAACGAACGACGACGACGACGACGACAACCGTACACGGCGATAATGCCTAATAATAATAATAGTCGTAGTGGTTTTCGGTGTGACACAAAAGCGAAGAGTCACTGCCGGCGCATATGTAACGAACGCGATTGTAATACGTAATATGAAAAAAAAAAAAAATACGTTTCGAGAACGGAAAAGTGAGGTTTTCGGCGGCAGCTTTGCTCTCGGGGCGAGATATCAAGTCAGGTGTAATATTATTATCATTTATTAAGCGCTGAATTCCTGCTCGTCCACCAGCCCCGAAAAAATTGAAAAAACTATGCGTGGAGAAACGTTTCTCTTTTTATGAGACTCGAGCAAAAAAGTACGCAAACTTCCATTGGAAGTTACACAACGGACGAGCGTTAAACTCGTCGGCGCTGCACCGGTAGTGTGTCTCGACCGAGACTCAATTACGACGAGGTTAAACGAAACGACGACGGAAGAGAAGAACAACGAGGGACAAAAAACTCGAGCGCGCGCGCGCGTGTTGTTTTTTTTTTTAGATTTATGAGAGTTCGGTAATAATATTTCACCTATTCTCGTTCGCCGTCCGGAAACCCTGAAACAATACGCGGTAATAAATACCATACGTGCGAGCTCTCGCGCCGTTACAAACGACAATTATTAGTGTTTTGTCGCGTGTGTCTGGTCGGTTTTTGTCCTTGTTCGCGTCCCGACAGCTCTCCCGCACGTCTGCACACACTTGCATGTGGTATATAATATATAAATTACGGCGTACGTATACGAGAAGCGTGCCGGTATAACCCGGTAAGCGGTTACGTACTATTCGGCTCGTCTATTCGCGCATGATGTATCCGTAAATACGGGACGGCCGCCCAGGTGGCGTGTGCGCTCCTTTATTGTATCCTGTTTTCCGTTTCGCTTCGCCCGGACAGTCGTGTATATTCTCGGGCCCCGAGACATACATAGGACACGGCGATGATAATAATAAAATATACGATTTGGACGGTTTTTTTTTTTGTTTTGTCCTCGCGGCTGTCGTCTCTCTCTCTCTTTCTCTCCGTGTTTCGGGAGACTTGGCGGAACGATTCACTCCGTTCAGCGATGTCGTTACACGCCGATTGTGTTTGTCCGACGGATTCGAACCGACGAATATATGCACGCTCGAGCTGTCGGCGACAAACCGTCTCAACGCGTGTACATTTGTGTCCCGTACGCGTGTTGCCGAGAGAAACGCGCGCTCGCGTCGTCGGCAGTCGTTTCCTCCGATCCTTATGACCACGCGTCCTGGGATAAACGGTCCTCGTGCGGCGGCTCCGAAACTTTGGCGACTTTGCGAACCGCGCACACCCGACGTCTGTAATTATTAAAAATAATATTTTGACGTCACTGCGGGATCCCCGTGATCACAGTACGCGCGCACAACTATATTATGACTAGCCGAGCTCGCACATTTGTACTCTGATATGTATACGATGCTTGTCGAGTACTATGATTGGTATAATACTCGATCGAATACACTCGGTAACGCTGTTTGATAAATGTTCATTCGATATCCCAGTAGGTATCTGTTTACAAGACGAACGTATTTGGAAACCGTACGAAACGTCGTCGAACCAATTATTTTAAAAATAAAGCACACCTATCGCACATCATATATTGAATTATTTACCGCGGCGAGAAATCTTAAGACGAACACGGAAAAACCATTCGCTTTTCGTTCAACAGAGTGACGAAAATAATATTCTAAAAGGAAAACGTCGGCAATACGTCATTATTAGTTTGGAAAAAATCCTCGCCCGAGGGACGTGCGAGACTTCAATTTCGATCGAAAACATATAGAAAACAAAAACAAAAAAAAGCGCGTCTGATACGTCTTCTTTTCTTATGTATAAAATAGAGAGACAAAGACACTAGTTCGAAATCAATTAAATGCAACGATGTTAAACCGAAACTTAATCCAACCGCTGCACTATATTTAATGTAACATTTTCCGTTTTTTTTTATTTCCACGAAAAGCAAACGTCCCTATAGATATGACTTGTCCGTTTTTCGATGTATAAAAACTAAAAAGTAGGTATCTACGAAAAATTTTACGCTCAAAACCCACTCATCGCCCGGCTGGGATCGAAAACTATTCCTGTCAACCGCCCAAGACGGAACTGGTCTAGGATTACCTATTCCGGTAAACCTAGGACAAGCTCTCGCGCCATATTATACTCTTTTACAATAAACTATGTGAAAAAGTAGATTTATACGGTTTTTTCTCGTACGAATGAGATGGACTTTTCACCAATTCGATAACAGTTCTATCGGTCTAATATAGGGTGACCATATGTCCTGTTTTATACAGAATTGTCCTGACAAACGTCACTCAGGACGCTTTTTATCCCGTAATTTCAAGTCTGGTCCCTTATTAATCCTTTTTTTGTGTCCTACTTACTGTTAATTCATAAAATTTTGAAATTGATTTTATTGTGAATATTTTTGTATGACATTATTGAATAGAATAATATAATAATCTATACTTATCAGTTGTATTTTTGTTTTTACCATAATTATTGTTACATCACATTGTTGTTGGTGGCGGCCAGATAGTTCGACGCAGCGCCGCCGCCGTGACGTTTCAAAATAAAGTTTTATGTATTTTAATTTTAATCTTTAATAGTTAAATATTGTATTTTTTACGATTAAAAATCAAAAAAAAAATGTACGAGTAATAAATACTTATTAATTTAAAAATATTACGGATATTATTTTTGTCCTGTATTTTATTTTTTTAGAAACGGTCACCCTAGTCTAATATTATAATACAACGACGTAATAAAGTTTAGTGATCGTTCGGTGCTGTCCGTCGACGAGTGCGTGTCGTGTACGACGTCAGAGTCCTGCGGCGGCGGAGGCGGCGGCGGAAGGTACGCGCGTTCTAGTATAAATATCGTCGTTGTGCGTATATCGTAATAATAATATATTATGTACCTGCGACGAGAACCGTCGTCGTCGTGTGCAGAGAGCATCGCCGTCGCTGTCGCCGTAGCACGTAATTATTATTCAAAAGTATTCCGTTTATTGAAAGTTATCACGAAACACGTGTAAACATGCACGCGCGCAGATAAAACGAGAGAGAGAAAGACTGTGAAAAAATTCTCCGGTTACGTGTGTGTGTGTAGAGTACTATCGCCGGCGAACCACTACGACTCGGTCGCATTTATTATGCGTGTACAATGCGACTACGTATAAATACTCCTACGCTCGTTCGGCGCGGGTTTGTCGTCGATAACTCACTGCAGATTATTATTAAACCATTATTAGGCGTTCGCGAGGGCCCGGCCGGCCGCGGCAATTCGTACGCGCCGCGCCGATAATAATAATAATTATCGACCGTCTCGTCCGTATAACAATATACTGCGTGTAATACCCACTACCGAGTGGCCGGTATACGCGCGCGTATACCGTAGCAATGCGAATCAGATAAATGTACAGGAAAAAAAAAAAAAATTGTCGCGAGATTCCTCTTCCTTGCTCCGGCCCCAAAAGGTCCTTAACCCCGCCGCGACGATATCCGCACGCTCGTCGGTTCAAGGTTCGGCGATTTCGTCGTCCGCGGAACTAATTACTATATTATACATCGCCGCGCGCAGAGTATCGAACGCGGCACACAAAACGCCCATAATAATCGTCGCGTCTCGGACGCCGCCTCCTTCCACCCCGCGACCGCAGGAACATCGCGTTGTTTTCTCTCCGCGTATTTGCTCCCGTGGGCGGACTCGGTCATCGGACGTTGAAGTTTTCACCTCGAGCGAGAGAAAAAAAAAATAAATAAAATGAAAAACTACCGTGTCATCAATCGTCTACTGTAACCGCTGCGGCAGAAGCAGCAGCAGCAGCAGCAGAACAAAGGTGACCACGCGGTTACGACACGGGCTGAATTCGTGACTGCGTTCAGAGATTATCGTCGTCGGGGTCTTCCGTGTTGCACATGATCGCGTGGGAGCTGAGAGTGTAGCAGGTGTGTGTGTGTGTGTGTGTGTTGACCGTGCGATTTCTTCTTCTTCTTCTTCCTATCCGCAGCCTCGACGTTTTTTTCTCGTTATTTTTTTTTTTTTTGTTTCCTCCGGCGTAATAATCGCGCCGAGACGACAATGGCAAGTTTTCGACGAGAGCGAACGAGAAGAAAACAAAAACACCATCATCGTCACTCCGTCCGTTTTGTTACTAATTGATATCATATGGGACGTAATATTTTATTATATCGAATGGTATTGTAACAATCATGTGTGTCGGGCGTAGACGAGCTAGTTTGGGTTAGGAGATAATATGTTTTTTTTTTTATATTGTTTACGAATTAATCGTTTAGCTTCTACTTCTCTTTTCTCTTTTTTCAATTTCATAGAGTACAGTTATACTTCTGCCGAGTTGGGTCGTCTGTAATGGATTTTTTTGTTGTTTTTTTTTTGTTATTTTCGATCGGATCGGCCGAGAACGATGGATCGTCGTGCGGAATCGCTTGTTCTACGCGCCCACGGGCGAGGGACCGTTTTAAACGGTGTTCTGTACAATTTTCATTGTATTTTCCGCAGCAGCTCGTTGATTATATTTTTGTCCGAGACGATGCGGCCGCCCACTCGGCCGGTCACGGCGTATCTGAACATCAGACTTGACTACATTCGCTCGATAACACTATTGTCTTATATCGACAACAATAGCTTAATATGTTGTTTGCGATTAGTTAATGGTCGATGATAAATAATTGAAGAACGAACGGTAGGTGTAGATTTTAAAGACTTTTCAACGCTCTTTTCTCGGTCGTCCGATCGTTTAACATCGCGACGATTTTCCAAGTCTGAATCCACAGTCGGCGTTATCGATGTCAGAGGCGCAAATAATCGATTTAATTCGAGATAATACGAACAATACTATCGACAAAGAGGAGCTACCGCTTTTCTCTCGAATATACGCGCGTCCGGTTGTGTTAAATGTGCGTTTCGACATTGGTCCTGCGGTAATATTATCGCCCCGTCGTCGTCGTGAAAAGGCCACCGCGAAAATCCAACATAATACAGCAAAAACCGTCCCGTCCGTCTTCGTGCGCGCGTAGGCGCGCACGTTTGAAATAATATATCTGAAAGATTTTCACGTCGATTTCATTGTTACGACGACGACGTTGTGTGTGCGTGTAATATTACATAACGCGATGAAGTTAACGTTAACTATATACTTTATAATATTATTTATACGCGCGCGCGAATTTTTTTACGGCATTATACGTACTTAATATTATTTATATACGAGTTATATTATTATTGTCATGCCGTTATTGTTTATAAAGGCAAAACAACGAGCCGGCGCGGTGACGGCCGTCGTCGAATAGTCGAATGTATGCGCGTTGAATTACCGCCAGTATAAATACCGTTTAATCATTATTACACCCCCACCGTAAAACAAAAGCACAGCGTGTGTAATAATACGTGTGTGTGTGTGTGTGTGTGTGCATTCATAAAATAATTGAAAATAGTACTTCTTGGTTTCACTGCGCGCGGAGCACATTGCATAATAATGGGAGAATGCTTGCTGCACGAAGAGGTTATTCATGAGACACTTGTCAATGTCGTTGAAAATAGTACACAGTTTTAGTGAGCCTAGACACGAGGCGGCTTTTAATGAATATTTTACTGATTGACTCTCTTACGCGCGCGCGCGCGCGTACTTGTGTTATAATAAATTGAAAGGTAGATAATATATTATTATAATATACGCCGGCCGGCCGCGTATAAATATTTTAATTAAAAGTTAACGTTTAATTAGAAACAACGCGTAGGGAAGCATTTGCATGACTATTCATTAAAATATTATAATATTTATTGCGCAACACATAATATAATATGTACCCCTTTGTGAACGACGTGATAAGCGCGCGTATACGTCTATTAGGTACACGCGTAACCGGTATAATGTGGAGCGTTACATATATTATTATGTGTACAGTATTCCGACTGTCTGTAATAGATTTGCGTACAATTATAAAATATTATATAGATAGGTACTCGTAAAACGCACTTGATGTGTACACGATGTGTTATTGTACATGTTGGGGCCCGCGTTCGTTTCTAGGATCCTTATCGATCCTTACGAATCGAGACGTCATGTCCGTCGTTATACGCGGCCTGTACACTCGACTTTAGCTACGAGACATTTTCAAATGGTAAACTAACGTCTGAATAATCACTGCGGCAACAGTTTTTACTTCCGAGCGATCGTCTATTATTATCGTCGAGGGTTTTCAACGCGCGCGCGCGTGTGTGTACACAATATTGCACACCATCGCAATAGCTCAAAATCGTAAAATACGGTATTTCGTTTCGATTTCGCGTGCGTTTACGATGATAATATCTAAAATGTCTAAACAATAGGTCCTAACCCTGACACCGGCGCGTTACGATTTCAAAAAAAAAAAAAAATCACCGAATTATGTAATACAATTTGTAACCACGTCCCAAACCCTCTTCTTCTTCTTCGCTAGGGCGGTTGCCAGGGTGTCGTAATTTCAGCCAGCAGTTTTAAACTGTGGTTTTGAACTGCGCGTAGTCGTACGTACGGAGAAAAAAACGAAATAAACTCGCGTTGCTCCGCGACACGGGTGCCTATTTAAAGCGTACTATAATTATTTTAGAATATACTACTGTGCGTTTATAGTGTTTCTTTCAATTGGTCGGTAAACAAAGACGCGTAAACGGCGGCGGCGGTTAAGTGCAGTCCTCTCTTAATCTCCGCGCGAATATGTGCGTGTGTGCATATTAATAATTTATATTTTACACGTGTCGTATACAGTGCGCTCCGGAATAAACGCTCGAATTAAGTGTCTGATTTAAGTATTGTCAAGCGGATTCTTATGCGAACAATGTAACGTGAATTACGAAAAGTCGGCTGAAAATCCCGAGTCGTCGAGAGCACACGATCCTATTAGTATAGAGATTTCTCTACTAATAATAATATGCGCTCTCGTCCGCAGTCGCCGAAAAATATATTACCGTCTACGCGACGACGGCGGCGAGTATGCGTCGTTACGTCACAGGACAATATTCGTTTTTATCGTTTGGAAAAAAAAAAGAAAAAAGCGCGATGTGCCTGCGAACCGACCGAATGCAAATGTACATGTTTCGATGGGAAACTGTTCGGAAACCGTCGACCCATATTTGACCGCGGGGGGCAAGTCGTGGAACAATAACATTACGATCGCGCAGTACGGCGTGCATTCACGATATCGCGCGTACCGTCGTCGTCGTCGTCGTCGGCTCGGTTACGAAACGACTTCGGAACGTCTTCTCTCCTCCGCGTCTGGCCGTGCGTCGTTGGTTGCCCAACGGCGTGCCCCGACAAAGACCGCGAAAAATAAATAGAAAATAAACAGTACGGCGCGGAGCGAAAAGAAAGAAAAAGAGAGGGGGGGATCAAAGATCGCGATTGTTTTGGAAAATAAAGAGAAAGAATCTGGACGAAATATTGTATTAGGTTTTTTATTTTCTCTCTCCGCGGAGCACTCGGTCGACTCGCTCGTCCGGGAGCGTATACGAAACCGACACGACAATACGCGCGTATTTATGACGAGACGATATTATATAGCGCGCGCGCGAAAGCCACGGCGATAGTAATAATATTAATAATACGACGTGAGAGCGAAGAACGTCGCGAAGGACCGCGGGAGACGGTCATTAACGGTGCCCCCGGACGACACGCGTGATTGATGGTATTACGACCTGTAACGCAATTAGCCCGCGTTGACCACAACTCTTTGGCGCGCGCGTCCGTGTTCCGCGCAGTAGACGTTTCAATGGAACTCCACACCGCGGGTGTACTATATGTTATTGTTGTTATTTATTTTACTTGTTTTTTTTTTTTTGTTGCTTTTTACGACTATCGGCGAGTTTTTCGAAACGTCGAACGGTATCTTTTCGTGTTTTCGAGACTGCGAGACGAGAGCGAGGTTGACTGTGCTCGTGTGAATACACAAATCGTGCGACGACGAAACGAGAAAAATTCAATGTTGACAAAAATATCGCTCACTTACACGGTGCCCTTGAACTACCTCGTTAAAACGCCTGAACTAGTGTTGGAAATAAGACCGCTATGACGTGTATATACACACACACACCGTTGTATATATTGTGTGAAATACACGAGTTATACGTGACCGGTCAGCACGAACACGCGGCGTTATTTGAATGAACGACGACGACGTGAGACGTATCTCTTGACGGTTGTGCTAAACGAAAGGAAAACGGTCGATTGCGAGTACGTACGTATGTAGAAAAGTGACCCAAGTATAACACGGTTTTTTTTTTTTTTCCTGGGCGTTTCGTCGACTACTACCGGACGACGACTACGCCCGTTTTCGACCGGAAGAACAACGGCTACACAGTCGCGTCGGCTAATTATTATTATCGCTGTCGGACGCGATAAATGATGATGACGACGATTATAAAATAATACGGGTACGATCGTATTAATTTTATTAATCCGCGGGCCGACCGTGAAAACATTATTTTCAGTGCGCGCGCGTTTCATAACACTCGTGTGTGTGTGTGTTATTAAATGGACGAGCGTTTTGCAAACGAGTATGTATTTAAATAAGTACCTATACGGATAGAAACTAGGCAGGTAGGCATAGCATCTCTATGGCTGCGAGTTAAATCATTTACTACATCCATACGTGGAAGAGAGATGCTTTAATAATACCCTTCAGAACGTTAAATATTCACTATAATAATTTATTGTTTCGTCGATATTTCTTAGAAAAAATAGGACACGCGTCGGACCTTTTTAAATTCTTCGATAAATATTGCAAAAGACGATTCGTCATGTAATATCAATCGCATTTGTTGTATACGATTAATTATAATTAATAATTGTTAACAAAAGAAACCCCAGTAATAATATCATAATAAAAGTCTAGGTAGTGAAGTCGTGTTTGTCTTACCTTAAGCGTATACACGAAAATCCATCGTCTTCGTTTCGTTTCCACACACGCGATGATATTCTCAACGGCAGTTGTTATAGTGATCGTAGACGATACCGATGTAGTCTGCAGACAGCGAGGCTTCGATTCGATTTGATCGTTGAAATGATCTCACCACCTTTAAAAGATTAAAATATTTATCTGTTAGTATACGTATATCTGTTTATACCACTGGTTCCCAAACTGGGGGGGGGGGGCGTGTACACATTGCTGGGGAGGCGCAAGCAGTTATTACGAAATACAATTTTTATTGATTAAATTTTTTTTATTTTAAAATGTAGGGAAAATATGAAAAATTATAATTACTATCATCAATAAAATTGAATTCATCCCGGATATTTTATAATTTCTTCGTAAAGTACACAAAAAAGTGATATATTTTTGACGTTATAGAAGGTGAGGGGGGCGCGAGAGTTTCGAAAATATACAAAGGGGGGGGCGTAGAATAAAAAAGGTTGGGAACCACTGGTTTATACCGTTGAAATATCGAAATCAACTCGTACAATAATTATAATACTCTATTAAAATTATCTGTGCGTCATCGCCGAATATGGGGAAACGTTTGCGGATCACAACGTCCATAGCGACCATAGGATAAATAGAGTTTTATTTATAGTGAACGAAATCTACGAAATACGCGTTCGCAACAACGGAGTTAAGCAGCATTTATGTGCACTGCGCAGAGGCACGTCGTCGGGACAGAAAACAATTACCGAACGGTTAGGTTATTACCGAATAATAGACATGTGCCGGTCACAATACAAAACGTAATATCGAATCGCGTGTTTGGATCGTGCACGAGAGCATACCACCAGATATCGTTTTCGAACGGCGGCGGAAATAATAATGTATTTTCACTCTCGCCGTGCGTATTTTCGAAATTCAAAAAACCGCTTCGCATCGTATGCATACGTGTACGTGGACGAGTTCCAAAAAAAAAAAAAAAAAATCCGCGTGCAATCCGACGCGCGTCTTTATAAAGAGTCTAAGAATAATTAATCACTTTTAAACTGGCGAAATCTGCAGCGGCGCACACATAACATAATATAATACACAACAGCGGCGGCGGCGGCGCGCGATCGTAGTTTGCAAAAAATCTGTTTTTGCGAGCGAAAAAAAAAAAAACAATAATAATAAATTATGATATAATCGCTTTCGCCGCGCGAACGACGTGTTCTCGTGGAGTTTTTCTCATGCGCGCGGCAGACCCGACGATTCGTCGTCGTCACTGTTTGTATATTATACGTAACATAATATTCGATTCGCGCGCGTGGAAATAAATCAAACGATTTTTTTCTCCCGCGACCGTGAACCGAAATCCGACGTGGATCGGAATTGTGATAAAAAAAAAAAAATTATAAATAAATAAAATGATATTATGAAGAAAAAAAAAAGTATCATCAACGAAAAATAACAACCCCGTGTAAGCTTATTGACGGGATAATAATAACAATAATATGTACAGCGCGCGGGCGCGTACGACATAATAAATGCATTATTCACGGTTGATTTGGCACGCGGACATGTGTATAGATACGTATCCAACGCGCGCCGTCTTATGTTCTATCATATAATATTCGAACGAATCGCTCGTCCGAACGAATCGCTTTGAAAGACAATTTTATAATGACGGCCTATTATGTTTATCGATATAATCGTTTCGTTGGCTATTTGCGCGTATCGTAAATCGATTATTTTCGAAACAATAAAGAATTATTGTAGACGTGTGTGTGTGTGTGTGTGTGTGTTTAAATGTACGAAATAAACGGGTTTCAAACAAAAAGCGCGTTTGCCGGTTAGGTTAATTAAAAAGCAAAGGGCTCGGAATGACCGCTGAAACGTACCCATCGTGGAGGTTGCGCAGTTGCGACTTGAATTTCTTTGCGATATTCTTGAAAAACGTGTTCGCGTCTTGATATTTCACACATCGATAATATTATTGTATAATAACAGTGTTGGCTTGTTCACGCCAATATACAGGATTCCCTCAAATTACGTAGATTCCCTTGTTGATAGACGGAAATATACAGACATCTGCTTTCTATTAGTAAATGGTGTTATATCTTGTCCAGAACTATTACAGTTTATAAACTTCCGTGTTCCTAAATTTGAAATCTCTTTTCATCGAACATCTTACGGCACTTATTATATTGATCGAATAGCCAGAGAGTGCAATAATTTAAAACTTGATCCGTTTATTATGAATAATTTGTATTCTTTAAAAACACTGTTTTTTTAGCAGCCCGTTATATCACTAAAATTATCTCTATTATTTTGTACTTGTATCTTTATTCCACCAATGTTATTACATTATATATTTTATTGTCATTGTACTTGAGCCCACCCGGGCGTTTACACCAAATAAATGAATAAATATCACTCGACTGGACCGTGAACGAGCTGGCGCGAGCGGACGATCGTTCTCATAAAGTATACATTTCTTATATTATTCATACGAAAAGATGTGTTTCCGACTTCTGTTGTTTCGACTATTGACACGTGTGAAATGGGGGGGCGATAGAGATCGTAGGCAAATGCTTCCCCTCGAACGGTGAACATAACAATAATAATAATCGTCAAGACTCGTGCGAGCCTCGGCACACGGTATAGGTACACCTCGATTGCGCCACTGCTCAGACCGTTCTGTCGGCCGAGTCGTCAGCGATCCAATTTCGTTTCGCTAGAACACGTACAACCGCGCGAATGATATCTCCGTCGTGCGGCGACCGTCGACACAGCAATAATAATATTCAATATCGTATTGTGCCGTATCTTATTATTATTATTATTATTGTATAATACGCGTTGGAAACGAGACCACGACTGCGGCGGAGATGCGCGCCTCGCGCGCGAACGAGAGAGCCGAGAGAGACCCGGCGACGACAGTTCTACCCGCGGATGACCTCCACACCGTTGACCCGCGGCGGCAGCGGTGGCGACAGTGGCGGCGGCGGCGTGACACACGATCGTCCCCGCGGGCCGCGGCGCGTTTTCCAGAGACCAAAGGGCAGACACGACTATCAAGTCCGGTAGCGCGCAAAAGCGTGTGCGCGCAGTATATAATACGTATTTATTCTCTTCTCCGCGCTCCCGCACGCGTCGAAGTCTCCACGGCAGACGTGCACGCCGCCGCCGCCGCCGCCGCCGCTACAAATTCCGCCGAGTATAGTGTTGCCAATACTAACAGTAATAATAATACGCCTACACGCGTCCGCGACGATAACGAGGACGACACATGTCGTCATGTCGCTCTGAATTCGCCGGCCGCGTTGCGAATCTTCGTTTCTATAATTTCGATCGGTAAAACCGTATAAAACTCACTGTAAACGTTGTGAAATATTAAAATCGAAATGGAAAATTGCAGTATGCACCGCGCGAGGAGTGTAAATAAATTCCGGGAGCAGAACTGCATTATGTCGTCGCGCGCATTGTGCGAATCGGCGGACGGACGCGCGCGGTCGCCACCGAATCGTCTCCTCGTGTCCAGGATTCCCGCAGAGGTTTGCAAAAACGCAGCTGACGGCGGCGACACACGCCGTCTCGCGCGCGTGCATAATGCCGGGGCCCCGGGGACGATGACGAGACGTTTTTTTTTTTTTCTGTTTCGGCATTGTGCGACGACGACGTGGATTCCGACAAAACGCGTCTTTCCGATGATCGATCGTTTTCGTAACGGTTTTTCGCGCGTAAACAATAATAATATCACGTCCATTGCCGTCCGACCTATAACCGCGCGGCCGACGATCGTGATAACAATATATATAATATAATATTATGTGTAACAAAACGCGTCGGCGATTGCAGCAGCGTTTTACGAGGGTTATCCGTGAAATTCGCGTCAAACGGCCGCCGCCGCGCCGCCGACTCGTGTTTTTTTTCGCGACGTTTTCCATCTCCCGGGTCGACCCACCGCGCACCGGATCGATCGAAAAGTCCGTTTGAGCTACAATAGGGGTGGCGAACCTATGGCACGCGTGCCAGAAGTGGCACGTTGACCGAATTTCAGTGGCACGCCAAATTTTAAAACCTAATAAAATATTATTTTTCTTAAAAAAAAATTATATTTTAAAACTTTAGTATGAGAAATTTTAAGAATCAAATTTATAAGTTTGTAATGATATAAAACTACCAACTATACTCCAGATATTAAAATGTTGTCTTCTAAAAAACAACAACAGAAATCACATTAATAAATGAAATAAAAGTTTACAAATAAATGTGTCTAAAATTATTGCATGCTTTTTATTTTCATCTTACCTAGTAAAATTCATTTTTTTTTTTTGGCATACGACCTTTTTTAAAAAAACTTGATTTTAAATTTTGACACCTGACCCAAAAAAGGTTCGCCACCCCTGAGCTACAATATTATTGCACGGTTTTTTTTTTACATAAAACAATTTCACGCCATATTATAAGTATGTATTTAATCGCGCCGTCCCGCGTACCTACAATAAAATGTTATCGAAATTTCACACCACAAATAATATTAATTACTATATTATTAAAATTATATTATATCGACTAAATAGGTATAATATATGTATTTTAAACGTCAGTATTTAACCGGATAAGGTATGATTATGAATAACAACTGGATTAGCCGAGTTAATTATTATTCGAACGCTCTCGATATTATGATATAGTAATTTGAAATGTTTGAAACTGCAGGTGCGTACGGTGTAAACGCGCGCGGTTTAATCGAAATTTAATAAAACTACAGTGTATTACGACGTACCTTTCCGAGTATTTTCTCACATTTGAGTAGGTACACGTATTGAATCAATGCTCACGACGACGTCTTGTTTTCAGCAGACGGTAAATCATAATATACATATACGTATGTATACGGGCTAGACCCACAGCGTCTCGTTGTCGGTAGGTTTTCACAATTGATGAGTGGGCGTCATTGTATGAGTACCTATAAAGGAAAAATACACACAATATAATAAAAAAAAGTAGAGAATAAAAAAAAAAAAGAAGAAAGGAAAAAAAAAAAAATAATAATATATTATATTAGTGTACGTCCACCTCGTGTTGTTTACCGTTGTCCTTAAGGAGAATTCTGCCGATTAGACGTAAACAAAATTTAATTAACGTATAATATATTATAATTTACGTCTATATTACCTGCTGCTCGTGGCGTGTTATTATATGGAATAACTCGATCGTTTTTACGACCGCCGCCGCGGTATGGTAAGCGGATCGTTAGAACACACGATTTCCGTAGTCCAGAAACGATAATAATAACAAGACGACGACGACGAGTTATCGACACGCATTACGATTATTATTATTATAAAGCGTACAGAAGTTTTTTTTATTAAGGCTATGTTCTCGTGTCTGTAATATTCTACGATTTATTTTAGCATCACCGCGAATGATCGTCGTTTCGCGAGGAACCGTCGTCGAGGAAAACTCGGAAACCCGCACGATCACCGTTATCGCGACCCTGGATAATGTACACCGCGTCGATATATCCAAAACGCATTCGATTAGGTACTACGCGCAAACGCGTAGATAACAACCGCGAGCAATAATAATAATACTGAATGTAATACGAGGTCGTATTTCTTAGCGAGGCTGCGGCGGGCCGACGGAGATCCGAACTCGGGTTAGGTCATTAGGCGGGGGGGTATCTAATATACACATAAGGATCGCGACGACACCGCGTAACGGTGACGATTTGATGGGGACTCATCGTGCGAGCGGCGCGCGGGTGTTACGCGATTTCATAGAGCGAGGAAAAACGTTCGTAATATACGTTATTACGTCGTCGTCGATCGCGCATTGTACTCGTACGATATCGTAATAATATATTATCTTCTTGTACGTATAGTTCGCGGCGGCGTCGCATAAATATCACACGCGAGCGCGGTGTTTTCGGATACATAAATAAATATCCACGTAATATCGTATAAAGTATCGCGGAACAGGTACCATACATAATAATATCGCCTTCGACAATATATTATTATTATTATGTATTCGCGCGCGGAAAATCAATAGACGCGCGCGTTTAAACGGACGGACCGGCAATAAATTAAATTATAATAACATTATTGTGCCGAGTTATCTCGTCGCGATTGAAAATTCTCGCACGAACCGCGGCGAACATGTGTTCCGCCTTATACGGTGGCGGGGCCCCCGTACTGAGAGCAATACATTATCGTAACGATATCCAAACACTCGAAACACACGAGTATACGGCGCGCACGCTCTATTTTAATACGAAATTTGTCGTTTTACTAATAATAGTTTGAGTGCGGTAATAATTATTTGAATACGCGGTCGTGACGCATAAAAACCAATTAGCGGTGGCGGTTACGAGTGCGAAGAATATTGCACGCGATAATACAATATCGAACGACGACGACCGCGACGTCTGCGCGGACTGCGGAGAATCAACGCGATTCGGTGGCGTCGGCCAATTCGTTGTTGTTTGTGTTTTGTTTCCCGACTGAAACTTCGACGTCTCGCGAAACGTTCTCGGAGCTTTAAAGCAAACCTCGTCCCGCCGCCGTAGCTGAAATATTAACGACACAGTATGAAATTCTCCGACGACCGGACATGACGTGTGGCGGTAATATTGTTTTTGACCGCCGTGGGGTTGAAAATTTGAAATTCGTCGAAAATCCGACGGAAAAGGGTGTTTCGAGAAAATAACACACCGGTGATGGTTTTCAAACGATTACGACTCGGATTTACATCGTAGATATACGTACGTATTATTCGATCGAAATAGATACTTTATCAGAGACGGAAAAAAGTTTACCGCTTGATCGAATGAAAGGATAGGAATAACGTATGGGACGGGAAAACACGTGGCCAATACGTTTTGAAAAATATTTATACGATTTCGGACGTTCTCTGGCCATACGTGATAACTAGGGCCCGGATTTAAACGCACTTAAAACCATACACATATGCTCTAATAAATAGCCAAAAATGCCTTTAAAAAATGCATTTTACCACAAAAATGACCTTAAAAATGCCCTTAAAAAATACAATTTACCACCTTAAAAATCACCTTAAAAATGCCATATATTTTTTTTATACAAATTATAATTTATAAATGAGACATAATAATTATTTTTACATAATTATTTTATTAAAAAAAAACTGAAAATTTGAAATATTGACTAAATAAAACCCGATAAACCTTCTTAAATATCAAGAAAATAATTTATCTTAAGATAATTTTTTGAATAGTCCAAGTTTTATATCTATATTGAATAAATATGCATTAAAAACCAACAAAATGACCCAATAATGCTAAAAATGCTCTAAAAATGAAAAAACGTCGAAATATGCAAAAAAAAAATGCAAAATAAAATTTGTAGCTTTCAAACCCTCGTTACATGAAACGAATTATGTACTTAGAAAGCATTGTGTATGATCAACCAAAAAAATATGCACTTTGCATTGAAATCCGGGCCCTAGTGATAACTGTATTATCGTTTTCGACGACGGCGACGGCAATCGATATTCAATACCGGTTTGAAAACCTCGCGCGTTTTTCGTGGCTCGTACGTTAAACAAGTGCGTCGCGCATAAAATAACGAGGCGAAATATCGTATTTTTTGGTCCTTTAAATGACAAAAAAAAAGCGCATACGAACGCGCCGCGATGAAACGCGATGTCTCGCTTGATAAATCGATCGCGTTACCTTATAATAATACAATAATATTAGGTTTTTATTGTCGCGCGCGTATTTTATAATATAATGACGCGCTGCACATTGTTTCACGTACGCGTTACAATGTCAACTGTCGGGACGCTCGCACGACTGTATTATAATAACACATCGACGGCCGACGACGATTAACTGCGTTATCGTCGCGGTGCCATCGCGTTTCGCCGTCTTTTCCAGCATATTTCGTTACCGCACGGTAGGTCACGGGAGGTGCGCGCGGCAATCCACGAGCGATATTGTTGTCGCGTCGTCGTTTATTTTTTAAATTATCACGCGCGTAATGTGCGAATTCCTATACGTTTCGCGTCCGTCATAATCATTACCTCGACGGTAAAATAAAACAGTGGCAGATATTCGCTACTATGTTATTCTAAATGTCACGCAACGATTATCAAGTAAAATTATCGAAATATCGCAACGAACATTTTTACCATCGGCATAGGTCGGTGTATCGCTTAGTTTTGATTTCGATCGTTTCTTTGCCGACTGACTTTGCTCATGTTATTATTTTATGTCTGTCTATCACCTCTGAAACATTTTCCAAACTGTTTTCGTGAACTCGCGTCGTCTCCGTGTACTTCTCGACACCGCCGCGCCGTCTCGGTGAAACAGAGAAACCAACCCCGAAAACCCGCCCGTCTCATATTAATAGGTGTCCGAGTGCATCACGCCCCGTGAGAATATTGTTTTATGATATTATATTAAGTGCGCCGTCCGCCGAGAAGATATAATACGATAATCGACCGTTCCGATCTGGGTAGGGTGTAAATCCGTTTATATTAATTTACGATAAACGCGCCCGTGAGCTCGGGGTTGCCTGACGGCGGCGGTAATCAGAGTTATACGGCGACACGTGGTAGGTACCTTCTCTAAAATCAATTTATAAATATTAGGACTCGCGTCGAACCGTACGTTTCCTTAAACAACAATACGTACTTGACGAAAATTCGTAATTTATCCTATAATGACTTGAGGCGGTTTTCCAATGTATCGGTTTTTGTTATCGGTGTGAATTTTGTACCGCATTACAAGCACACGGCGAGACTAGTAATTTTGTTTATGCGTCGAAAGCGATATTTTATTTCCAAACTCTAAAATAAAACTCAAGCAAATGAAATGTATTTTTATGATCGACATTTTCGAATTGAAAACCCGAAACGACGACCGAATCGAGCAAAATAAACGGGGCAGGGCGCCAGCAGTCAGTTCAACTCGAGTTGAAATTAGTACCTAATTTCCTAAAGTTTACCTAGAAACTAGTTGTCTTCGACTTTCGTTGGAAATGTTTAGATATTTTTTCAAAAGATTAGTGCGCCGATGGTGAAAATTATTAAGCCGATTTATACGCGCGGACAAGTTTTAACGATATCGTTTGCCCGTTGGAATTGTTAAACGCTACGCTTGATTTTATGAACTTTACGTCGTCGCTGCGAGGTTTGTCATCGGCTCGATCCGGAGAAGAACGGAAACGTTTGTTGTTTTTCACGCGTTTCGCATGGTCATAATATGCGGATAATAGACTGCGATTGTTCGCGTGAGTCGCGCGAGGGGACGACAGTCGCGCATACGGCAGCACGCGGGGTCGTCTCGGCGCGGTCTCGTGACGCAACCGCCGCCGTCGATGACTGCATTTCTCGTGCTCGCGCGCGTATCATAAGCGTATAATATTATTACGTGCGCGAT
Source organism: Drepanosiphum platanoidis (assembly GCA_948098885.1). Classification (NCBI taxonomy): domain Eukaryota; kingdom Metazoa; phylum Arthropoda; class Insecta; order Hemiptera; family Aphididae; genus Drepanosiphum; species Drepanosiphum platanoidis. Next base: position 9,177,770 of record OX402536.1, on the reverse strand, counting down.
TTGCGAGTGTTCGCGCGCGAGAGAGAGACCTATAGTGTACGCCGAGGAGAGAAAGGCGAAGACGATTTATCAGTGGGCGGAAGATGTGTGTCGCGCGCGCGTTTTCATTATTTTACTATTACAATTATTACAATATAATAATATAATATACGCGCATGAACGTCGTCGTCGACGCCGCCGCGCAGGACACACCGACGACGACGACGACGTGATCTCGAGTATACTTGCGCAACGCGGTCACGCTCGTCGTCCGCCGCGTCCGATTTGCATTGAATCGCTCGCGCGCGCGCGCGCCAAAATGACCCGCTCGAGTCGTCATAATAATGCCTCGTGTCGTGTGATCGCACTTCAAAACGCGCATTATTTATAATATATAATAATATACGCGTATACTACGTATAATACGCACGTAATAATATTTTATTTTTCATACGCTCTCCTCTTGTTCTCGCTGAGCGTCCGCCGCCCACGCGTACGCCGCGCCGTCCTGGTAAGGAGAGATTTTCATTATTTGTTTTCATTCATTGTCCGTCTCGCGGGCGGTGGCACGGTCGACGACCGGCGAGAGCGAAACGCGCTAAACGCGCCACTATCTCGAGTGTAAATCTCACGCACAAATATAACGCGAACGGGTCCGGCGTAAAATGTTTATCGATTCTATTCGTGAATATAATATATGAGTAAAACCTCTTTCGATCCGAGCTCGAGACCGACACGTTTTTCCGTCATAGACGGGTAGAATTTTACATCGAACGCGCATATCAACAAAATAGCAAAAAACACGAGATAAACAGCTTGAAAATAACCGACTCCGATGTTTTCGATTTCGACCGTTCGATCGTTACTGTTTCCGATTACACACGATTATTAGCGTCCACATTTAGTTCTACTATTGATATCGACCGTTTTTAGAAATACAGTCGAGTCGCGATAACTCGAAGAACTCGACGACTCGATTTTTTTTTTAATTCCCCTAGAAATAATTTTAATAACACTCGATGTATTATAAAAGTCTTGTTGACTCGAATATAAAATTGTGATGAATAGCTTAGTCGAAGTATATTTTTATATCTGCTATATCTGGATATTCTGGGTATTTCATGATAATAATTATCATGAATAACCCAGAATATCCAGAATTATTGTGTTAATATTATTTCGAATCCATAGGCAAATTAGAAGATTTTGTCAATAAACAGCCAAAAAACCAAAAATTAATAACAAATTATTTTTCTACTGTATCTCATAAATAATACATAAAATGTACATACTTATAATTTCATTGTATTTATTTTTTTTAATTTTATTTAGTTTTCGTATAGCATTTATGTATAAACGTAAATGTATTATAATATTTGTCATGACGTTTTTATCGTAAAATTTTAAAATTATATTTCATTACATATTCAGTAATATGTAACAGTATATACAGGTAACTCGAAGTTTTGATTTTATTTTGATAAATTCCAGTTAGGTATCTCGAATAATATATAATATCTCGAGGTGAATTTTTATCCCCCTTCAACTTCGAGTTATCGCGACTCGACTGTATAAGCCAGCGTTTCCCAAAGTGTGGACGCGACAAGACCGACAATAATAATAATTATCCACTATATTTACGGACGGCGACTTATTTGTAACACACGCGCGTTTGTGTATTCGTACAGTATGGTAAACCGTGCCGCCCTCGATCGTCCGACCTGTACCGACTACCGTATTATTCATAGTGTTATTGTTGTTATTGTATTGCACGCGCAGCAGAGGTGTAGGTGGAATTATTGGGTCTGCTCGGTTTCGAGGGCGAGCGAAACTTTCATCGTCACCGCACACAACGAAAAGGATAAACATCGTTTATCATTATTATTCTACTTTTTTTTTTTTTCCTTTTTTTTTTTTTGTTGCCGCGCGCCCTTTAACCCTTCGTCGTCGCGCGTTATTGTGTCCCGTTTGTTAGTGTGTGTGTGTGTGTGTGTGGGCACACACACCGACCGAAAATATACCTGCCAACGACATCCGAGTGCGTCCCTCCCCCGCACACCGTCTAAAGATCGTATCGGTGCTTTTTGTTGACCAGATGCTCTCGTTTATTTTGTTGTAGTTTGGTTCTTTTTTTTCTCTCTCTCTCTCTCTGTGTGCACCGGATAGGGTCAATCGGTCGCTTGTGTGTGTGTGTGTGTGCACGCATTACTGCGCTGTGAGTAGAAAGAGAGTCCATTTGATGATGTTTGTTCGACCGGAAAATTGATAATAATATATACAAAACGACTGCTGTCCGCCGCCGCCGCCGCCGCCGCCGCCGGTGCATAATGCGATATTATAGGGGTTCGCCCGCCTGTTGTAGTCTCTCTCTCTCTCTCTATCCGAGAGTGCAATCAGTACGGGTTAATTTTTCCTACCGCTTTTACCCTCCTCCCCGATCGCCCATATTACGAATATCGCGCGGCGGTCGGTTAGCTCTGTAGTGCCGCCGCCGCGATTTAGTGGAAATCCGAATCTCGCGGCGAAACGAAAACGCGCAGCTCTCTGGGAAAAACACGAGCGACGTGAAAAAAGCGACGTTTAACAGGGAAAAAAAACACAACGCAGTCGTAAGATTTAATTTTTCCAAGGCGCAGTGATGACGATAATAATTATAAACGAATCGTTTCGTTAAAAATATACGAATGGTTTTTTTTGTTAGTTTTTTCTGTTTTTGCGGCGAAATCGTAAATTGCAGCGCGTGCACGTCCGGGAAACGTGTGCAGTCGGCTATGATACGCAACGATTTCAAGAATTCGCGACTTTCCCGTGGACATTGTTGTTCAAACCGATCGTTTTGCATCTTGTTTGAAGAATAATAAGTAGGAATAATGATAAAACGCCGAAAACGCCGCGGTCAATGTTATACTATCTATAATGTATAGAATCTTCGATTTCGTCATGAAATTACTAGAGGAGACCGTTTCACGGGTCCGAATATCAGAGACCGAATCCGATTTCCATCGCAAACAGACATTCCGTCGCGCGGCACGGGTTTCGCTACGTTTTTAAGAGCTCTTTAACGCCAACTCAATGCACTCGAGGTCATCATTAGCGGAGTGAAATAGAGTGGCACGAGTGTGGTGTGCACTCCAGGCCTCTCGGAATTCGCACAGGGGCCCTTGAAGGTCGGGAACAATTATTATTGTTTAGCGAAAAAAAATTTTAAATAAAGTCAGAAAATTTTCACGAGAAATGGAACAGTGATCGAAAACGGTATTGGCCGAAAAGGGGACGACTCTACGCACTTTTGTGTACTCGACGACAAGAGACTACGCGAATAACAAGACTGCTCGAAAACTGTTAATCGCACGGCGATTACACGGCCGCGACGTGCCGAACCAGATATTATTATGCGCGGGACCATCGCGCGAGAGGTAGATTTCGAATTTCGTCGTGTAAAACGATATTCGCGCAGTTATATAATATATCGGGCGTGTGTGTGGGCCGGCCGAAATCGTTTGCACGGCGGACGAGAAAAGAAAAGATATGCGATTCGACTCGGAGATTGATTGACGTATTGTTTCCCAGAGGAGTCTGGTCGTCGTCGCGCGCGGCGGCGCGTTTAGAAGAGATGGGAAAAAAATAAATAAAATTAAAAACCTTCCCGGCCGTCCGCTCTCGCCGCGATACCGCGCGTTCCTTTACGACTTCCGGGGCCTCGATCGCGTTATCGTCGGAGAGCGATTTTCGAGCGATACAATATATCCGGTGTTTCTCGGACAGGACGACGAGGATTCCGATTTTGCGAATTGCATATTTTCACGCGTTTTCACGATTTTCCCAATGTCATTTCGGTCTACTCACTGCAAACACGCGTCGAATTCGAATCGTATTTCAGAGATAAAGATAAACGTTCGGCTACTGTCAAAAGATAAATTTAAAAAAACGTATCGCAGGAAACCGCGTGGGCGCCTTGTCAACGCGTATCAGTGACGATCGATTTAGTATTCTTCGAGTATTCGAACAATTGATAATTCTAGATAATTACTAGGGCTCGGAAGTTGTAGGAATTGCATATTGTTCTGTATGATCTCAATTTATAGCAGAACTAGCTAGAAATTTGAAGTAAACAATTGCGAGTTAATAAATTGAAAATTGAAAATGCATATTTTGCATATTTTACCGATTTTAGCTAAAAAAGTGCATATTTCATTGATTTTACACGCATATTATGCATATTTCATATTTTTCCAAAAAAATTGATTTTTTCTTTCTTAACCTGTATATGAGTTGGCAGGCAATGATTTTTAAAATTTTATAAATATGCTCCGATGACTTCAACTGACGTTGAAAGATCGTTTTCTAAAATCTTCTATCGAATAATCGTCGTTCATTTGAAATAGAAAATCTTAAGAAAGTATTGGTGGTTCAATGCAATAACTTAACAGGTACTTATTAGAAAACATGTATTTTTTTCGTAAATTAAAATAAATACTTATATATTTTTTAATTCAGAATAATTTTTTTGCATATTTAACATTTTTAATGCATATTTTGCAATTTTTTCGTGCATATTCGCATGCATATTTTACCTTTTTTAGCTCCTACAACTTCCGAGCCCTAATAATTACGTATTGATTTGATTTTTATTCTTTTTCCCGGATGACTTTGAATCGTCGCGTTCGATCGAGATGGAGTCTTTTAAAATTTAACATCGTATCTCAGTAGAAAATTCTCAACCGATTCGACGACCCGGTGATATCGAACTTTTAATTGCACGAAACGAATGAAAACACGTTTGAAAAACAATCGAGTATGAAAAGAAAACGAATATTTAATACGTTTACGCTGTATTGCGAATATCATCGCGCGCGCGCGCGCGTTCCGTTCGAGCCTGACTTTCTCTGTTTACGCCCATAACAAATCGACTAGGATAAATCATTATCGTTACGATTATCATTGCGTTTTGCGAACACCGGCCGAATTGACCGGCTGAAATATTACCGATATCATTTTATATTGTCAACGCCGCGCGGCGGCAAAGTACACCGATCTTATGTAGACGGTATGTGCGCGCGGTGGACTTTGAGCCCGAGCCACGGTGGCAATGAACTTTGAAAGTAAGAGCGTACAACGACGATAGGATAATTATACGTTTGCCGTTCACGTGCGTGCCCGTACGCGTGTGGGTTTACATGTATAATAAATGCTATTATTTAGCGAATCGGATATGGCCACGCCGAGATAATTCTTGAATGATTAATAACAATATTGCGTTCGGCGTTTACGAATAAAAAGTATCGAGCGCGCGCGCGTTCCGGTGAAAAAACCGCGTCGCCCGGATGTCGAGAAAGTCGTAATGTTCGTTTTAAGGCTGTATGATTCTCGTCCTCGAAAATCGTGTCCTGCGAGTATCTCGTCGACACGTTTGCAAATCGGGTACTTTTCCGATACACTACGATCGTCCGAACGTTAACCGCGGTAAATTAAAAAAATAAAAAAATAATCGCAAATTTAATATTCATAAGAACACTCTCGTTATTAAACGCGTCGTAATTCGCCGCGTTGTAACGGCGAGTCGTTTATGAAATGATCGAAATTTATCTTTGAAAAATACGTTTACGACCGATTTGAACAACACCCGTCTAATTACTGTGTAACATTTATACATCGCGTTTTTCATTGCTTGGAAATATCTATACAATAGAATAAAATTATACTCTAAACGGAATGGTATTTTTTCGATTTTATTTTAAAAGAGCGTTTCGCCGAGTAAGTCGTAATTATTGTAATAAAGCTCGTTCGTTATATTACATGTAACGAGTACAGGACGCGCGCGCGCGCGCGCAATTAAATCGTAATGAAAAACGACGGGAGATAAATAAATGTGTGACGATAATCATGCTGCAGAGTGTTGACTTTTATAAGAGAGGCGAGAAACGGAGGACGGCGATTTTCTGCGGAAACACGTTATGATATCGTGTTTTATTTCGATATTCGATCGAAAGCTATTTCAGCCAAATAGGAACGACAGCAAATACAACCTCGTACGCGCGATCGGACTGTAGACATTGGAAAAATGTTAACTGGCTGAAAAAACGCGGCGAGTGCGTATAGAAATATGGTAAACGCCGAACGATAATAGCTCGAAAACGTTATTCTCAGTGTCGACACATCGAGCAGCGTCGTTGTACTACTATAAAACGCGATAATACGTCGTCGCACGAAAACCGATCGAAATCATCATTCGCGTTATTATTGTCCGTCAAATAATGGCGACGACTTTCGAGTTCACTCAAGTGTGCGTGTGCTGGTCTGCGGCGAAAGTAAAAATATAGACGCACAATAGCGTACGATATCAACATGTGAAAAGTGATTTGTGCGCTGGTCGCGCGGAATTCGATTATAATATTATCATCGCGGCGTAAACTCAGTCGCGGCACACAGCTAATAATACGTAAACACTATGTCGGGCCGAGAACATAATACGAGTACATGTATAATAACAATACGCGATCGTATTGTTAACGTCGGACCCGTTCGGATTGATCGGTGGTCACGGGGACGAATCGCGCGTTATGATAATTATTTATGAGCGCGCGCGCGCGCGCGCGGGGCCGGCTGACGCGACGGTCATCAATCTCTCCGGCAACGACTACCGCGATACACCAATAAGGATATAAATTATACGTTTACTACAATGACGTACGCGACGAGGCTCTCGTGTACATTATGCGATTCTTCTTTTTCCACCTCGCCAACGACCGTTGGAATTCTCGTCCACACACGTACGAGACACGTCATATTACACTGGAGCTATATACGTAATACAGGGTGGACAGGGCGAGGATTTTTTTTTTTTTTTTTGCTTTCTACAAGGCACAACGCGCCGGCGGCGAACAAAACTCCACCGCAGGACTGCCCGGCACTTTTCGAAGCGGTCGATTGTTGCGTGGGAAAAGGTAAATGGAAATATTATAATACTACGATGTCAGGGCTAACGTGAAAAAAAGACAGCGCCCGATCGAAAATCTTTTGAAAATTTACGGTGCTCCGATATAATATCGTAATTATTAATAGACACGTAAAATAAATCAATTATTTAGCGAGGAAAATTACCTTTTTAAAGAGTGCTCCGCGATCGTTGAAATTACGATTTTCAAGTAGCGAAGGAATTATTCTACCGGCGGCGGCGGCGGTCCTCAAATTATATTTTTCTCCGGCGCGCTATTGATCTTCTGAATATTTAATTTCTTCTTTTTTGCACGCACCCGTGGAAAAAGTATTCATCAATAATTATTATAACTAATGGTCGCAAATTATTTACGATAAAAATCCACACGGCGCGGCGGCCGGCCGACGAGAAGGCGCGAAACGACCGCTTTCGTCGCCGGACACCCTGTACACGCGCGCCTATAGGTACGCAGAGGGTTCCTCCCACGCACCGCGACGATTTATTTATATGCCGGGGCGCGGGGGAGAAAAGAAATTGCTTATAAAGACGTGAAATCACGGATGGATACGTCCGTCCGTCGTATATATAATGCGACACACATTCGTTATAAGCCCCCGGGGAAAAAGTTGTTCACCTCATTATTGCACACCTCGCACTAGTGTACGCACAAAGCGAGACCACATGTCGATATTATGTAGAGACGCCTCGTGAAATGTCGAAAAACCGAATATCCACATAATTACGACGTCTTAGATAAATAACGTATATTAGTCGCGCGCGTTATAATTAATAATAATATACTTTATTACGCCATAACTTACGTGCGTATAATACACAAATACGATACACAGCGGTGCGTCCTGTGCACGGGCAAGGATCGTTATATTTTTCGTACGCGAAACTCGCGACGACGACGACGGGGCAAACTTTTATCAATTACAGTCCTCGAACCCGGTCGAGACGTCGATACGTCTTGTCGTCTTGGAAAAAAATTACGAGATCTCTGAAGCCTTTAATTTCGCGATATGTTTGATCTCATTAAAAGTTTTGCGTATGATGTAGCGCCGCCGCCGCGTTGGTTGCGCATCGAATCGGAAAAAAAGTAGTCGTATTAACTATATTTACACTGAAAAAAAGAGCGTATTTATTTGTCTCCGGAAAAAAAATTGAATAAAACTCCTTCGTCCCCTAAAAATATTACTTAATAACAAAAAATTATTGTATCGATTATCTTCCGAAACGTTAAATTACAATACTAATCTGAGATCACTTTTTGTTTGAACATGACGTATGGAAACAAAAGAAACTCGACGAAATACGACGGAAAAAAGACTATTTGTTTTGAACGCGAAATATTTTTAACCTAAAACTAATCGAATGGTAAAAATAGATGATCCGTTTTATCTCTCGATATATTGAAGTTATAATCATGAAAACCCAATAATAATTAGAAGGGAAAAAAAGGGTAAAAGACTGTATTCGATAGTATAGGTGTCCGAATATCCGCGAGTTCGAATCGTCGTACGAACTGTGCGCGCTCGTTTTTCTTTTCGAACGTTCTTCGGGTCTTCATCATTAGAGCGCTAAGAAAACGATTTACAGTTTCTCTCTATGCCTGTACGAATTTACTTGTGTCACGTCGCGGCCATCACCAATAACGATCCATTTTTTCCGTTCAAATTACGTTTTCCCCACTATATTCAGTTTGTTGATTGTGTTCGGTTAGACCGGCGAATTACACCACCCGCGTGGATTACAACACCAATACCTGCGGAATCGAATTACGCGAGATTCGTATTCCGTCGCGCGAGCGCTGACCGCATATCAAAATAAATATTTAATCATACAGACGCGCTAAATAAAACGCGTGTAAACAGCACACACACGCACACACCTTTGCGTATATCATTGTGATTTTTTTCACTCTCTTTTTTCTCGACCGCTCAACAACAATCGATCATTTCCAAACGCACGTCTTTACGCGCGCGCACGTTATACATATTATACTCGCACGTCGTCGTGTGTGCCATACGCGTAACGTATGCGAGCAAGAGAACGCGCGCGTATAACTATAATACCGCCGCACGTGTTTAATAAGGCGTTATTTTATTCCAGTCTGTTGGTGGCCTTTTTCCCGTGTTCTTTTCTTTTCCTCGTCTTTTTTCGTATACGCCACTATTATTATTATTATTATTATTATTTTTTTTTTTTATTATTTGCCCGATTAGTTTTTATTGGATTTACCGCCCGCGTGACCTATCCTATCCGGGTGCGCGCGGAGGATTTCGCGACGGCCGCACAAAAGAAACGCTCGGCCGACCCATTGTTTGTACAGTTGCCGCGACGCGCAAATAGCCGCCGGCCACAGCCCGTAAGTAAGTTAACCGTGCAAAGCTTTCGCGCAGTAAAAAAACACGTATGGGTCACTTGCGGGCGGACGTACAGCTGCCGCGTCGTCGTCTTTCAACCTATACGTATAATAATATATCGCGTACGCGTGTTTGCGCGATTGTTCGACGACGACTGCCGATCGGATGCGCTCGACGGAAAGAAGGGGGGTTAACCGCTAATAATTGGATAAACGCGTTCGTGTTTTGTGTCGGCCTCGGGCGTAGGTGATGCATATTATCGCTGTTGCCTCTACGCGCATCGTTGGCATTTTTCGAAATGAAACGTCCTCCTCTCGTTACCGTTTCGTCCGTTCATTATCGAGAATATAGAGGACAATCAAACGTCTCGCGAATATAAAGACGAACGAAAAACTACAATTACATCGTACTCGCAAAACACGCGGGCCAACGTATTGTTGAAAATAATAGAAATACGATAAACCGACAAACGAGCGCGTCACACGAAAATGCAATAAACACACGTCAAATACGTATATTTCATCGATTTTTTCTCTCGATTTCTCTGTAAAAAGCAATTTTTAGTACGAAAAAAACGTATATTCGGACGATAGAATCCGGGTCTTTTATTCCGTGTCTAGAAATTATCATGATAATTTATTGTGAAACGAGTCGAATTATAAATACGAAAACAAATACAAACGTCGAAAATCGCACATGAAATACTCGATTCGTAAAACGACTGCAGTGACCCCGATTTCAGTAAATTCCGTTCTTCGTTTAGAACGAGTGAAAAAAAAAATACCTACGCGAATGTTACGAATTCTGTTATACTGTCATTATGAAAACGTGGTCGTTTTTACGTACTTTTTTTCATTTTTTATTTTACTATTCGCCACCGGTTTTCACGGGAAAAACAAGACGGTTATCTAATCTCCGGCGAGATGACCGATGATTTTTTTACCCGACTATTAATAATTAATTTCAATTATGTACATAAAAATCATAAAACAGTCGTTAATCCCCACGATGAACTCTAGATAATACTATCGTCGTCGTAACAATCGTGCGTAATGAATTGATTATAATCTCATCGTAATAACGTTTAGACGATTCACTCGGAGCGATAAATATTATAAGTGGATACTCGCTAAACTGTGAGGAGGGCGCGATAGACATGGAGAAGACGATTCTTTCAATTAGAATAATAATTATGAAAAGACGATAATTCTATACGTAGAATCAAAAATCAAAATACGAAACGAATTTTGTGCTTTGAAAAACGAACGAAATATTTCGGACGACTATTAATCGATTTCACCACCTCGGTGTTTCTTTTTACACTGCAGTCTACCATTGTACGTATACGTACGTCCAAATAGTAGTATAGGCGGCAAGACAATAGTGACCGGCTTCGTTTTGTTGTTCGTTAATTTGAACTTTGAACGCGACCCCTATAGGTGCCATTATTTCACCGGGTATATAGTGGGCGATAACGTTTTGTTTATTCGTTTGAACTTTGGGACACAAAGCTATTACATCACTATAATATTGACTCGATGTTCGCGATTGTTATTTCCCGAATTTCATTTATTATTCGTTTTATATACACTTTTTAGTCGGAAAAAAAGTACAAACGGATATGAAAAAATCATTCGAAAGTTCGGGCCACAGATATGCGATGATTTACGAACACGCTTATTATATTTAGCCCCGAAAATTCATCAAGTCGGGGTTCTCTCTCGCTTCTCTCCCGAACGTGGCCACACAACCGACGCGCGACGTAATAAGACAAACACGTTACGTATTGAAATCCGGTAGATTTTATTTCATCGGAGGGAGACAAATCCGTCTAGTTTGAACGTTTTTTTTAAATACCGTTAGTTCAAATGAACGTTTTCTCTTTTTTTTTTTTATTATTATTATTAATTCCTTTTTTTCTCTCCTTATCTATAACGCAGTTCGTTTCAATTGACTTATTTGTCGGTCCGCGCTCGTACGCGAAATCTTAACGGTTTTTTTCTTTTTTCCGTCTACGCGGCACGATTTTAACTAATAAAATATATACACGCCGCCGCCGCTGAAAACGCGATATTATTCCAGCGCGGCGCGGCGGAAACAATGCGAGTGTCTGTGTGTGTCGCACACGAATTCCGCGACAATAGGCCAATATTCATAATCAGCACGCGAGGTATGTGACCGCCGCCGCCGCCGCCGCCGCGAACGGTCGCGAACACACCATCTCGGACGAGACGAACGCAATCTACAATTCGCGAACAATGTCTCTCGGTCATCGACAATCATTACGGAAATATTTCATGCGCACGCACATATTATAATATGATATTGCGACGACGACGAACGTAAGAAAATCGCGACAACTGCGCGTCGAAAACGAGCCGATAAAATCGCAAAACAGACGATATACGTATATTATAAAACGTTCGAAATGACACGTTGACACGACGACGCGCGACGCCGCCGCCCCGTGTCGACCCGACGGGTTTTCTTTATACGCGAAAACAAAATATTACACATTCCGGACACATCGGTCTTGGACGATTTGAAAAGCGTTAAACCTCCCTTAACGGACACCTCTAAATAGCGGACACCTATATGACATTGATATTAATAATATTTATCTTAAATTAAGAATAATTTTTGGAACACCTGAATAAAAACCAGTTCAATTATTCGATTTATTTTCTTATGTGTACATTATTATACTGTGAATATTATGAAAATCGAAACGAAATAACTACGCCTGCAATTATAGTAAACAAACTGGTAATAAAATTATCGAAATTATTTATTTATTAAAAAAAAAAAAATGTTTTCCTCCGAGAGTGTCCGTTATTCAGAGGTTTCGCTGTATTATGTTTGAAAAAATACGAGCCGAAAATACGTAATAGAAATGATAACGTCGTCGTCGGCGGCTATGCGAATCGTCGCAGGTGCACGGTCGCCGGCTCGACGACGGTATACGTACAGGCTTATAAACAATATTATTGTCAGATATTATTATATAATAGTAGTAGTCCCTCGCACAATAATATATTTTTATATTTAGCGTTATGTTTTATATACATATTCGGTTCGTCTCAATAGAGTATACTCGTATATACGTATATAGTAACTGCGCGCGAGATGTTATTACGTTTCGTTATTTATTATTATTATTACTACGCCGCCGTCGTAACATTTCATTTTTTTTCTTCTTTCCGCACACAATGATGAGAATATACACGTATATAATATTTATGTAGAGGTACGCGTTTCGCTGCAGCGCGTTTTTCCCTCGTTCGACCAGTGGACCGCTGCACTGCAGGATAGTAGTCCCCGGCAATCAACTCGTCGGCGGCGAATAACACTAACGCGCGCACAATATAATATACGAGGTCTATACGTATATATGCGTGTGTGCGTATAAAAAAAAAGGAGAGAAAAAAATAAATATTAAGGGTGAGAGAAGTGATTAAACCGCCTCGTCGTCTATAGTCGTCGTCGTCGTCGCGTACCTGAAATCGCAACCGTGGGACCCTCGAGGAGGACTATTCTCTTCGTTCGTTGGTTTTTTTTTTTTTTTTTAATACAGACGGGATTTTGTTTTTTATGCGCACACGGTGTAATTTTAACCCCTCCTTCTTCCGCTTTTTTTTTTTTTTTTTTTAGACCCCTAGAGAAACTATTTTTTATCACACACAATGTATAATAAATATAATAAGACGGTGCGTGGAGTTTTTTTTTTTCCGAGGGTGACCTCGAATTGCAAAAGGTTGACCCTGAGCGCGCGGCTCTCGTCTGCAGCATCGCACACTGCACGTCGGCGACGGCCGCGGCCGCCACGTTAGCCATCTGCGATGTACGACCGGCGCTCGAACAATGCGCGCGCGCACACACACATACACACCGGTGTACCTACCCCGAGGTGATGCCGTGTGGCGAAACTACCCCTTCGGATGATGATGAGAGCAACGGCGAATAATAATAATGAAAAAAAAAAAAGAGAGAGAAAAAAACCGTAGAATCCGAAACACGAAAATACACCCAGGTATATTATATTCTTTTTATTCGTCTCGTCCTTGGTCGTTTTTTCGACGACGACGACGCGCCGCCGCCGCCGCCGCGGCAACCTGTCTGTGATTAATATAATAATGAAATTTTCATTATATTATTTCGTTCGGTTTGTTTATTGTTAATTTTATTATTATTATTATTTTTTTTTCTCTCGACGATTATATAATTATTATTATTCGTTCGGGGGTGTGAAAGAACAGGAAACGCCGCGTGAAAAATCCTTCGACCCCACTGGGTTTATGGGTATCTGACGACGACGGCGAAATCAGATTTTTTCTATATGTTATATTATGCACACGAAAGAACTCCTCGGTTTCGATAATTATTCATTATAACAGTTGTGAGCTGTTTGGTTTTCTAATTAAAAAAGACAGATCTGGCGCCGTAAACCATAGAGTTTTCCAAAAAGTTACGTATCATTACGTGTGCGAAATGTCTCCGTAAACGACTTGCCTATTTTTTAAACTATATTTTCCAAATTTCTTTTTTTCTACGATTGTTCACGTTTTATTGCCTTTCATATTTCTACTTTGATTTTCCGTTTTTCACGAAGCACTTGAACTTGACATGTAATACTCGTATATTTATGTGTGTTTGTGTTTTCAGACGATTCAAAAACCAAAGATCGTAATAGAAAGTATAACGTCGTTTCTTAGAAAATCGTAAGTCGTTTGAAAAAAAGTACCCGAGCGATTCGAGTAGGAAATTATAATTCGATAAACATTGAATTATACATGTTCTCGTATAATATAACCCATATTTAAATAAACGAAATTCGGTTTGTTATTCGTATTTGATACAAAAGCGACTCTTCCGCGAAATGTTTTCGGCGGTGTACTACACGGTGTATATAGTGCGAAATTATTGGAAATAAGCGTTTATGCTGTAAACCGTCGCGTGTACGTTATATTCGATAATGTATTCGCAATGCCCAATGCGGTTTGTGTGTTTTATTGTTGTATCGTTTATAATAGTCATTTGTCGAATCGCGAAACGATTACTACATTCGAGTTGTTTCGCTTGCGCAAACGGGCGCAGCATGAATAATACAATATTTACGGCGTTTGTGTCGAACGCGAAACCATACACTTGTGAATATTATTGGTCAATTGTACGCGATTCTTTTGCGAACCGAATATTGTTATAGCTCTACTTACTATATTATACATAACAATTCAACACGCGCGAATATTGAATATTTGAATAACTATGACGCGGACGAGAGAAACCAAACGATCGGGGGGGGGGGGGGGGGGGGACAGAAGATTGGAATTATTTATAATCCATTTATAACACTCGCCGTTACTTACATTTCGCACGTGAATACGACGACGCCGCCGTTGCGTTGTTGATTTATAATAACCGATCGGAAATATTTCGAAGATTCGAATTAATTTATGAAAAACATTTTCAAATGCGAAAACAATCCGATATACTCGTACTTTATTAGAATAATAATTATACCAAACGGTACACCGACGCGAAAATCGTAAAAAGCGTTTCTGTCGTAAACAAAACCGATTTCGTTTCAATCGAATAAATAAAAAACAATATATATACGTATATATTATATTATATTACGGTCCCCGCGAGTATAATACGTACAGTTCTAAATATTTACACGATTTTTTTTTTTTTTCCTACTCTCGAAATGCCCATCAACAATAGTTTCAATAATAACAGCTACCGTGAAAAAGAAACCGGTGCAAAGCATTTTTGTTTAGACGAAATACTATAAGAGAGAAAAAAAAAACTACTACTAATCTTACCCCACATGTGCCGCCGCCGAACGACCGTGAGAACTCGGGTCGGCGTGGGTCAACGGGATCTCGCGGAACGGGAAAAAAAAAAAAGAAAAAGAAATGTGAAAAAAAAAAGTAGTCCTCTAAAAAAATCCTCCGAATTTCGAAACATCTGACCGACCGTAAGGGTGGATTTTAGTGGCTAAAAAAAAGAAGAGAAAAAAAAAGAAAAAAATCACATTGCGGTGCCGCGAGTACACACATAATAAAAAAACAGAAAAAAAAAAATAAATAAATATCAAAAAACACGCGTTTTGCGTAAAAATCTCGTGAGAATCTTTGCGGCGGCGTAACCGTTACGGGGAGACAGGCGTACACTGTCCGGGGGGGAAACGAGACGCTTATATTCGAAACGAAAAATAACGATAAATTTAAAAGCAAAGAGAAGAAAAAAACCACGACGCGCGCTTTATTATTTCAGAGAAATTTCCACGAGAGGTCACGTCTCGCTCGGCGACACTCGTCGCGTCGCCGAGAGTAAAACAATTAGCACGTGCTCCCGTCCGAGAGTCAGATTACGACGAGTTTCCCGGCCACCGCGAGATAACGTTCGGGGCCGCGGCAAGTATATATTGTATATATAATAATACACTTGAGTTTTAAAGGGTTTTTATCTGGTCCTCGCGATCGGTCCGCCGCCGCCGCTCGAGTTTTGTTCGCCTCAGCAACTGTTTTACGACACGGCCGGACCCTCCGAGTTTTCCTACGGGCCAAAAGTTCAACCGCCAAAGTTTCGTCAACGCCGCCGCCGGTACCGAGCCCGTTAGCGTATTGCGCGCAAGCCGTTTTCGAAAAACGAAATCTCGGGAAATCCGCCACGTGAAAATGAATACTTCGAAAGTTTCGCGAACAAGAAAATTCTTCATATATATAATATGATTGCGATCGAATTCAAAACTATTATGATTATGTAGTCGCGCGCAATAGACCGCTGCATCCAAGTTTACAACCCCCTCGTATTGACGAGATCCGATTTGATTTTAGTAGCTCAAAACACACCGCGGCTTCGAGCGACACAAAAAGAAAATTCCGCGCGACGAACAAATCGAACGTACGTATCGAACGATTATGATATTCATCGTCGTGAACAAGACGAGGCGATTTCTGACAAAACATAGTGATAAACGCGCGCAAATAAAACTATTACGATTATGTAGTCAAACACGCGCGCAATAGACCGCTGCATTCAAGTTTATAACCCCCTTCCCCTCGTTTCGCGGGTACGAGTATTGACGAGATTCTATTCGATTTAAGTAAAAGTAAAGACGATGATAGTCAACGTGGTCAAAAGGACGAGACGATTTCTGACAAAACATAGTGATATACGCGCGCAAATAAAACTATTACGATTATGTAGTCAAACACGCGCGCAATAGACCGCTGCATTCAAGTTTATAACCCCCTTCCCCTCGTTTCGCTGGTACGAGTATTGACGAGATTCTATTTGATTTAAGTAAATGTAAAGACAATTTTAGTAAGTTATTATAAGTAATTTTTCAACTCCGCGCGACGAACAAATCGAACGTACTGATATTCGACGTGGTCAAAAAGGCGAGGCGATTTCTGACAAAACATAGTGATAAACGCGCGCGCAAATAAAACTATTACGATTATGTAGTCACACACGCGCGCAATAGACCGCTGCATCCAAGTTTACAACCCCCTCGTATTGACGAGATCCGATTTGATTTTAGTAGCTCAAAACACACCGCGGCTTCGAGCGACACAAAAAGAAAATTCCGCGCGATGAACAAATCGAACGTACGTATCGAACGATTATGATATTCAACGTTGTGAAAAAGACGAGGCGATTTCTGACAAAACATAGTGATAAACGCGCGCGCAAATAAAACTATTACGATTATGTAGTCACACACGCGCGTAATAGACCGCTGCATTCAAGTTTACAACCCCTTTCCCCTCGTTTCGCTGGTACGAGTATTGAAGAGATTCTATTCGATTTAAGTAAAAGTAAAGACGACGATAGTCAACGTGGTCAAAAGGACGAGGCGATTTCTGACAAAACATAGTGATAAACGCGCGCGCAAATAAAACGTCACGATCGATTCGCACCAAGTGTCCGCGATAAGATATTATTGTCGTCGCGACGAAAACCAAAAACCATTTTCAACGACAACTTCTTCCTACAGCGCCGCAGTACGAGCAAACACCTAAGAACCAAATGGAAAACCGCGAAACGAAGGTCGTGCGTATAAATAATATCACAACGCGTATGGCAGCGAACACGTTCTTATAGCGCGATATTTCGTTGGGGTATTTTTATTTTTTTCAATCCGTTTCGTCTTTTTTTTTTTTATCGCTCACACACAACAATCGCCTTAAGGGCGAGTGTATAATATACGGAGCAATATTGTTGTCGCTCGCTCGGTCAGGATATTTTCTCTCGTGTTCGGCAGGGCCGCGCGCGCTCGCGCGGTATAAATATTTTTAAGACGACGACGACGGCTGGTATTGGTTTTCTCCCGGGGCATCTGCTCGACATCCCCTTTGTGCTACCCTTTTATTTATTATTATTTTTATTATATATATATTTTATTTTATTTTTTTTTTTTTTTAATCACCCAGAAGACACAAAACACACGGAAAAAATCCGTCTGCACTCACGGCGCGCACACACTATACGTATATATAACATAATGGCCCGAAAAATCGGACCCAGACAACTCTTTTTTTTTTCTCCTTTCTTTCTTTCTTTTTTCTTCAACTTCCCATGTGTGCTCGGTGCACTATGGGGTGCACCTTCGTCAATCGTCCCTCTCTATGTGTGCGGCGAATGAGGTCACTCGCTATTTATGCCACCGACGCTCTTTTTCTCTTCTTTTTTCCACGGGTATTCTGAAGAGCTACCGTAAATCGGGGGAAAAAAAAAAAAGAAGATCGAGAGAGACCTTTTGTCGGCACCCACGTGCACGTATATACACATGTTATATAGGTCGCATCGTTAATGTTTACGTTCACGCAAATTTAAGTCCACTTAAAAATCTTATTTCTCCTCCGTTCGACGTAATAATATAATATATTATGTACACACCACAGAAAACATGTCTCGGAGACAAATTTCCGTCCCCACATACGTGGGTGTACATAACACAATTGTATAAGGAAAATAATACGATTGTCGCGGTCCGTATATTATAATATGTATAGTATTGTATTATGTGGTGCGGCAGCGATCGAACATCCGCAGCGTTCTTTTCTTTTCGTTATGTTATTGTCGTCGTCGATGACAAAATAATATAATAACGAAAAAAACTCGCGTATTATAAAAATAAAATATTCGACCGATAATAATAATTGTACTTGGCCGCAGTTTACTGCGATATTCGACGACGACGTACGCAACAGATATAGGTATCATGAAAATATTATATTGTCAGTGTTTGCGTTTCGGCTGAAGATTGAACGGAAAATTGCACCGGCCGAATGTGAGACGAACGTGTATTATTTGTTTTTCAACGGTCGTCCGGGTCCTGTGTTTTGGTCGTTTGTGATTGATGATTTGTTACGATCGCCAGATGTACGGCCGCCACGACACGATAGTAGTAATAATATTTAGGCACCTGCGACGACCGGACAGCAATTATTATTATTATTATTGTATATAAACTGCGGTTGTTTAAACATTTTTCGAAACTGTTTACACGGCGAATGAACTGTATCGCTACGAGACGCGCGTCGGTTTCGTCGTCGTCGGTCGAACGTGTGTTTCATGTGATAACGATATTGTTTTACGGTCGTTTTCCGTGTAAAAAGAGAACGAATAAAAAAAAAAAAAGGCACAGTTGTTCGCGGCCAAACGGTTTTAGAATAATCCTACTCTACTTTTGCGTGACTAATTTTTTTTTTCTTTTTCGTTATTTTCCCCCCGGCCGACTCGCGCGACGCGAGGAGAGTAATTCCACGAGGGTATTAGCCGTTTTGTTACTGTGAAAATAATTTCACGGACCCGCACAGCTGGTTTCTTTCTTTTTTATTCTATTAGTACTATTTATATAGTATACCAAATGATAAATATGTATGATTATTACGTTATAAGTTTATAACTAAAACGAAGACGGATCTCGTAATTGTGACGACCCAAGCATTACGGCTAGAGCGTTTAAACTCCTTAAAAAAAAACTCAAGTTTTACAGGTCCTTTACGTGTGGTGAATACTACGTCGTTGTTTTCAACAATTTTACAATTCTCATATCAGCTCTGATAATAATTATTCTAATTTAAGTTTGCATTTTAACTGAAAAAATTAGCGATTCGTCGGCGTACATATATTCAAAGTGTTGTTTACAAATTCTAAACGATTCAAAGGTCCTTGTATTCTCTGTACTACCTACACACGATTTAATACAAGCGTAATCTTTTCGGAAATCATCCAGAGTATACGATAATCGGTAGTTTGTTAATTTTATGATACGAAACGGGAGACGACGCGCGATTTCCACGCGAATCCGCAATCGACGACGCGGCAATATCCGTTTGTTATTGCAACTATCGTGGTTTCCGAGTTAATTACGTCTATACGGTAACACGTCGCACGGCAGCGACGACGGGCGTAAACTATACAGGTCGTATAATGTGTACGCGTATTATACAACGGCCGCGTGGCGTGGCATATGCTTGCGCTACACGAATGTACGCAGTCGACTTTTTTTCATTATTTTTTTTTTTTTTTAACAACGCTTAGGACCTATCACTATATAGGTATCGCGCGCGCGCGCGCGCGCGGTCTACGGCGGACGGCGCGGCGGCGCTCGTATTATTATAATTTTTCGTCGGGCACGCGCGTTTCCAACGGCTAACAATGAAAAAGGAAAAAAAAAAAAACCCGACCGAAAAACAATCGTCCGGGGGAATCGGTGAGTGGGGGGGTCGCCATTATACCTATAACATAATACGTCCTATATAACGCGCGCGGCGGCGGCTGCAGCCGAAGCCAAAGTGTCGTACACCTGTGTCCTTGTGTACATCCCGTTCGGAGAGCTGTTCATACACACATAATATATTATTGTCATTAAACGCCGTATATTATTATTAATAACATTATACGCTATATTGTGTGATAATATACTAATTAGTAGCGCGCAACACGAACCCGTCGCGATAACTGTACGACGATAATATAATACGCGACGGACCGCGCGTTTCGTCCTTATGATTTGTGACGTCCTGGACGAAAAATTTGACTTTGCACTACGACTATCCAACACACGTTCGACATCGTCGTCGTTGGAATACGCCCTCGTTTTTTATTCGCTCGAGGTTTTTTTTTTTTTTTTTGAAAACGCGACTTCTTCGCATTCGAGTGCTGCGTGCATGCATCACAACGACTCGCACGAGAATAAATCTATATTATTACGGTTTACGATTTATTTTGTAATTTAAAAGACGAGAGGAAAAAAACGCAGGCAAACGCGATGGTAAGGTTAGCGAAACGTTTTACGATCTCGCAGGCGACGGACGGCTGCAGACGATGCCGACCATGGAGCATATTATAACTGCAGTTCACACGGTATGCCAAAACACACCGCCCCGGCAACAGATGTACGCGTTTGTACTCGTGTGTGTGTGTGTGCGGTGACACTTGAGGTTTTCGCCGCCGTAATTGGGCTCGCTGCAAACCGGACACACGGTTTCGCCAGAAATACAAAATTATACGTGTGTGTGCGTATTCCGATCGTCTTCCGTTTCGACGGGAATAAAATGAAAAACGCGTGAAACGTCGTCAAAGTGGGGCCACCATATGTCGTAAAAGCGGGCACCTGTGGTGTGTTTGCCGAGAAATATTATCGTACTGTATGTTGGTTCGGACACGACGACGGGAATGTTCTCTGCTTTTTTATGCGGATTTACTACGCGACGTTATATTATCGATTCGGTTTTGCCTCGCCTCCCGTTGCCCGGAATACCCGCGGCGTACCGGTAGATAGATATTATATCGGCGGTATTCGCCGTCGGGATTTCATAGAAAGAGCCGAATATTATAATTATTACGAAAAAAATCACAAAAAAAATGTCAACTATCCGGTGTAAACTACCTTTGAACGCTACGACGACGTGTGCTGCGAAGTTAAAAATCATTAGATAAAGTATAAATAATGAGATAAAAGTCGCATACAATAAAACCAAAAAACCACGTGTTCTATTCTATTTGATGAATTTCGGATTTTATAGCAAAATATTTAGTTTTAGCGCGGTGAATAGTCTCACGAAAAAACTAAAAAAACTAAGACTTTTACGACGATATTGCGAGATTGCGCGGAGTTTTCGAGTGAAAAAACATAATAACGATAATCGTTTTGTTGGATTCTTATGAGTTTCTTCTCGACACGTATCCGAACGCATAGACGATCGGTGAAAAAACGCCGCGGCAGTTCGGGTCGTTTATCAGACAATTTATATTAAAACGGCTATTAAAACCGCGCACACACTATATTATATCGTTTTAATAAATAATTAAAAATTCGTATTTCATGCCTGCGACAGAATTTGTGACACAAACGAACGCGGTTTGTTTTTACGAGCAGTAAAAACGCGAGTCGTAAAAAAAAAAAAAAAAAAACAAATTCCGTTTCGACGGCGAATATTTCAAACACACGATAACCGCGACATGACGAAATTAATATAATATTATCGCGATAATCAACGGTATCGTAAATAACCGAGGAACAGTCGGAGTAGGTATTTAAAATATGCGCCGAACGTGGCACGTGAACTTTTCAGAGGCCAGCAGTAAAACAATTGTTATTGCGCCGTCGATTCGACGAGTTGATAAAACGCGCAAGTATATTAACGTATCGGCCATTAAACGGAAACATGCGAAAACTAAAAAAAAAAAAAAAAAAAAAACACTACCGCGCGTCGTCGTAGTAAAACAATAACGCGCACGGAGACAGAGAGCGAGCTCGTCACATCTGTCAAAACGGAGTTTAGAAAAGCAGAAAAAAAAAAAACCATTGATAAACGATACGCGTTAAACCGTTTTCCAAACACCATGTCTAGAGGAAGAACGTGTGGGATAAAGATTTATTTTATATAGAAAAAAAAAACCCCATAGCCACCACGGCTGTTTATAATAACACACGAAAACGATAGGTACAATATGGCCCGCAATAACCGTCGCGTCGTCGGAATAATAATATTTTTATTATTTTTTTTTCGGTTAATTTTCAATCAACCCCGTGGGTGAATCGTCTGATGTTTATAATACGTAGTAGTTATGTACAGGACCGGGGATAGCGCCCGGGGCGTAAAATTATCTCGTAGTTATCGAGAGCGTATACGTATACGTTTTGTTTACCGTCGTCGATGGCTTTATAAAATCATAATCGCGTCTGCGTTTGATCGCACTCAAACGTTACGATAACAATTAATACAATTCGGTATTGAGGATGGTGCATTTGATGCGCGAAAAATTATCTTAGAAAAATCTACACATTTAAAATGTCAAAAAAAAAAAAAAACTATCGAGTTTTATCGAGAGAGAAAAAATTTGATTTTTTTTTTTTTTCTAATAAATCATTTCGCCGAGGAGATAGAGAGAAATCGTTGTTCGATTCGATAGACGAGAGCGCTTCTCGAGTGTGAAATATTTGCAAGACGAATAAAACGTGTATACTAATATTATAATAATTATAACGGATGTAATTAATATATTATTGAAAACACACCGTCTGAAAAGTTAAAAAACGCAAAACCGCTGAATACCTATTTCAAATTTTGTGCTAAAAATACAGTCCAAATGATGACGTTTTTAAGTGTATATGGAATGAAAATTGAAAAATCGAACGCGTTGTTTTATGAGAGAGCGGTCTATGTGTAGGCCGACGCTTGAATTTGCTCGACAAGCTCGAACCGAAACTAACAAAATGTCCTTTCGAAAAACGAGGGAAAATGTCAAAAATCATTACCAAGGGTTTTTTTGTCCGTGATACGGTCTCCGGTGAATATAGAAAATATTATTTCGATTCGAATTCTAGAGAGACCGAGCAGAAAAAAAAAAAGAACCGTCTGAAACTGGCCGGCTCGAAAAATCGCGCGGAGGGTCGAGAATCGCCGAGGAGAGAAAACACACACACACTCGTAGCAAAAGGAGAACAAAAAAAAAAAACGATAATCAAAAAACCACGCAACCGACGGACGAGGGCGCGCGGCGTGTAAAAGACCAGTCTGGGCAAAAATATTTAATAATAATAATCGTAAACCGTCTGGCGGCGGCGGCGGCGGCGGCGAACGGACGGACCGACGTATAGGAATGCTCAAGGTCAGCTACGCACCCTTCGCTCGCACACACGTACTTGCACACAAAGACGAGGGGGTTGTTTGGCGATGAGAGAGACCACAAGTGCGCGCGTCTAGACTGACCCGCACCGCCGGGTAGACAGGTTGTTGTTTCGCCCGACCACTAACCCCCTTGCACCACGACGTTCGTGCCGCGAGAAATAACTGTAAAATAACCTGTCCCGTCCACCCCCGCGAACAACCCCCTGCGAACGGTCATCCGTCCGTCCGTCCGCCGGAGCCGTAATAGCCGGTGTGCGTGTCTGGCTGGCCCCGCGGGTTCGGTTATCCCGGCAGTGGTGGTGGTTGGGTAACCTGCTGCGCCCACAGGTATATACCGAGAGACCGACCCGCAGACTTTTATATACCTGTATAGATTAAATATTTCTTTCTTCGGCCCGATCCGCCGTCGCACATACGATATAATATAATATATAGTGTTTTTTTTTTTCTTCTTTTTTTTTTTTTATACCGTTTCATCATCTTATATTTCGTTTATTATTATTATTATTCCGTCGGAGAGATGATTTTTTTTTATTCTTTTCTTTTCTTTTTATTCGTTTTCATCGTGTAAAAAAACGCACGCCGAAATGTGTATGGTTGTCTCTCTCTCTCTCTCACTCTCTCTCTCTCTCCTCGTCCTGACGACGACGTCGGAGAACAATGCGCCGGTGTCGGATCAATCCTTTGTGTTTTGCGCCCCGCGCGTTGTCAACGTCATTATCCCGGCGGCGGCCGGGATTCGATTGCTCTCGCGTCGGGGAAAAATAACGGCTCTGGAAAAATTGAAAAGAAAGGACCCGCGGAGGAGGACGAGGAGACGGCGACGAAAAGGATATAGAAACACACACAACACCCACAACAGGTGTAATTTGTCCGAAGCAATCGCGATTTCATTGTCCGATCTCGGCACCAGGTTAAATTACTTTATATTTTTTCGAAATTTGCCTCCATTCTTCTTATAAACGAACCTTCCATTCTCATTTCATTGTCGCTGATTAATATTTGTTTTGCTCAGGAAATACACTGCCGCGCGATCCCACGTTTTATTAATTTTTCTTCCTTTTTTTATTTTTTTTTTACGCTCATGTCGAATTAATGTACACATGCTCACGATAATATAATATGAACGGCGCAGCATACGGCGCGGCGTGTATAATTATATTTTCCACGTTTAAACTATATTGATATATGTATATACTCGGCAGGATAAATACGGAATAACCGTGTTTTGTAAATGGAAAAATTTCAAACACGTTTACTTATTACTTAATAACCGTGGCGGATATTAATTCTCTCGGCCTAGACCCCTCCCGAAGTATTACATGTTGTATTGTGCAGATCTTATATTAGTAATGATATTGTTAACGATAATAATATTATTGGTTTTCGCGTTTTAAAACACATCGGGTGACTTAATCCTCGAGATTTTTTTTGGTCGACAAAAAAAGAATGGAAATTTCTAATGGGCATTTTCATGTTAGTCGTACGTATATATTAAGTATAGTTTTTGGCGCATATTTTAACATGTACGACATTTCTGTATCACAAACAGTTGAAAACCTTTTGGAATTCACGTCGACTCTTTAGAACGGTCATTTAAATATATTCGGTGAAAATTCCAAATCCCTGCGGTCGATACTTTTTAAGTTGGGGCGAAATAAAAGATTTGGTTAAAAACCTGGTTGTCGTTTTGTCGTTTTATCGTCGGGTTTTCACGTATAACTTTTAGACTGATGAGGAATTCGAAAAAAAAAACGACCACTCTAAAGTATAGTACCGACGAGACGCGATTTGCGACCAGAAACCTCGCGAAAAGTTTTCGATCCGAGTCTTCTGGTCGAAATCACGCGTGCACACACGTAGACAAAACGTACGGAAAACGCGCTAGAACGCGTAACCACCAATGTAACTTGTACAACGAGCGATAAACAAAAAAAAGGGAATAAACACGCGAGTTTTCTACGAAGATATTACGAAAGGTAATCTATATTTTTTAGCTCTATAATGGCTATACTTGATCGCCGTCACACGCGTCAAATGCGTGTAAATTATTAAACCCAAACGGCAGAGAGACAGAGACTGGTTTGTTGTCGAAACACCGCATACGTGGCTCCAGAAGCACACGCACGTATATATACACGATAACGATAATAATAATAATACGTATAAAAAAAAAAATAAAAAATTTAGTCGGTCGCACATATGTTGGAACCACATGTCTGATCGCAGAGCATCTCCCGTTTCCGTGGCGCGTCTCGCGTTTCGGACGGACACGCGTACTAAACCATTATACGTCGTCGTGTACGCGTAGGGGGGAAGAGAGTAAAAAAAAAAAAACCTACCAGAGAAAACCTCCGCGTCGAGGTCCCGCGCGGTACACGACGCGATGAGAATCAAACTCTTCACCTCCCCCGAGAACGTATGTTTTTTAGGTGGTTTTTTGACGGGGAGATTTTTTTTTTTTTTCTCGTTTCGGTCCTCAGCCGGCGACGGCGGCGGTGACGGACGAAGGACCAAGAGAAACGAAACGAAAAAAAAAAAGTCCCGTAACACATGTGTGTGCGCGTTTCCCTTATTTACGGTGTATAAATAATGTGTGTTTATATTCTCATACGACGACGACCGCCGTCCGAAAATAGACGACGAAACGGTCCGGCGGGAATTTTGTCGCGTGGACCACGTTTCCGAGAGGTTGTGTCTTCGACGGTCTGCGCCGAACTAGAATTATTACACATACGCGCACCGAATTATACTGTACGATTTACGGCGCTCTAATAATACGCGTCCGCACGGGGACCGTCGTCGTGAGGAAGAGAGCCGGACCGGACGGAGTGAAAAACGATTTTCGGATTCGACGGCGAGACGCCGGACGTTATAATAGTATGGTATATATCGAGTCGTTGCCGCGACAAAAACACCGGAGGAAACGTGTTTTTCGTGTACGCTATAGTATACAATAACGCGCGCGTGATGGCAACGTTCCAAAAACACTATCGCGAAATCGGTCGGCGTCGAACGCGCGTGCGGATATGTTAATATCGGTCGAAAATCATCGTTATTTATCGAATTTATGTTTTCGAGTTTCAAAGTTGGCGCGAACAAGACATAAAACGCAATGAGCAATTACAATAATAATTATTGCGGTCCAACGTCGTCGAAAATGACGATTTGCATCATAAAAAATTGCATAAAAATACAAATAAATAGGCTTAGAGAGCGAGAGCTTAGAAGAATACTTATCGAGCACAATCGTCGCGAAAAACAACGCTCTGTCGCTCTCATTCACAGATTGATTATGTGGTTTTAAATCGACAGAATATATAACGTATGAAACAGAAAATATTCAAGTCACGCCCACGAATAAAAGTTGTTGCGTTTCAATATAATACGATTCTTTCACCAAAATCCACAAATAAATGCTAAACGGTGATAAATCGGTCTATCGCGAAGGCGATGAAATCCGTCGTGTCCTCGGTATCGTTTAGACATTTTAAATTCCGACGAATCGCGATGACCGAAGAGCGCATTACATAAGATACATAGACGAAACTGACGAGTTTTTATACGGTTTTTTCATTCGAACCATCGCAGGATATAAATACGATCATTTCCACCACCTCGTGACGCGCTACGTCGACTGTATTATAAATATCGCGCGTTTCGCGTAAAACGTTTTTTGCGAAACCCCACAGTTTGCGCGTAATTATCAAAACACGACTCGTCGTCGTCGTCGTCCAGGGCCGACCGGAATACCTGTACGAGGTGTCGTCGGAATGCCCGTGACGTGCGTATGATAATAAAGAGTGGTGCATATCTATGATGGAAATTATCAAACGAAAGCGTGCTGTGCGCAGCAATGACAATGGCCGATAATAACAATAACTATACGCGGTACAATGTGTAACAGAAAACGACCGGACTGTTATTAACGATTTTATTATTATCGTCGTCGTGTGTACCGGCGGGTATAGCAGGTGACAAATTACGGGTTGGGCAATTTGTAGGCGGCGCGGGCACACGAGAAATCGGGCTCGGCCCGTGCTAGCCTGCGGTCTATCGTCTCGCGATGTGGTCAGAAAACGCTATTATAATATTATATACATAATATATCCGGCGGACGGCGCGGCGGCGGCGGCGCGTGTAGGAAAAACGACGATATTGTCTTCATTTACATTTAATAATGATACGGCCGCGCGCGCGCGCGCTCGGTTAATAAATGTGATTCGGCAGAGAGAGAACGAGGACGTGATCGCCGCGTGTCCCGAGGGCCGGACCGCACGACACAATATGACCGCGTGGTATCTCGTCGTCGTCTCGGGTGTCACACACATTGATCAAAAAAACTACGCGCGCGTATATATTTCACTCGCAACGCGGCCCGGAAGATTGATGGGAACGGTAATAATTATAATGAGCCGGAGATAATAACGCACTCTCGAAACGTCTGGTGAGCGCGCGCGCGCGGGCCGCCGACCTGCCCGGTGTGCGCGCGCGCTCTTATATAAGTACGGTGCGGCGGGCGAGCCGAAACGCGTTTATTTATAACAATACAATAACATTTTATAATCAGTTCGGAGACGACGGCGAAATCGTTCGAGTAGAGGCGATCGTACGACGATGATAGGGACGGGAGACTCGGGGGGGGGGGGGGGGGGGGGGGGGGAATCGTATCGAAAAATTGAATTTTAAAATCGTGTACGATGATGATGGTAAAGATAGAGAACGGTTGTCAATACAACACACGTCAAAATTAGCGTCGATGACGTAACAATCTATGAGCGATATTACCATATACAGTATAAGATAATTTTTACTGGCAAGATAGAAAAAATATATAAAAACCGACGTGTCGAGGAGACAATTTGAATCTGAAGTGAAATGGATAAAAGAGGAGTTGTCCGCCAGGAAGGATACGACTCGGCGGCACTACTGACGTTAAAGGTATCGGATAGACTATTCGCATTCATCATATTTTATCCTGAAGTATAATACGATAATATAATATATGTGTCGTGTTAATCCTCGCGAAAAAAAAAAAAATACTAGGATTTTCAAACTTTCTGGACACCACCTGCATTGTGAAAGCCATACGCACACAACAATGCGCTATCGAGTGTGAGAAAAGAATATTACGCGGCGTATAAAAAAAACTATATACGTATAATACGACGCAGTATGGAAAAAATCGAGAACGGACAACTGACTTAATTTATTTTCAGACCACAAATCTCTTTTACCCCTGTTCTCTCTCTCTATCTCTCACCATCTCGCTCGCCGTACATTTATACGACTACGGTCGACCGCGACAGGGACGACGCGTCTATTTTTAAGTACGTAATTCCAACACTGCGGCTGCGGCGTGGGGTTAACAATACGAATTCTCCCGTTGACACTCGGACAATACCGCCGTTTTATATAAAATATAATATACTATATGTATAATATGTATATATAACATCATATAATACGTATATGAAAATACGCGGTGTTATATTGTAGGAAAAAAAAATACGACAAAAGATACTCTGAATAAATGGAGAAAAAAAGAGAGAGAGAGAAAAAATTGTTTTGTTATTGTTTTGAAAGCCCCAGCCCGACGACGACGACGACGACGCGACGTTTCGCGCGGAGAATAAATAACACGTCGCGAATTCCGCCGAGTCCTGTTTATTCAGTCCGCGCGAATATATATAGACGGCAGACGACAACTTTTGCTTTTACACGTAACCGAAAAAAAAAAACGGAGATGTTTTCATTTTTTTTTTTTTTCCCCCGTATCGTTATTTCTATATAAATACGAGTTTCGACGAATTTAGACGCGAACGAAAATAATTTAAATAAATATTGGACGCGGTAAAAACGACTATACACGCGCGAGTACGATACGATATTGCTTTGGCGCGGTGGCGGTTAAAAGTGTAACGGGACGGAGGAGCACGGAGTCCATCACCTCGTCTTGTTTGAGGTGATAACGGCGAGATTATAACGGTCACCTTTGATTTAAGCATGCAAAGTCCGGGGGACGCTCAAAGACGTTAGTCACTCGGGTACTCGATATACAATGAAAAAGTAAATAAAACTTCGAATAAGAGTATAACGATAACAGGTGTATGATGATGAAATATGTCCTTATTGTTTAATTGACGCTGTGATTAAGGATAGATTCCTGGCAGCGGGCGCTCGTGTAGATAATACGTATACGACATTGAACAAACACCGTGTAAACATACCCATAACAACCCCGACTGACGACCGGACACATAATCCGGCTACTTTAAAAATTAATTCGATATTGAGAATGCGATAGACAATAATTAATAAAAATACTATCGTCGACACGTTTTTTAATCAAATAAGAGATGTACCTTGTATAACTTGTAATATCAGTTATAGGTAAATGATCAATAAAACGAAATTAAAAAATCAATAAAAAATCACTAGGTATTTTCGATCAGATTTAATATTGATTATCGGTGAAAATAAAAACGATCGGAGATGTTAACGATTTAGTACGAGACGACGAGAAAAAAAAATAGACAGGTTATATCGAATAAAATTCGGCATGCCTACCAAGAGAACTCATAATATAATAAGTTCGGTTGTTATACGTGTCTGGTGTAAAAAATAACGATTTTTTTTATGGCAAAAATATCATTTTGCTACCACGCGAAAACAAGGCGGGGTAGCCGGTCGCTACCCTTCGCTACACCCTATCGGCGCCTTTGATGACCCACTGCCCACAAATAGAGACTGTAAATAAAATATGATCGGGGTACTACTCACGGTTTGTCGGCGGGTCGCTGTCGAGAGGTCCGGTGTGTTCGTATTGTGTGGCTCGTGCGAAATAAATTGAGTAGTAGCTGATAGAAAATACACTCGATAAAAACGATTTATTTCGCGACGATTAAAAGTCCATTCGATTAGACGTCGCGTCGGCGAGACGAGATTATTATTGTTATTATTATTATTATTATTGATATTATTACGGAGAAGAACGAAAAAAATACACCGCACTGTTTAAAACCGAGAAGAACTTTCACGAAACGCTGTCGACACTAGACTATAGTCGTCCGCACGTAACGCAACGAACGGTGTGCAGCTGAACTTTCGCGCGCAACTCGGCCGTCATTGGCCCGGTGGCGCGAGCAAGCCGCCGCGGCTCTCATTGGCCGTGTGTCACTTTCGCGCTTTCCGATTTCACGTAAACACGCTATAATCAGCGTTATCACTATTTTGATATTGTTACATAATTATGTATTCATGACGTACTGTCGTTATGTAATCAGGTACCCGTTAATAAACGATCGTTTCTGGTGCTAAAATCGCGATTTTTTTCACGGATTATCAAAAACATGATATTACTACCCTCGTGAAACAAGGTGGGGTAACGGTCACTACCCTTTAATGAACTAATTAAAAAGGGAAAATTTGTTTTTACACCCTACAGACGTACGTTTTTTTTTATGAAAAAATGAAAGAGGTTGGGTATCGATTGACTATAATAATTATAATACAGTACGTTCGTTTGTCGTTAAAGGGGTGTACGTATTAGCCAAATTAGATTATTGATTTTAATTTTTCACACGTTTTTCTTGACTTCGTATGGTAATAATATCGACGGACGTGTGAACGAGGATTAATATCGCGAGATCGATTAATGTAAAAAACGGTAATAAAACGATTTGTCGATTTTATATTATAATTTCGTTGTTTTTTTCATAATAACAATATGAAATCGCACAAATGTCGCGTGAATAAGTGCAATAATCGTGCTTTAAAACTACGAGCAGCAAAAACTGTACGTACGTATGTGTGTATATAACGACCGAGACGGGGTCGAAGTAAACGTATACGAAACGGACGTCGTCGTCGTCGGTTGTTATACTACAGGATAACGCGTGATAATAAAATATATTCTGTCCTGCCGACCGAATGTGATACGATACGATTATGTGCGAAATATGACGTGCTAGTGTATTATACAAAGTCGGTGGAGGAAAACGATTGACAATAACGTGTACCCGGACTACTCGCCCACACCGTATTATTATAATAGTATACTGTGGTACGACCGAACAAACATTTTTATAATATATAATCGAATACCAACGAAGCAAATATAAACGTGCGATACGCTATGGTCAAGGTGTTGCGGCATTAGTAGTTATACGCGGATCAAGTCGTCCTTTCAAATTGCGTTTGGGGTGCGCAAGGGACCGGTGCTGCAGCGGGGGGGAATGCGAGAGATTTAAACACGAATTCACAAACGTCGAACGTGTATATTTTTTTCGTGCGCGAGACGTATTTGAATGTGCGAACAACGCGTATCATTCCGCGAGACGTCTCCGAGGTACGAAAACGATTTTGAAAAAATAACAATAAACTCGCGCGCAATATACTTGCAAGGACGAGGACCGAGGCGATCTGCAGCAGTTGAAATTCGTGCGAGACCGCGCGTTGTCTGTCGATTCCAATCTTATATAATATAAAAATGAATCGCAAAATGTGTTGTAAGCGCATAACTCAACATAACCCCTGAACCGATTTCGCTAATTCTTTTTTTATAATATTCCTTGAAGTACGAGCATGGTTTTTACGGAGAGAATTATTAAGAAAGGGGGTTAAAAGGGGTAAAAAAAGGTGAAACTAGAAAAATTCGCCTGGCCGGAACTGCTGGAGCTTTGAGTATGAAATTCGGTCAACAGTTTCGTTTTATATAGTGGAGACCCCATGGGAAAGAATTTTTCGAAATTCGACCCCTACCGGGGTTCAAAGGGGTAAAAGGGGTAAAAATGAAAAAAACTGATAAAATAAAAAGTTATACTGCACACGGGCGAAGCCGGGTTATTCAGCTAGTACTATAATATATATTATTTAGTTATTCCGACAGTAAGTAAACCCGGACGTATTTACATATTTACGGTGTTTTCCGATACGTTTTTATCGGTAGCGTTTCGGGGGGAGAAATACAACAATTACAATATAATATATTATAATATAGAAAATCCAAGTTGTCAATTATTGACCTGTTGTCGCACGAGATATCTCGGCGGAAAGGTAAAAACCCGATGTCTCGTTAACGATACGGCGGCGTTCGAATATTACAGCGAGTAGGCGTACAAATACGTGAACGCGCATGACAATGAAGTTTTTATTACGTGACATCTATAGTGGTTAATGATATGGGTACGTCACGCGACGAAGACGGCGGTATATTATTTATTTATATTATACGCGTATTATATAGCTCCGGGCGAATAACTGAAATTGGTAAAAAAAAAAACCAATTTCTGAATTACAATAACTATATGTAAAACACACATAATATTATATATACATATATAATAATTCGTGTGCGATTTTCTCGTAGAGTACATGATTTTTTTTCGTTAAATTCAATAAGCGTCGTGTGAAATCGATATTTTTCTCTTTGGATATTTTTTCTAATTTTACAGAAAACATAATACTTTCCGTGCGAAACGTAAACTTTTAGCGGTCCGTTTGTTTCGAAACGCGATCGACGTATAACGTCGCATAGTTTATTTTATTTATTTATTTATTTATTTCAACGGGACGACGACGATTGGTACACTTGAAAATAACAAAACGAATATTATTATTTATACGATACGGAGTGAAATATATGAAATGACATTGGAAAACGGGCGATTTGTGTCCCGTTTGCAGAGAGTATTAGAAAAATATCTGGGCAAAAAGGCGTTTGAATTCGACGACGAATAATATTAATTAATAATTACATAATATATCGTGTGCTGTTGTTGGTTTCAAACTCTCGACGACCGTAATAGCTTCGGTCTTCTGACGACGACGCAGGTGAGTAGGTATAATATGTCGAGTACATCATACATATAGACTGCACGCGGGAAACCGAATTCGGCAAATGTTTATCATAACACGCACGCGTGTACAACGCGCGTGTTATTTAGGTCGAACCGTTCGGGTCAAAAAATCAGGTTAAACACATTTGTCAATTCCGCGGACGTCTATAATATAATATGTATACACGCATTAAAGTATATCGTAGTAATAATATATTGTATATAACGCGCGCACATCGAATCTGAGCGATGTACGGTCGTCGTCGAGAAAGTGAAAAACGTTTGACCTATTCGTCTATACGACTCGCTGGCGAGCGCGTTATATTTACATATAATTTGTGTGTGTGTGTGTGTAGGAAAAAATTAAACGCCGTTGTATATGTGTGTGTGAAAAAGTGCACTGTGCGTCTAACAGATCGGACGAGATCATTATTTTCAGCGTATAACCTTGTAACGACAATAATAATATTATACTATTGCCGTTCGTCGCCGTCGTCGTCGATGTGGCACACGCAAATACCCTTAAAACAGTCCAAGGACGTCGTAGACGATCGCGCGTTATCACGCCGATCAGTTCCAGTTTACTGCGGTCATGTACGTACACATTGTGTTCGTATATATATATACGCACACACAAGTATACAGATCCGAACACGTGATAACACGCCGCGCCGCTCTCGTTGGAAACCGCTTTTTAACCGCCGCGCCGTCCGTTATAATAATATTAATATTAGGCAGACTCGCGTGGACCGGTGACCGACCGTGGCGCGTATACGCGATAAAAATATATAGATAATATACGTATTATGATTTTGAAAATCGAACGAATTACACAAGCGCCGTATTATATGATATTCTGCCGCGACAGAATCAGAACGACCTGTCCGTGTGTCGGCGCATAATTATTTATATTGAATTTCGGTCGACACGAATCAACGGTTTGTCCGCCACGCAAACGTCCCGTGTAGATCGTCTCGACGGTGTTAAAGAGAAAATCGTCTTAGGATAAAATTATAATAACTGGCAGAGTACATAACGACTGTCGTCCCGATAAATGTATAATAACGAATGCTATCCGAATTCGTTTTGAAACGAATCGCATCGAATAAGTCGGCGGCGTAACGATAGAATATTATTATCATTTCTACTGAAAATATAATAGGAGAAAAAAAAACCCGTACGCCGACTTTGCACGGTTGTTCGGCTCGATATAATATTAAAAAATAATAAGTTTACGCGGAGTAAACGACGCGAATGCCAACCGGGGCGTCCTCGTTATGAAATATGCAAGTTGCGGTTTGAACGACTAGAATATATTTTATAGTTTACAAGTAAATTCGAATTTGATCGACACACTTGTCGTGCCGCGTGACGGTAAAACGATTAGTCGACGTGTGCGCGCCGCGTATATTATCATGACAAGGCCACGAATAAAATAACGCGAATCGTTCGTTGATCGTTATAATAATTGAATCGGTCATGTCTCCATGAAATGAAATTTTTCAGGAAACGTAAAAAACTGTTTTTAAAGATGAAAAAAAATGGCCTTTTCGAATGCATTCGTTATTTTTAGACTATAACGAATTGCAGAGATATGGCGGTCTCGCAGAAAATATGCATTATATAGTTAAACACGTCTATCACAAAAAACTAGTTTTAAAAATATGTGAAGAAATGGCCTTTTCGAAACGACCGATTCAATTAGGTGTAATAATTTTATAAGACATACGCGCAAACGGACGAACGTTTCGATAAGTACCGGAGCCTTTGAGAATGATAATAATTTATTGGGGAAAAAAAAAAAAAACATTACTACGGTTGGCGTTAAATCTAAACATCTATAACAATAACAAATATGTAATAGTGCACGGGGATGTTATTAGCGTCGTCGCCGTCGAATGACATTCGTTCCGAGAGAAATATTTATCGTCGACGTATCCGCGCGCGTCGTCGGTGTTATAATTATTTACCGTCCGTTATAATATTATAGTCTCTAGTTGAAATATCATTCGTGAAAACAACACGACAATATAATCTATATATATAAAAATGGAGACAAAAAATTGGAAATTGAATCAGTTGAGAACGGCTGGGCCGATTTGGCTCAAATTTTTTTTAAATGATAGAGAATGTCGGGGAGCGGGTTTATAGCATAAATTATGGAGAAAATTAACCCTAAGGGGGTTAAAAGGGGTAAAAATGGAAAAAATCCTGAGTCAATGGAGCTTTGTGGTATTAAATTTTGTCAATAGTTTCATTTAATATAGCAGAGGCCCCATGGGAAAGGATTTTTCGAAATTCGACACCTACCGGAGTTAAAAGGGGTAAAAGGGGTAAAAATGAAAAAAAAACTGATAAAATAAAAAGTTATACTGCACACGGGCGAAGCCGGGTTATTCAGCTAGTATATTATATAAACGAATAATGTAGAGAGGTGAACCGATAGCCGAACGTAAAACGCTTTTCCGCAACGCCCGTTCGTTAAAACATCGTTGTAAATATTAGTACGAAAAGAAAATCTCGATTCGACGCGTTATCAGCACTGGTCATTGTAGTGTATTGCGTCTGGCGACATGTCATGACGGTATTTTTATAGCGTCGAAATGATACGAAAACGCGTTTGGGCCGAACGATCGAGAACCGATCTCGGTCGGTGTGAAAAATACACGACGTCGTCGGGTCAAACTTTGCAGCACAACACGGCGGCGGCGTATCCTTCGTAAACAGCTACGTGACAACGCGTATGCATAATATAATATCTAACATGTACGCGAAAATAACGATAATAATGAATGAAAAACAAAATCACCCGCGTAAATATTGTGCGAAAAAATTGGCCGGTAGTCACGACGCGCGAACGATATTATTTAATCGATAAAGTCCGATGCGGAGAGAGTAGTATTGATTTTCAGGACGATACAAGTCCTGAACAGCAACGCGTAGACTTTAATACAATTTTATTACATCGATATAATATGAAACACTAGAGTTTTCGTGAAATCCGATACGTCTTCACTCTCTCCGTGCGGCGCCGAGGGCGATTTAAAAAAAAAAATCAAAACATTTTCCAAAATGAAAATATGAAACTATACACGAAAAGTATATAGTACGATGTACGAAATAATAATATATAATAACGCGCGTTGAATTCAATTTGAACAGCAAGTGACGTCGAGACGTTAAAAGTCGATACGGTATATACCTACTAAATATTTGTATATTTGCAATTATAATAATATACAGTATAATAATACTGTGGGTAATTCGAAATTCGGGAGCTGAAAATTCGATTTATCGAGGTTTTCGTTGGTGAATAGTTGAAGTTTTATTGAACGATTTGTAAAACAAATACAAATATAAATGTTACTTGATTGAACATGTCTTCTGAGATTGATGATTATTTGCGACAATCAAAAACGTTATCCAAAGTGCCGACGGCCTTGAAAATCGAATCTCACTGTACATGCTTATGAAATATACGCGTGCGTATGAGTTACAAGTTTTGGCCAAAACAATTTCGAATCGTAGGTCCACCGCGGTCATTTCGATTTGTGTCCAAAATGCGTCGGTTTTTTTCTTTCTTTGTTTTCGAGAGGTCTTTCCCGGTGAGCCGAGTGTTTAACTGCGACAGTTAATACGTCCGAAGCCGCCGTAATAATAATATCGCGGTGACGAAAACAATAAAAACGATAATAATAATATTGTTTGTTGCGTCTGTACAATATGTATTGAGATTGCCGATATCGATTCGCTCGGATAGAGCGCTATTCTGCGCGTGCGATACGTGTATAACATAATAATAATTACCAACAACAATATTATGACGACATGAATCGTTAATAAAATACGTCCTACGCCGCCGCGTACGAACATACAGCAGGCGTATGTTCCGAGTGCTTTAATATATATGGATTTGCAGACCGTATACTTACGGAACACTCTGTACATAAAATAATTTATATGTGTGTGTGTACCGTCGTCGTCGCGTTGATCGGTTTCGGTTTTAATTGGGTTTCAGACACGCCAGAAAATGATGAGTTGGCGAAAACACCATTATACGCGCGTGTATACAACTGGTACGAAAAAAAAAAAAAAAACCTACTACAAAAGCTGCGGTATATACACGACCGTCAATGACGCGTTGGAGGCCCAAGTCCAAACCGGTAAGCGCTATATTAGTACAATGAGGGGCGATCTCAATGACCACAGAGACAATGGGCGAGGAGACAGGAGAGAGAAAGAGAGAGAGAGAGAGAGAGAGAGAGCGAGAGAACGTAATATGCATACACCTATATAGGTACGCGCGAGAAGAATGAAAAAAAAAAGAAGAAAAAAAAAAAAAACAATGGCACACACTATATAAAACGTTATAAAAACTAATCTCTTGGTCAGGGTCGTTAATCATTGTCCAAGTGCGTTTTGACACCATAATTTTATCGAAATAATCACGTATTGGCCTATAATTATTGGGTGTTTTTTTCTTTCTTCCTCGTCATTAGTAAATAGCATATTATTGTTGTTGTTATCGCGCGTATACGCGACGTACGTATATATCAACACGTCCGCGAACAATACAGGGTGCGGCAAAAATATCGGTACTCTCCGTGATTCCGAAGGCGAATTGAATAATAAAAAAACGCTACAAACGGTTATATAGAATATATGAAATTTACTACTTTGGAAGTTTCGAATATAAAATCGCGTCGCGCAACTGGTGTCCGTCGCTGTCCGAACCCGAGAAGTGTCGCGCGACTTTTTCGAACATTTCTCGCGGCGGAACACTCGGCGAATTTCTACGTGAACGGCAGAGCTTTCGGTGGTCGACGTCTGCAAAACCACACGTTTCACACGACTCTTCCGCCGCAGAGAAACTCTGTGCACGACGCGGAGGAATTATTCGAAACCGATTGCGCGTGATTGTGAATTATAAAAATACTTGTACAAAAACATATCAATTTCATAATAATTACGAATGGTTGACCGGTGTCGCACTCGAAATTGACGCTCTAAACATATAATACGAGTTGATAAATATATAACGTCGAGTGTAAAAAAAATACACGTTAGGGGAAATAAACGAGGGGAAATTTCTCTCGCCTTCCCCTCGTATCCACCCCTACAGTACGACGTAACTCCGAAACCAGGGAAGGATTTGTCTTACCGCACCCTGTAAATAAATACACGTACATAATACGCGGTAATATATACAGTGAAACCTCCCAATAGCGGACATTATTTTAATCTAAAAATGTCAACAAAAAAAAAGGCATAACATTTCGTATAAATCTATCTGTTGGTGAAGCTTCAACCGTTGATAAAATAGCTGTTGATGACTGGAAGAAAAAAATACCATACATAATAATCGATAAATAATATGAAGAGCGAGACATGAGACTGGGCTTCTTTTTTTTTCGAGTTCTACTGCTGTACATCGTTGTACGGAGAATAACCGCACGAACGGCCGCGCTCGCGAATCCGCCGGCTTTATTATGATTTGAAAAATAACACCCATAATATAGGTCCGACACGTAATATATTCAGTTTTATTTTTAACTTGTTTTGTTTTTTTTTTTTTTTACCCCGCGTCAGAGTAATTGACGCGCGTACGCGCCAGCGCATACGGTACAAATTTTCGGGGAACAAAAAAAAAAGAAAAAAAAAAAACCATATCCGGCGCGACGACGACTCGCGCGTCATGTCTGCGCATTTTTAAAAGGAGACCGCCCGCGTGAATCGCGTCGCCGCCGCCGTGAACGCGCACATCTCGTCGGCGATAAGTAGGTAGCCTGCCATCCGGACCCCGCCGCCGCCGCGCCGGTATAAATGCGTCGAACCGTACGGCGACGACGACGTTTTTTTTTTCATATTTTCTCTCAAAACGTACTGTAATATATTATACAGCCCTCCGCCTTCCGTACATTGTATTATTTTCAATCGCGCGCATAAATATAATTATTACAATAACGCGTCATATTTTATATCGTGTAAACACGACTAGCGAGATCAAACTATAACTAACCTAACCCGTATACGTACGGTTTCTACAGAAAAGCGTAGACTTCCCGAACATAGTTCGTTTTCTTTCAATCATTCGTGCCGTTTCGCCGTCGTCGCGGCGACGTTCGCGGTTTCCACGGTTACCGTTGCGATATTGTTCGATTCACAAAAATATCGTTACGTACACATGCGGCGCGGCGTTCTTTTATGTCTGACGAGATCGTCAAACTTTAGAATTTATTGATACACGAGATCGTCACGGATTTGTCGGCACACGTAATATTATCTTATTATCTATCGTATTAAAATACACGTAAGAGTATAGTTATAGATCACATACAGACCTATAGTTATAGATCTATAGACAGACATTCCGTGTTACAATTATGCCAACTACGTACATGAACATCGTATGTGTTTATCGGTTTACTGTATAATATATTTATAGCGATAAAGAGCGACTAGAGAAAGTCAACGATTCTCCAAACTAAATCATGTTAGGGTAGTAACAGCAGACGACGCTTGGCGATAATAATCGGATTCAGTTTGTTTGTTCGAATTGAATTTCAATCGCGGCTGCGTCTGTCGCTTCGTCTCCGCAGACGACGAGATTAGTTTTCGTCGGATACGCTCGAAAAGAAATTATTCAAAAATTTGAATTCTCGCGACGACGGTGGTCAATGACGTGTCGTTTATTTAGGTACTCTGGAAATAATTGAAGCCGATTGTATTGATTTAATCGTATAATACTCGCAAGTATGAATAAGAGAGTTTCTGAAATAAATAAAAATTCGAGTTTCACCCTATATAATATTATGTGTTGCGAATAGAATTCCCGGACAATAATTACCCTCAGTAGTACGACTACGATTTATTTCCACTCTTTCACACTCTTCTCTTAGACCTATTTGGAAATATGGACCAGAATTCAACGTACGAAACTATTCCAACACTTCACGTTTACTGTGCGGGCACGCTCACAGCCATTTATCTCACACTCTCGATGTATATACGAAACGCATTCCTTTTAATTTTAGATTTCGCGTGTGACGAGGAAACTATTGGTCTTACTGCGATGTGTGTGTGTGTTTTTTTTCTGTCTGTGGACACGATTCCGACGACCAGAAGACCTATAGTGAATTTTCATAAGATTTTAACTTTTTTGTGCCGTTTGATTTGTTCGGTTGTCTTTAGGATAAAACGTCGATAAAGCATTATATTATATTCTCCGAGCCAAATAAGCTTAAAATGTAATACCACGTTCCTCGTACGTGCATTTATATTGCTTTTCTTGCTGGTAAAAGAACCGTAATTTCACAACAACAACAAAAAACAAGCGTACAAGCGTTTGAAGTTTATATTTTGACAAAATTCGACCAAAATCACGAAAACCTACGAGCTTTTTGCTTTTGAAAATTAATAAAAATTTCAATTTGAATCCTAAAGGCCTTGAAAACGCGTAATACACGTGTTCCGGGTAAAGTGCTCTTTGTCGGTAAATAAAAATAAAATCACCGAAAGCCGCAGAAAGCGTCTGAAAATGTTGACGAGGGTATTCCGATTGAACGATATTATAGTAGTTTTTTTTTACTGTATTTCTTATGAAAAAAAATGGCCGAAAGTTATCCACAGGAATAGAATAATATTATATAGAGGTTAAACCACTCGGACGAGTGACTCTTTCAAGTACAACATTTGTATATCAAAAGACCGATTCGCCTGCGTACATCGTCCGAGTTTTGAATTTTCCCTTTTTTATTATCCGAATCGGTCGGAGCTTGTAGTGAAGTGAATTTATCCTGTTGTATCCTGTTGGATACGCCAAAGGACCGAAAAAAAACTATATTCGACCAATTATTTAGAACACGTTGCACGACGATTTCTATAGTAAATGCATAATAATAATTACGTTGGTATGATTTTCACCGGGATTGTGCGATTTCAACATTTTTATTTCACTCTGCGCTCGCGATTAACGACATAATAACGGTATTGTTGTACGATATACGGAGTAGTATATTATATTATAAATTATAATATATCGGTATAAAATCGTACGTTTTCCGTGTACACGACGATAGTAATATTTATTGCTCGGTTTCAGATGCCTCGCGAGCTTCGCCGCGTTGTACGGGCCGGAAAGTCGGGCGGCGTGCGTGCTCGCGTCGTCGAGTGTGCTTTTCTCATTGTATTATTATTGTTTATATTATTATTATTTCTAATCGTTTATCGACTGCGACAAATT
Source organism: Drepanosiphum platanoidis (assembly GCA_948098885.1). Lineage (NCBI taxonomy): Eukaryota > Metazoa > Arthropoda > Insecta > Hemiptera > Aphididae > Drepanosiphum > Drepanosiphum platanoidis. Next base: position 9,136,248 of record OX402536.1, on the reverse strand, counting down.
CTCCGCCGCGTACTTGTACACACACGCCGACGTTTGTCGGAACACGTGCGCCACCTGCCTCTGCGACCTACATCGCCGTCGATAGACGATATTATTATTATTGTTTTTTTTTTTTTTTTTTCATACGTTTCTTCGCGTCGTCGTCTGCCGTGCGCGCGCGGCCGCACGGTCCGCACGCGATAAGATAATTATTCGCCGATTCGTTCTAATCGCATTCGTACAATACGCATAACAACAATAAAATTGAAATAAACAACAAAATCGCTCTGTATAATATATTATTATGGTAAATATCAGACGCTCGTGTTTTTTTTTTCTCATGCGTTTCGCCCCCGAGTTCATTATTATTATTATTATTATTATTATTCGCAATAAGGAGTTTCACGAGGACTTTATTAACACACGTACGTCGTTCGTACCTACGAGTTAATTAATTTGTAAAACGCGTCGATTACGTCGCAGAGTAAATATAATGTATTATTCGCGCGCGTCGTCGTTGTAATATTATTGCCGGGTTGACGGACGACGGCGAACCGATATCGATATTACGTATTGTGTCGGTCGACGGAGAAAATAAAAAATGAATCGATCTCGCATATTATATAGATCTTTTTATTTTCGCGTCTGGTTACTACGCCGTCCGTCGCAAACCCGGAAGTACGATCGAGACGATAACTATTACAGACACGTACATTGAAAACTCCATTGTTGTTGCAGTACGTTATTTTACGATAACAATATTATTTTAAATACAATTACACATGTATTTATGAGAAGAAACACTCGCGTGAGTATATAATAAAACGATAACAATAAACTGAGGAATATACACTTATATAAAGTTTATACGTAAAAAAACAAATTGTTGACATTTTTCGTTACTACATAATCAACAGGACACGCGATTTAGAATATTAATTTTACACGGAAATCGATAGGGATGTTTATATTTCAATTCATCTTTTAGTCTCTTCGATGTCGACAAATAAATATTACAATAACGCGCGCAGTACAATATTTGATGTGTAAACGGATTCATTGTGAAACTGTGACCTTATCGAGTAAGTATTAGTGATCGATATGATCAGCCGCGTAAATGAAAATGTTAAGTATTATAAATTATAATATAAACTAGTACCGAATTTTTTTTCACAGTTTACGAATAACTACGAAATACGAGATCGGTTTTATTTATCGTTGCCAAATTTGAAGAAGAAAAAAAAACAGTAACTAAAAATAATTGATTACACCGTTATGTAATTTATTGATAATAAAAGTATTTATTTAGAATAAATAATGACTATTAAAAACAGACTAGAAAAAAAATCGAATAAAACGGACCATAAACTGTGGTAAAAAAATCGTAGATTAACACTTTCCGATCTAAAGAAGAAAATCTATTATTTCTCAATGCAGTTTTAAACGTATTACCTAACTAGTGAAATTATTCTTCGGAGAAAACGTCTGCGACAAAAATCATCGCTATCTCGATCATAAACTGTTGTTTAGTAACTATTGAATTACAACTAAACATATCGACTTTTATGTTATGCGTGTCTCAAAGAACGGAAAATAAATAATAATGTTATAAACATCTGATAATATTCTTCTCGTATTTATATTTACGGGAGTGTGGTTAAAAAATACATACCAATACGCATTTGAACAAAACGTTATTTAACTAATCGATTTTTTAAACCATTTTTTAGTGTATTAATTGCAATTTCTATGCACTTGTGGTTTTTTTTTTAATTTTGAATCTAATAAAAAAATAATATGAATATTCAAACTGTGATTTTAAATATAAATATTCAACATTTAAAATGTTATAATCGTGATAATATATTCGACACGTCTAATAGTCGCTCGACGTAAGTGACGACAAAATTAGACAGAAAAAATAAATACGTCAATATTATAAATTCGTTGCATTCCAAAAGTATTGACAATTTTCATAACACGCGCACCATAACGATGTTTATTCGAATGTAATAATTTTATATTATCATCTCTTATTTAACGTCTGCGTTTTGCGGATTAAATTGATTAAATTATTATTTTAATTTAAGTGCCTGCAGCTAGTGGTCCTGCGTCAATAAAAGTTAATAAAACGATCGGCATACCTATAATGAATCGTATTTTATTGTTTCGATTTTTATTTCCTGAAAAACATCTACCAATAGTATAATATAGCCGAGTGTGAAATCCTATTGAAATTTCGCACGACTGGCTACAATCTATAATGTACGATCTGATAATTAATATTTTTCTGGCCGATATATTTATATTTATGATGAGTTACTTAAATAAAATACGTGGACCGATATATGCAAAGTTTTTTTTTTTTTTTTAAGGGGCCCGCGTGAAAGTTTGCACGGTAAATATTTAAACGCACGCCGACGTGAAAAATTTTATGACTAATACAAAATACACACGGTATGTATACGTATAAACATTAATGTAGTCATCGCGTCGAAAAAAAAAAATAAAACGACTAGAAATCAATAGAACGCGAATATTATATGATTATAATATAAGTTCGGGCATATAACATAATATATGATGTTTATCGAACTAAATTAAATGATAATATTCATGACGCGGTCGCGAGCTTAAAAATTGTCACAAACTCAAGAAACTAGATCGATATAGATGTCCGGTAGAATAACGGCTGTAAATTATTAAATATATCGTTTTTATATTAACCGCCGAGATATTTTATTTATCGGGTGGTGAGTGTTTATTAGACGTTTTTCAAGTGGTCCACATTACATTTGGGTTTTGATAATAATAGCTAAATATAATACGTATTCCGGTGCAATGTTTAATTTGTATACGTTCGATATGGGTAATAACGTACATTTTATTTTACTAATTACACTAATATAATACATACGTCATAATATGTATGCGGCGAGCGCCCAAAACTTTCAATTATTGTCCGCGCGTAAGCACGACGCGCGCTCAATGTGTCGGGTTCAACACGAGTAGCCGGTGGACTGGCCTCGCCCCTTTTGGAAATTAATTTCAATTTATATCGGATGATGTTCATTTTTCAAAATATATTCATCCATGTACCCCTGTAAAAGTATCTAAACTATCGATATGTAGTCGAACGAAATATCGCCTCCAAGTGCGTATAGTGCTAATTTTGCGTGTTAATTATGGAGAAAAAAACGCGAGAGCGCGCTCGCTATAAGCTGGGTTGACGATTAGTGGCGGCCGCGTGAAATGTACATCGGGTATATGGACTGTATATGACGTAGCGGAAACGACTCGTAAAATGGCGGCGTCCGAGCGCGTGAAAAAGGGTTGCGCGTACGTCCGGCAGCCGCGCGGCGCGGCGTTTCTACTGTACTCGAGTATACACTCACATTGAAATTTTCGGCCCTCAAAGGTGCGGCGTGTAAAAAAACAGTTAATATAGACAAAGGGCCCCGCACATAATGTTCTATTTGTCGATTTTACCGTTGTCGATTCGACGAATTTCACCGCAATATGATTTATTAGAAAAATACTAATTGATTTATTAACGCGATCGGTTTGAATATTTAAACAAAGGAATTTTGATTATTATCAAAGAAAAACGATATAATACGAGACGGCGGCGACGACGTATTATGTGATTCGGTCGATCGTAACGAAAAAAAAATAAATACATTTAGAAGGAAAACGAAATAACGCGGCGGCCGGTAAAAACGTATCGGAGCGAAAAAAAAAACAAAAAAAAACGCGCGACTCGTAAAATGGCGGCGTCCGAGCGCGCGGAAAAGGGTTGCGCGTACGTCCGGCAGCCGCGGCGGTAGGGGGTCAGCCGGACGGTCAGCCGTGCCGAAAGG